>CM035153.1:93112791-93597994 GCA_020205615.1 Panax quinquefolius | reverse complement strand
TTAAGTCCAAGGTTTTTAGGACCTTTTGAAGTATTAAAACGGGTGGGAGATGTAGCCTATGTGATAACATTACCTCCAAACCTAGAACGAATACATAACGTGTTCCACGTATATGTGTTACGTCCATATAAGCTGGACTATAAGCATGTAATCGAGTATGAGCCGATTCATATCGAGAAATACTTAACGTACGAAGAATTGCCAATGCAAATCATCGATAGAAAGGAACAAGTTCTACGGAACAAAGTTATACCATCGGTGAAGGTATTATGGAAGAACCATGATGCCGAAGAAGCAACGTGGGAATTAGAAGAAAAGATGAAGAAAAAATTTTCTAAATTATTTGATTAAAGTAAGACGAGATTCTGGGGACAGAATCTTTATAAGGGGGAAATGATGAAACGACCGAGAAATTAGGGTTTTATTGTAAAATAATTTTATTGAATTTAATAATAAATAAAATTATATTCTATGTGTTATCAAGATGGTTGTCATTGTATAACCTATTAATGTTGGAATGTCGTAGTATTTTAGCTACGTGAAGGAATTAAAGTGTTTGAATTTTCAAGATGAAAATAAAAGTTTTTTGAGAAATTTTTCGAAAAAAACTATTCATCGGTATTTGCTTGGGAGTTATTTTTGAATTTTCGAGAAATACGTAATGATAGAATGTCAAGGTAAGATGGATTATGTAATAATAATCTAAGTATGGAAAATGCAATATTTCGCTTGCAGACTTAAATTGAGAACGTTAAGGAAAGAGAAGTATTAATGAGTTAAGTAATAATCATGTGATACGTGAGTATTCACAATTAATTTATTTGCATAATTAACCTCATACTATTATCACTCATATTCTATCTGGACATATTAAGGCGTCATAAGGCTTCCCGATGTTCCTCCTCCATGATACGATACGCCGTTCTGCGATCCATCACGAACAACGGCGAATTCTCAAACTGAGGTGGGTAATAATAGGCTCGATCCTGGGCCCTATCAATCACCGAATTAAAAGCATAATCTATCTCCTTCATCTTGGCTTTCTTCACTTGGACCTTAGCCTCAACACGGTTTGCACGTTGAGTCGCCTTCATCCATGTATCCTCTGCTCTTGCACGTTTAGCTGATTCTTCTTTGAAATCATCTTTCAATTTTTTAATGTCAGTCCTCATCTTCTCGCCATCGCTAACAAGTCTTCATCGCGTCGACCCTTTGTATGAACCAGATCCCACTACGTGTTTCCAAGTTTCGAATCAAGTTCTTGAATCTCTGCATCCTTCTGCTTCATCGAAGCATGATGCGTCTCAACCATCTCCTTCAGCTTGTCAACCTCATCCTGTAATTCTACATTACGGTCGTACAGAGTGTCATACATCTCAACTGATATGGAGTTTGGTGGAAACTCCTCAGGATCCTCTTCCTCATCCTCCTCCTCTATCTCCTCAGAACTATCCTCCTCGGGATCGGTCACAGGAACGTCCTCATGGATCAACTGCTCCCGCACAACATGAATATCCCGGGGCTCATCTTCTACATGTATTTGGGGTATCACCTCTCTAGCTGGACTGGATCCTCCTTCGTTAGACATCCTGACAACAAAATATTTTAAGTTTTACTTAACATTTTTCGATACTCGTGAGCACATAAGTTATTAACACATAACACATAATGTGTTTTATTATTTAGCTCCAATGGATACCTTAATCCATTCCTTAAAACTCGGTAAGAGTTAAAAACCTCTATGTTTTCAATTTCCTTAAAGGTTACTTTGTAACGACCGAGAAATTCGGGTTTTATAGTAAAATAATTTTAATGAATTAAATAATAAATAAAATTATATTCTATGTGTTATCAAGATGGTTGTCATTGTATAATCTATTATTGTTGGAATGTCGTAGTATTTTAGCTACGTGAAGGAATTAAAGTGTTTGAATTTCCAAGACAAAAATAAAAGTTTTCTGAGAAATTTTTCGAAAAAAACTATTCATCGGTATTTGCTTGGGAGTTATTTTTGAATTTCCGAGAAATACGTAATGATAGAATGTCAAGGTAAGATGGATTATGTAATAATAATCTAAGTATGGAAAACGCAATATTTCGCTTGCGGACTTCAATTGAGAACGTTAAGGAAAGGGAAGTATTAATGAGTTAAGTAATAATCGTGTGCTACGTGAGTATTGTACGAGGTAATGAATACAAGTATAATATGAAGTATTATACGAGTTTATATGACTGGTGGAATATCGTATATAATGAATTTCTATATGAGAATGATACATAGACAATACATTTTATGTATTAAGGAATAGTATTGGACTTGTAGGATTTGTTAGGAATTTGTACAAGCCCAAGTGAATTAATGGTAAGGCCCAAATGTTAATTAATGAACAAGTTAGTGTTTATTAATGCAAGCCCAAAAGCTAAGTTAATCTAAGCCCAAGCTAGGATTCAATGAGTTGTAGTGACCCATGGGGCAAACCATATTAATATGGTTAATCTTGGTAATCAAGTATAATGTGTGATGACCAAGTATTAGGTGTAATGACCAAGCAAGATATAAGAGTTATGTTAACCAAGTAATGAATAGTAAGGAGGTGACTTAAGGAGGTGGGTTAGCCTAATGACTAAACTACCCTAACCTTGTAAATTCTATAAATAGAAGGAGATTGCTAGCCATTTGTTACTTGTTCAAATAATCTAGCAACTTACAAAGTGCTTAAGTATTAGAGAGAATGAGCAAGAATAAGCTACTTCCATTTGTAAAAAAAAGAAGACTATTTCACAAAGAGCTTCAAGGGTAAGACTTCTTGTCCATTAATCTTCTATCTCTACTATGATAAGTTGATAAGAAAAGTATGGATTAAGGAACATAGATGTTAAGAAGTAAGAAGAGTGATTAATCGATGGACTTAAGCCACATAAGTCATAAATAAGTCATTTAAACTTGCATAAGTTATGAACTTATGAAGAAGCTATATGAACTTGTTATAAGTTTACCTTAAGAAATTATTTATATGAAAACAAAGAACTTGTATGAACTTGTATCTTAAATACGTGAATGAAATTATATGATGAGAACATATAAGGATGATGATTAAAAGACTTTAATTATCATAAGTCACGAGCAATGAAGCTATAAGTAGTTTATACTTTAATAAATTGTCACGAGAAATGAAGCTATAAGTCAAAATCCAACATGAAAATAAATTATTGTATTAATTATGTTGAGATGTTCATATGATGAATTGAATTCATTTGATGTAATGAACAAATCATAAGTAATGAAGATTTGCCAAAAATTGCACGATTGGACGATAATCGTCGAATTCGTGAAATTCTAGGAATAGAAGTCAAATTTTGTGTTTGAACTCAGAAATGTTGGTTTCCGATGGAACAAGTCATATTTGGCATTATAGAGTTGCGGACACAAAAATGACCGAATTCCGACTTAGAACAAAGAAACGAGCGTTGAACGTTCACGAACGTTTATCGTTTTCTTAAAAATGAACTAATAGGAGAATTTTTAGCAAACAAAGTTGAAAATATAAAATTATTTCATGAACACGTAGAGTATGTAATTTGTGAATCATAGGCTTTTGAACGATCCAATTCAGACTTATAACAAAGAAGTTATGAGCCCGAGAAGTTCGTAAAGTTGACAAACTGTCAAATTTCTGGTTCACAGAGTTGGCGCCGCGGCGCCAACCCAAGGTATATTGGTGGCGCTTCAGTGCCATATACAGTGCACAAGCATACTGTAAAGTCGTGCATTGGTGCGAACAAGGGAGTAAAGAATGGCGCCGAAGCGGCAAGGCCGGGTTCTAGCTACTGCTAACTCGCGCCGCAATGCAAGATGTAAGTCTATGACTGGCGCCGCAGCGCCAGTCCTTGATCAAATATAGTAAAGAGTAATTATAAGCACAAAGCAAGGAATGAGAATTAATTTAAAGTGAACCTACCTTAAGGAACTTGAAGTAACATTGTTAAAACTTTGTTAAACCTTAAGGATAGTACATAAAGGTTTATGATAATCTATTCAACTATTAATGCAAGTAGAATGACAAGCTGGAATTGATAGTAAGTAAATCTAATACATGATTAGATTGAGATGAAGGGTAAGATATAGTCATATACATACTTGATTATATATGACCTAATGTGAGGCGTTATGTGGTCATGTATTGTAGAGACTTGAAAAACTCGAACATAAAGTAATTATACCGTAGCAGACGCTAAAGGACAGTATTTTTACCGTTGTCTCAATTCAATCTGAACAAACTTTGTAATTCATGTATCCTTACGCATGAATTGATGTATGATGAAGTTAAAGCCAATTCTTCTGGCTAGACTTAATGCATTTAGTGGATTATTGATAATCTATCCATCTATTATCAAATGTTGTTATCTTTTGTCAACTACTCGAAATGGTTTTCAAAAGAAGACTGAGTATTATAAATAAATGTTTTGTCGTCATACGACAGGCACGTGAGGTTGCCACAAATTAAACGTACATACGTTTAATGAATGTAGTGTTGATCAACATAGAGTACTATAGGCTGATCACCTAGAAGTGCTCATAAGTAATACCAGACTTACGGACTTAGTGTCGGGTTGTCCTTTTCGAAGAAAGAATGAAATACTCAAGGTCTTGGACCGGAGTTTATGTTTTACTGGATATTATTCATTGTGAAACAGTTTAAAAAAAAGATGAAGTGCTATTTTGAAATATCAATAATATTTCATAACTATTGTTCAGTTATTAAAGATATACGATTCTTATATGTCAAGCATGTTGTTATTGAAATGGTCATACTTATTGAGCTAGTTATGCTCATTCTTGCTTGGACCATATGAATGCAGCTAAGACTGAACGTCCCGAAGGATCGAATAAGGATAAAGGAAAGGCTAAGGCAGATCGTTAATTTGTCTATGTAATAGTGTAGGTTTATTGTTGTATTGTATTTGATATTATGACAAAAGACCTTTGTAATGGGTATAGTGCTTGGAAATTGTAAATATTACTTTGAATATATAGAAGTTATGTTCGTTCTTTTGAGGCTTTTCAATTGAATTAATGTCTGAATGGTAGTACCGTATAGCACCATATGTCGGGTTAGAAGATACCCGGATTTGGGGGCGTTACATACTTCCTAAGGTTTCCCCACCTAAGGTTCATAACCTAAAGCTTTGATACTAACCTGTGACACCCCCAAATCCAGATACTTCATTCTCACAAGATTTGGTGCTCACTTATCAAAAACTATTAAATCTAACTACCCATAATCAAAGGATAAAGACATAATTTAAATAACTTAAACAATAATCTTCCCCATTAAAGGGTTACATCATTTTAAAACAAACCTAGGTAATCTAACCATAAAATTATTACATAAGTTTGCGGAATACATCATATAATTAAACAAGTCTTATAACATGAAACATTTAAATTAACTTCATTAATTCTTCAGCTCTTAGGCATCTTGCCCTTCCCTTTGCTAGTAGATGGCTCATCGACTCTTTCAACCTTGGCTGCAGTGTTAATTGCAAGAGTGAGCAAACAATTGATCACTGATACAGAAAGTAATAATGATAACAATATAAGAGTGAACAACAAATGTTGAACAATAATAAACTTGCTCTACGAATCTAGTGCAGATAACAAGTTCGAAATCAATGTCGGAGGGTCTTACGACCACGAACTATGTCTCTGGTATATAGGTATTATTCCCTTAACCTTAACAGTCATATAGACTGTACAGACCTTACCATGTATTGTGCACAAACATCTAAACGTCACACGTACAAAAATCCCCTATATTAGGGTTGTTCGTCTCAGTTTGAATTTAGAATTTCCACACTAAAAAAAGTTTAGTTTGGAACTAGCTTATCAGTGTCTCTAGAATTTTAGAACACTATTCAACACTTATCAATAAAGGTTTCATACGAAAATGTATAACTGAATAAGGCTATTAAGTCAAAGATCGGATATCAACAATATATATAATTGAATAACATGATTTACATGCAAAGTGCTATATTCAAAGGAGTTTAGAACAATCTTCTATAAATCAATGTATTAGAACAATATATGCTTCGAATGATAATAATGAAAATAAAACTCGCTCGATGTAACGAATTAGGTTACAAGAGCTTGCACAAACATATTCAAGATAAACTAGGCTTGCTCAATTTTAAGAACTTGAACAATAATAATAGAGGAATGGAAACTTGCATTCAATATAAAAAGAATGAAGTTAGAAAGCTTGCTCAATTGTAAGGAGATAAGGTTTAGAAACTTGCACAATTATAAAATTAGAGTTAGAGAACTTGCCTCGATTGTAAGCTATATAAACGTAAAATAATCTCCAATTACCCTACACATATCATTACAATCGCAACAACAATTAGTTGTATGAATATTAACGCTATGGGTATTAAACCATCATTTAGGTCATAACCCTAGCCTAGCACCTAACTATTTAGTTTAACATACTTAACTCCTCTGAAATCACACAGTAATCAACAAAAACATTATCGTTCACTTCTAACTTTTAAAAACATCACTTTTAGTTTCATTATATAACTCAATTAACAATCATTTAAGAATCTTTTACACTTTGCATTACCACACCATATCATCTGTTATTGTAGCTTATATTATGCTTTTAATATCCTTAACATGCATGCTAAACTAACCCAAGTTCATTACATATGACCTGCAATTAAGTAGGCTTTACTGTCTGTGACAAGCCACTCGCGTGGCCGCACGAGTATTAAACTGGTTAACCGCGCGCCCGCGCGACGTCTTAGCACCAATTTTTGCAGAAGCTCGAAACAGACTCTGCTTTGGCCATAAAATCCCAATTCTACCGAATTACACCAAATTACATCATCTTCACTTTGGCATATTATAGTTACACATGCTAAACACCATTCTACACACAAAAACATTATATAAACTCTATTTTAAAGAATCAAAACTATATTTTTCCCAAATTTCCTCATTTTTATACTTTTAATGAATTTGATCGCCATGAACTCGTTTCTTGATCAATTGTCATGATTCAAACTACATTGTTTTCGTTTCTTAAAATATTAACATAATCCATCAACAAACTACAGATTACATCACATATTGGACAAGAAATTTGGTACTTTCTAAGGCTATTTTCAAATATGAACACTGTGATTTTCCTTTTCTTCCTACAACCAATTTACACGAATTTAATAACAAATAACAACCATACATGATGACTAACAGAGTTTTACAAAACTATATGAACATATATACATTACAATTCATGTGATTTTCAACTTATATCAATATACATATATATACCACCAAATTAATAGTAACAATAGAAATAGTTTATACCTTGATTAGCAATTAGCAAACCCTTCTCTTCCACTTGAGAATCACAGAATGCCTTTTCTCAAGCTCTCACTCTCAATCTCTTTTGATATCTAGCTAGCCCTAAAAAGATGCGTGAAATTAAATATTTGAGCGCTTAAACACTGATAATCGTGATTATCAGTTTATTAAGCCAAACGTCTTTGGCAGTTACATTAACCAAAAGCCACAAGGCTTTGTTTGGTTACACAGAATTTCCATAGTAGATTATTATTATAATATTTTTATTATATAGTTTCACTTGTCACACATGCAACCCATTACATAGCTTATAATTTATAATTATAATAATTATATTCTTATTATAATTATGCTTATAATAAATAATAAAAATTATATATCCAATTTTAATTAATAATTTAGAAACACCACTTTATTTATTTCATTTAAATTAAACAATTCATTTAATTCAATTATCTTCTTAAATATTTAAGCAATTGATTTAATTTAATTATTTCTTTAAATTAAATCCTTGAGATAAAATTATCAACACTCAATTTAATTAACATTAATCAATTTAGTTACTAAATTAATTTGCCACAATTCATCAATTATTTATTTCCTCAATAAATAAATTATTTAAAATATTTATTTAATTCAATAAATATTTAAATTAAATTACAAATTTCTCGATCATTACACCAGTTGTCAGTCAGACCTAGTAATGAGCTGATAACAGCATAGCTTGGAAATTGTTAACTTAACATATTTTAATTATTTGTAAAGGACCTAAAACATGTTACAAGGCATAGTAGTGTATTGGAATCACAAAGCCAAAATTATAGATTATGAATTAGTAAGTTGTGAAAGTTCGTAATGTGATGTCATTTGAATTGGAATTGTTTTACAATCACCATGTCGTATACTATGATATAATTGAGAATTCAGTTTTGTGTTACGTGAATGAGTACGATAATCAAGTCTTAAGTTAAGGATTATAGACTTGATTAAAATGAAAACTAAATTAATGAAATGGGTGTTAATGTAACTAATTGTTGTTGCGATTTCAATGATATATGTAGGGTTATTGGCGAATATTATTACATGTGTAGCTTACATACAAGGAAAGTTTCTTACCCTAAACTTTCATTGAGCAAGTTCCTAACTTCATTCTCATTATAAGAATGCAAGCTTTCTATTCCTAAATTATCATTGTACAAGTTTCTAAATTCTATGTTAAAGTTGAGCAAAACTAATCTATCTTGTGTATGATTGCACAAGCTCTTGTAACCTAATTCGTTACATCGAGCAAGTTTCATTTTCCTTAATGTTATTCAAAGCATATGTTATTTTAGTACATCGATTCAAAGGAGATTGTTCTAACTCTTTTGAATATAGCACTTTGCATGTATATCATGTTTACTCAATTATATATTGTTGTTATTCGATCTTTGACCTTGATAACCTTGTTCAATTCTATATTGATTATATTAAACCTCCAAGTAATAAGCAAACTCTTATTGATTGAACTAGTCTATTATGGAATAGTGTTCTAAAATTCTAGAACCACGGATAAGTTAGTTCCGAGCTAAACTTTCTTTAGTGCGGAAATTCTAAATTCAAACTGAGACGAACAACCTTAACATAGGGGATTTTTTACATGTAATGTTTAGATGTTTGTGCACAATACATGGTACAAAGGGCTGATCCCCCTAAGTACGTTAAGAAGGGTTTGTACAGTCTAAATGACTGTTAAGGTTGAGGTATTAATACCTAAATACCTGAGACATAGTTTGTGGTCTTAAGACCGTTAAATATTGATTTCAAACTTGTTTTATATTTTTGAGTCGTAGAACAAGTTCATTATTGTTCAGCATTCGTTGTTAATTCTCATGTTATTATCATTACTATTCTCTATATCAGTAAGCAATTGTTTGCTCACTCCTGCATTTAAAACTGCAGCTAAAGTTGAGAAAGTCGATGAGCCGTCTACTAGCAAAGAAAAGGGCAAGATGTCCAAGTGCTAATGATTTATTGAATGTAGTTAAATGTTTTACTTTATGAGACTTGTTTTAATATATGATGTATTCTGCAAACTAATGTAATAAATTTAAGGTTAGATTATCTGGGATTGTTTTGAGATGATGTAACCCTTAAATCGGAAAGGTTATTATGAGACCCCAAATTTTATGAATAAAGATTTAAATTTCTTAAAATATTTTTTTTTAAATATTATGGTGTGGATTTGATCTAATGTTATAGTTGTGGGTAATATTTATAAATTTTGCAAAGTATGCAAGTTGTTATAAAATATTCGATTGATCGGAGAATATTCTTTTTATCGGGGATTATCCGTATGACGGTACAATCATTGGTGGACCCCACAACGGAAGTATTGTCGTAGTTAGAAAATGACAGAATTATCATTTTATAAAAATAATGGTGAAAGTGTTAATTAAAATTCTTTGAACTACTAAATTGGTAAAAGAAATCTTTGAATGTCTGGCGTGGTTGCATAGTAGCACACGGTATTAATTATTGATGCTTACGTGATAAGTCACTCAGTTATACTCAATTATTGCTACAGTAATTGCCGCATCATATCTCTCATATTATTGATTCAATTATTGTCATAATATCATCTGCATAAAATGTTATATTATTAAATCAATAATTGAGAAGGCAAAGTTATTCATATTATTATTTGCAATATTGACAATGTCTAGAAGTTCTGTCAAGGAGAGGTTTGGTCACCTAATTACGCGCTAATAAGGAGAAATCCTTATCGGAAAGCCCCCTCTTTCCTGAGAACGACCTGGTTGTTAAATATTGTGAGTTATAATATTAATGATGAATAAGTTCGTGTTGATTAAAGATGAAATTGATAGTTCCATTGTGTTGGAATTATTTGTGTATGTGGAAATCGACATTTATTTCGATATTAATTGATGTCTGGAAGTTATACTGACCAATCGGGTAATTAATCAGATAAATGAGCAATTAGTTGCTATTGATTCACATGATTATAACTATTTATTCACATTTGTGTACTTTTGATTCACATTCTTGTTACTATTAGGGGAGTTGGTGTAAGATTGATAATACTTGCATGACTAAGTTAAAAATGGAGGTATTGATGGAGGTACTATACTGTAATTCGTATTTTCACATGTCTAGAACTATTGAGTCTCATGATTTACTATTGATTCACATTATTTACTATTCGGGGAGGTGGTACAAGTTCTATAATACTTGCAGGACTAAATTAAAAATAAAGAAAAAGAGGAAGGTATTATACTGTAATATTCTGAGCCCCAAAATGTGCAATTATCGAAACTATATTTTCTTATAAATAAAAGCTCATTTCTTCATTATTCTTCACCAATTCACTCAAGCTATAGAGCATTTATTATAGAGAGAAAGAAGAGGAGAAATTTACTACCTCACTACTCCAGTATCTAGTTTCTTTCTAAAGTAAGGGATATTATTATTATAGTAAGGGGTATTATTTCTTTTGTGTTCTTGAACAGAGCTATTGTTATTCCATCCATTATTATTCTGTTAGAATAACCTGTATACGTGGACTACCGTATACATGGTGAAATTCTTCTATTATTCGATTATTTATTATTATGTTGGAATAACCTATCTATGCGAGGTACCGCATACATGGTGAAATTCTTCTGTTATTCTGTTAGTTCCTGGAGGCATGACAAATATCTAAAAGGGGGGGGGGGGTTAAATAGATAATTAAAACTTTTTCTTTTAACTTATTTAGGTTAATGATGATCAATGCACAGTGGAATGAGTATTTAATAAACCTTTTGTTAGATATCTTGAGTTAATAAGAGTGAGACAGTTATGACAATTATAGCAGGTATAGCAGTTATAGCAGTTATAATGAACACAACAATTTTAAGTGGTTCAGAGCACTTAAAGCTCCTAATCCACTCTTCTACTCCTTGAGTAGGAAATCCACTAAGGATGTCTGTTACACTTCTTGAATCTCACAGATTCCTTCTAGACCAGCCTTTCATGACATTACCATCCTTATCTTTAACGGGAATGAAGTGCCCCTCAGTCCCCAGCTTGGATCTAGGTGCCATCCTTTTTCTTGGCATATTTTTACTTTCTGAGTGTCACGTAGTTTTTGTACTTGTCGTGGGTTCTTTTAACCGGGGCTCTGTATTGGTGGGAACACTGTCATTTGCCTCTCTCCCATCTCCAATTGGATCAAGGTCATCAAGGTTAGGCTCGTCCATATCATCCACCATGTGCAAATCATTTAAAAGACTTGACATCATCTACAAATATTAAATAAAAAAAATAAAATCAGATGAAACCAAAATAGACTTGTCTCATCCAAATGTATGTATAATCACACCATCAAATTGAAAATTGAATTGAATTGGTTGAAAAACCAAAAAAAAAACATAAGGTGGAGAGGTCCAATCAACTATTTTAAGTTCTTAACTTCTTATAAACCATAAAGATAATTAAAAATTGATGAACCGGCCAAATTCTACTGCTAGTTCCACTGTCTATCTCACTACATGTACCTTTTCCACTGTCCAACTCATTTCATGTTCTTAACTTGCATATTATTCTTATGTTGATACGACACACAAGTATAATGTAGAACTTAGACCAAACTTATGCAATAAAAGTATACGCTAGTCTAGCATCATACTACAGCATGAGAAAGACTATCATCACAGAAAAGGCCAAAAGGGATCCAAGTTTGAATTTAAACAATTCCATAACATAAATATGTGTTCATAAATTCATATAAAAGGGTAACAAGCTCTATATAAAGAAAGCAGTCTAGTCATACTCATATTAACACTTATCTTATGACTTCCCCAAATCCGGGTCCCAAATCACCGCGGATTCGGTTCAATCATTCTACAACTATTTGCAAAAGATATAAACATAAATTGTTTATACAGAGCACTTTACACACTATTCCGTAAAATCGAGTAACCTTAACTTATACACAAATCATAAAATAGCTAACACATGACATTATTATCAAACTATACTATTACAATCTAGCTGCACATTTTATCCCAAGTAGAACTTGGCATTATCCTTTTCCTATATCTGAATGCTTTCGCCTTATCTGCAATGTTTATCATGATATTGCAAGGGTGAGCATGAAAGTTGTCCAGCAAGTTTAAATACAATTTAAGGACATATCATGATTGAAAGAGTCTGAATAATAAGCTGGCTATAATTCATCAATATAATTGAGAACTAGCACGAACAAACTTTTGACTGAATAAGTATTGAACATGAACAAATATATATGGACCAACTGATAATGAAGGTGATCAGCCTTTCATACCTGACTTATACATGCAATATGTACAGAGTACAATTATCCATGACAATCAGCAATGATTAACAATAAGCATATCTGAATGAAACAACTCTTAGTAGAGTTAAGTAAAACTTGCCTGAACCGTTGATTACTGCAACGCAATTTATATCGCTTTATCCGAAGACCTAATATTAGTAATATAGATATCCAATATTAGAATAATATCATCACAATATAATACTATTATATATATACATAGAATAACCTAAAAACATAACACATAATCCTATCAGTCTACAAAACACATAAAACTTAGCATAAAGTCAGACTATTTAAGTCTAACTTGAAACCGACACAAATTCTAACATCCTGACGGTCAAGTCGGACAATCATCGAGTTTAAGTTCAATTAAACTCTGCCTAAACACTTAACAATTATCACAGATAATTTTCTTAGCAGTCAAAATAATTTCCACAGGCTTATAATAATTTTCAGATAATTAATATCATTAATCATAATTTTTCAATCATTAATATTATATTTATATGATTTAAAATACTTTACTCTCATATATTATAAGTTTTTCTTGAACATAAAAGTCAAATACCAATCCAGCAACCTGGATTCCAAATTCAGCATCTAGATGGTCATTCCAACATATCAAACTGCAATCCAGCAAACCGGATTTCAAATTCAGCAAGCTGGATTCCATATCCTTTTCACGAAAATGCCAAATTAGTTTATTATTTTTCTATCCTTTGTCCAAACACATATACATATTTTTTATACACAAAAAGTATTTTTCCAAAATTTTACAACTTCCTTTAGTATTTTTCAAAAATCATTTTTAGTGCGTAGCTTGAGAAATTAGCCCTATCATGCTTAACTCGAGAAATGCTCATCTTTTGACACAATAATATATTTCTTAACGTGACACTCCAGTTTAAATTTCATGGCAATCGGAGTTATAGAACTCCGGTTATAGCGATTTTTGTCAGAAAATCACAAAAATTGAAATGGTCATAATTTGGTCATTTTAAGTAAGAATGAGATCATTTTTGGACAGTAGGTACTTAATACCATATATTTTCATGTCTTAAAAGGCCAGAATTTATTTCATAAATTAAGTTTCCAAAACAGCCCTCGTAAAATCTTGGCAGTTTACTTTTGTCATTTTGCAGTTTTGGAGTCCTTTGCTAAAACTTAAATAAAATGAAATCTATAACTCCAATTAATAATCCATAAATTTTGTTGGATTCGTATCTTTCCAATATACAATTTTCATCTATCACAATCCATATTTGGACATGTTAAGCTCCCAGAAATTAGCCCGGAAGTGGCTTGTAAAAACTGTTGTTCTAAAAGTTTTCTTAGCTTTGAGTAGTTTGGGATAAATTCCATAACTTACTCATTTTTCAACCTAATTGAGTGATTACAAAGGGGTTTTACCCTAATACATAGATCTAGCATCCCAAGAAAATAAATCACAAATATCCATCATAGATTTCAAAAATCAAAAGTTAGATCACAATTTCAAGTTTAAGCTTTCCCGAAAAATCTATTTTTCTATTCCTTTTGATTCCAACCAAATCAACACCAATTATGGGTAGATCTATACATAAAACACTATAAATCATATAGATCTAAGATTTTTGAGTTTTAAAACCTTAGATCTTTATTCCATCAAAATAACTTAAAAAGGATAACTTAGGTTTGGTTTTATACCTTGATATCTTGCTAGCCTTTCTTAATCTTTCAAAGTAGATGATGATCTTGGTTAGCTTGAAGAGCCAAAACTTCTCTCCTTTACCTCATGTGGCTGCCGAAAATGCTCATCTCTCTCTCTCTCTCTTGGTTTTATTTTGTTAGCTAAAAAGGAAGTAATAGGATGAGAGAGAAATGAAATAGCTTTTGTGGTTTTGTAAAAATGTATAGATATAATTGTATATCTAATATTCATTCCCCCCACTCACTCTCTCTTTATCTTTCTTAATCATTTTAGTGTTGCTTGTACACTTAAATAAAAGTGTTGAATAAACAAAAAAAATGACACATAAGGAGGGTTGGTGAGAGTTAGTAATGACTTAGAAAATAAGGAACTTAGCAATGATTAATTCACATGG
Source organism: Panax quinquefolius (assembly GCA_020205615.1). Taxonomy (NCBI): domain Eukaryota; kingdom Viridiplantae; phylum Streptophyta; class Magnoliopsida; order Apiales; family Araliaceae; genus Panax; species Panax quinquefolius. The sequence goes on along the minus strand of CM035153.1, from coordinate 93,583,197 downwards.
TCCCTCCTTTTTCTCCACCATAACCCACCGGCCATGTGCCTTAGATTGTTCAAAAATTGATTTTTGTTTTATGTAATATTTAGTATATCCAATGACTAAAATGCCCCTCTTCAATTGGGCTAAGAGATTGGGCTTTAATTAAATTCTTTTGGGATTACAAATTTAGTTTCTTTGGGCGCTCTACTTAACATGTTTGGGCCATGTAATTTACATAGTCCACTACCTTTAATCCTATCCTTTCCTAATTATTTAATTAAGGTTTTCATTTCCTCAATTATAACTTCAATTCTTACTCATGCACATTTAATTTTTTTAACCCAATTAGACTTGCTATAATTAGGTTATCAAATTAATTAATTGAGATGTATAAAATAAATCTCTTAGAATTAGTATATATTATAAATAATAATATTCTCCCATACCATAACCTCTTAGGTTATTTAATTATCACACCCAATACATATATATTAGTTTACATAACTTAACTCTTTTATTTGTTTATATTACAAAAAAAAAATATAAACCATCACATAATATTCATATTCATTACACACATAACTTTTAACCCTTAGGGTTTTATACTTAGCATTAGAGTTTCTAATTTAGCAATTAGGGTTATCCCTAATATATAATCAAAAATACTTAAGCCATTATATTTAGCCTTTGATTTCCCAAATTAGGGTTTCGAATTCCCGGAACTGAAAATAGGGTTTCTGAACATATCGTTAGGGTTTCTAACTAAACGTTGACGTTCTTAATAATATTAGGGTTTAACACTGTTAAAATTTATATGGTCTACCCTTGACCCTTAACCATATTCTGAACAAATACATAACCATATACACAAAACATATTCATGTATACACTTAATCCTGAATAATTCACCTAAATCTTACACAGAATTTTGAAATCCTCAAAATTCCTTCCCATAAACATCAATCGCATACACTTATTTTCTGTCTAGGTCTATTATTTGACCTTAAATCAATCATTTAAGATTTTAATAAATTGTCTAAATTCTCGGGTTGCCACATATCTCACGACTCACATTATCCCAATCCATGGAATTATATAATAAAGATCCCAAAAAAAAAAATCAGATGAAACCAAAATAAGAAACATACCAGGATACCCCTGCTAGCTACTGTAGGTACGAAATAAAAATTTATGATTAACTTTGAAAGAATCAAATGATTACCCACCTTAGAAAACATAACCCTAAGTCCTAACTAACAAAATCAGATCGAATAACCTGTAAAAGGGTTCAAATCAAAATCAGATGTAAGTATGGAACAACTAACAAAAGTACAAAACAAACATACCACCAATTTCTTTGATCAGTCGTAAGAGGGTCGAGAGGCGTAAGAGAGTCGAAGGGGGAGAGGGAAGAGCTGCAAAGGGCACTGGGCTGGAGACTCTCTAGAGGCGGAGAGAGGCGGAGGCTGGACGCTGGAGAGGGAGTTGTCGACTGTCGACTGCCGAGACTCTCGAGACTCAAGAGGCAAGCGAAGCAACTGAAGTGGAAGCAAGAGGATCTCAGATCTGAAATGTGAAGCAAGAGTTGAGCGGGCTAAGCTAGGGCAAAATGAAAATGCGATGTGAAATGGCAAAGACTCAAATGTGAAATCAAATGGACTCACTGATGGCACGAGCTGTCTGACAAGGTTTGACCAGATTAAATCTGGTGGTTGTGTTATTGTTTGACTGAGATCTTGATATGTCATTGTTCATTGTCATGTATACTACTTGAATGAACCAAGAAATTACTTAAATAATGATCGGAACCTAAATTAAATTGAGCTCAAAAGTGCCTACTTGTGACTGCTTGGGTTTCTAGGTTACCCAGAAAACCCATGAGTTGTCTGACAGTATGTTTAAGAGGCTAGATCTCTTTGTTGTGAATTTTTTTGAGCAAGATGAGGATTGATAACGGTAGTATTACATGTTAACTACAAGATTAAAGCCTACAGTAGCTCAGAACCTGATTAGATTGAAAATTACAGTTGGTCAAACCTAGACCCATGAGAGCTAGGTTGTCAATGTTCTTGAGCTCAAGAACACCAACGGTGACGCTTAGTGTCGCTAAAGGGCTACAACGACGGTTTTAAATAATTTTATTTTCTGAATTTCTGAAAAATATTTAAAAAATAGAAATAAATTCTAAAAATTATTAAAAATGGTTTTAAAAATTATTTTAAATTATGAAAAATAATTTTTGACTATTTGGCATATTTTTCATTAATATTTATAATTATTTAAATATTAATGATATTTAATTTCTTTAATTAGTGTATTAAATAAATTAGAGAAAAATGATTTTAATATATTAAAATCATTTTAAATAAGAATAAAGTGTTTAAAAATATTTTGAGTTATAAAATATAACTTGTAATATTTTGGAGAATTTTCATTAATAATTTAATATTAATGATATTAGATTTATTTAATTATCATATTAAATAAATGAGTTAAAAATGGATTTATTGATTTAAAAATGAGAGAAATGATTTAAAAATATTTTAAGTTATAATTGATTATTTTAATATTTTGATGATAAATTCATTAATATTTAATGATAATGGTGATGGTTTAAAAATGATTTTAATTAATTTAAAAATATCATTTAAGTAGATTATTGATGATTTAGAAATATTTGAAGTTATTAATAATAACTTTAATATTTTGACAAGTATAAAATTAATATTTTTATATTATTAAATAGTAATGATGATAAGATTATTTGATAATTAAATCATTTAAAAATGATTTAAGTGTTTGAAAAATTATTATGAATTATAATAATTGTTTATTATTTATTAAACGCTTCCGATAAATATTATAAAGGATAATTGACTTATCTAAAATAATATTTAAGCTTAGAGACCAAGTTTAATGGACAATAACTGTGTTAATTGTAGGATAGGGTGACCAATACACCGAAAATAAACCGAAGTCCAACCAGACTGAACTAATTAGACTTGATAAATGTTTATATAGGTTATAAACACTGATGTGACTATGTGGTAATGTGTCTAGGAGAAGTATTGAGTGTAAATTATACTATTGTGTGTTGTGAATTATTGTGCTAATTGTGAGACCGATACTGTTAATTATAGGTCTTACAAATGTAGATAAGTTTATTTGAGTAGCCGTAATAAACCCGAAAGACAAGTTTCCTAACTTAATCTTGAGTTAATACTTTTTAAATATTATAGTGGTTAATTATTGTTAATTGTACCACGTCCAAGAATTTATTGTTGATTATTCGCAGTTAGTGCATGTTTAATAATTCAAATTGAATTACTGATTCTGAGAATATATTTGTAGAATAACTATTATTGGATATTCACATCCGTAGAAGCTATTATTGATTTAAAATAGTATAATTAAATTTTGTCTATTGTTAAATCGTATTGAAATATGTCTTAGTTAATTGTTTTGGCTAGACAAACATTTGTTAGAACTTGATAGGTTCGAGAAGAGAAGAGAAGAGAATTCAATTATTATTGATAAATCAATGCCAGTTATTTCGGCTAGATCGAAAAATAAAACTTGATAGGTTTGAGAAGAGAAGAGTAGAGAAGTGATTAGATATTGAAATCATAGTATTTTGTTGTTAAATCAAATTTTGACTCTAAGACTGAGAAGAACAACCTTTTATATAAAGGAAACATTTTATTGGTCGTAAATTCAACCTTTGCGCGCGTTTTGAGTATTATGCATAATATAGGGTACAAGAAGTTGGCCGACTCTAAGTATGTAGAGGGGTATGATTTAATCTTTATGGTTATCTAATACACCTACGTATATATCAAAGTAAAACTTTAATATATACCCGAGAAGAGAAGTTCAAGATCCAATGGATCACTCAGCATAAATCTGGAAAACATTCCACTTTGTTATTGCATAGAATTGATTCTTGATTATTCAAAATTTTATAAGTGTTAAAAAGAGAGAAAAGTTACAAAAACTGGTAATTTGTTGTTCAAGCTCTCACGAATTAATTGTCTCTCTAAACCTCCGAATATATTAAGCAAATCAGTCCCTAGAACATCCCTTAGATCACCCAAGATCAGGTAAAAAAATCAAGATCAAGCTTATTAAAGAAAAGGTATAAACCCTAGCTAGCCTTTCATATTGTATGCTTTGTAAAAAATTGTGTTTAAGTGTTTATATTTGTGCTAAAAGGTGTTTTTTGATGATCTATGGTGATCCATCATGGATCCATAGCATTAAAGTGGGTAAAAATTTATGTTTTTAAAAACTGTTCTTTAGCTTGAAATGTGGTCTGACAAGCTAAAGTCAGGAGCCACAGATTCATCTCTATTTATGATTTGTGATGTTTTATGTTTTGGATCGATAGTCTGGTATGAGTTCTTTCATCTGAAAGTGGTAGTATAGCCATTAGATGCCTATATTTGAAGTTATAATTAGTCAAAACCCATTGACCGGGCATGACCAGACGAATTCTCGGTAACCCAAAAATTCTAGTGCCTGACAAGTTATTCTAATGCCTTGATTTATCAGTAATGGTGTTGTTTGATGCTGTGTTTGTATCAATGTTATAGTTTCATATGTGGACTCTCGATCCATGGTTTTAGATCTTATAAACAGTCAATATATCAAGTGTAGTAAGTGGTCAAACTAGACCATTTGATCACGGATGAAGTTTTGGAATTTCCAGAAACTGATGGCATGAGCTGTCTGACAAGGTTTGACCAGATTAAATCTGGTGGTTGAGTTATAGTTTGACTAAGATCTTGATATGTCATTGTTCATTGTCATGTATACTACTTGAATGAACCAAGAAATTACTTAAATAATGATCGGTACCTAAATTAAATTGAGCTCAAAAGTGCCTACTTGTGACTGCTTGGGTTTCTAGGTTACCCAGAAAACCCATGAGTTATCTGACAGTATGTTTAAGAGGCTAGATCTCTTTGTTGTGAATTTTTTTGAGTAAGATGAGGATTAATAACGGTAGTATTACATATTAACTGCAAGATTAAAGCCTATAGTAGCTCAGAACCTGATTAGATTGAAAATTATAGTTGGTCAAACCTAGACCCATGCGAGCTAGGTTGTTAATGTTCTTGAGCTCAAGAACACCAACGGCGACGCTTAGTGTCGCTAAAGGGCTACAACGACGGTTTTAAATAATTTTATTTTCTGAATTTCCAAAAAAAATTTAAAAAATAGAAATAAATTCTAAAAATTATTAAAAATGGTTTTAAAATTTATTTTAAATTATGAAAAATAATTTTTGACTATTTGGCATATCAATCCTTCTAGTTTGAGTTCTTAATTCTTGACGAATATCTTCAAAAAAAAAAAATTGGTGGCCCAGAACTTCTAGCTCCAGTAGGATTATCATCTGACTGTTGATTAGGCTCGTCTGTAGGCTCGGGAGGCACAATAATAAAACTTAACCCTCTCGGCTGTGGTGTACCCCCACCCCATACCTTGTTCTTTTTTATAACCGAGTTGTCAATTGGGGCTAAAGGACATTTTGTAGCTTCCTCGGCATCCCATTTTAATCTAGCTTGTCGACATAGTCCCGTAATCAAAGATGGATGAGGTAGTTCACCTGAGGTCTCTCCTTGAATTGCTCTGTCAATTGAATCATTTATAACCTGACCTATATCTATAGATTTTCCTTGTGCAATGCAGAAAAGCAACGCCGCCCGTTGATTTATAACATCACTCATATGCCTACACGACATCAACTTGGCACAAATAAAGGCATGCCATGCTTTCCCGTAACTACTTAGTGCGGATGCAGGGAACAAAATAGCTTCTTGTTGATCTGTTAATTTCCATTTTGTTCCAGGTACACACAAAGCTTGAATGACCTCACTATAGTCCAGCTCATGCTCTAAATATTGCATGTACCCATTATTTGGTATTATGTTCAAGCCGTAGTAAGCATTTATTATCCTGAAACTGACCTCCACTTTTTTTTCGCAGACCCAAATCATGTTACCAATATGATCTTTTGCATTAGCGTAGAATTCCTTAACAATTTTAACAACCAATGAATCCGGTTGGGCTGTAAAGTTCACCCATCTTCTACTTTCAATCATTTGTAGTAACTCCCCATCTTCTGCCTCTAGCAATAATCCACGCTCAGGAATTAGCATTTTACTAGAAAGCAAATTGTAATATCTTTCAGATGCACTAGCACTTGTAAATCTCTTTTTGTCAAACTTTGTCGAAGTGCCCGAAGTCTCTTCTCTATGCCTTTTAGGAGCCATAAGTCTTGCGTGTGAATTTCTTGCCCAACAAATGATGTTCAGTGGCTTAGTATGGGCAAATCATCTTTGTGACAAATTATCAAACACTTGGTATGCAAATATTTTGAACACTATTGTTAAGCACTCCCTAAAACTTAATTTTCACCAAATTTGTCAATTACTAAGCACACTAGCCTTCCAATGCAATACAAGCAACAATTAAGAGTACCCAAACCCACTTGATCCAACACAATTAAAGAAACTAACTTCAAATTACTGACTTAGCTACTATCCAAGCAAATCCAAATAATTTGCAATTAAATCTTACACACTTACTTGGTTAAAGCCAAATATGATGCTCCGATCAAAGTTGCAGGAGCAATTTTTTTGAGTTTTAAACACATACTTCGGATAGATGTGTTTTGAATGACAGTTGGTGCCCGGATTGGTGAGGAAGGATGACCAGATGAAGATTGAGTGTTTGGGTAGGAGGTAGGAGATTGAGTGTTTGGTTATGCTTATACAAGAAGAAGTTTGATTCTCATGGGCTAGAGTAGAAGAGAGTACTTTTAGTGAGTTTGTGTTGGAGTAGGAGAGTGAGAGAATGTTTTAATTGGGTTTGGACAAGTTATTCCCGATTAGGGCTTTTATTTTTTTTCTAATTTACAACAAGAGCGCCTAGGCACTTGGGATTGTATTGGTTGGACCGCCTAGGCGGTTGAAAGCAGAATACGTTGAACGCTTGGAGCGCCTAGGTGTTTGGTCTGGCCTAGGAAGGAGCGCTTAGGCACTTGGAGCACATTTTGGCTACTGAAGTTAGGCGCCTAGGCTCTTGGGTTGGCCTAGCATGGGGCGCTTAGGCGCTTGGGACACATTTTGGCTACTGAAGTTGGTGTGGCATTTCTTGGGGCGCTTGTGCCTATCTTGGTGCTTTTGTGCTTCTTATATGCCTTCAACCTGCAATTCCCCAACTTCAATTAAGATAAAATGTACATTTAACTAAACTAACATACTAAAATAAAAGAAACTAACCAAAATTAAATATCGCCTAAAGTATTAAAAACAACAAGATACCCTACACCACTAAGCAATTCAATAACACTAAAAATAAAGGAAATGATTAGAAATCTGAGAATTTGACAAATGGATATTCTTCTATTGGGCTCATAAGTGCTTGGCTTACAGGGGGCGCTGCCTCCTTGCAACCCCTGACTGGGTAGTCGTAGTGGCCATTAGTCGAACCCGCCAAATGTGAAATCTTTTTTCATATCTTGAAATCAATTAAATATCGTGTTAGAGAACATAAGGCGTGTAACAAATCCTAAAATATAAAAGTTTAACCACTAAATAAACTAACAATAAAGCAAATAAAACAAAATAAAAGTAAAAATAAAAAATAACAATAAAAATTCATGGGTTGCCTCCCAGTTAGCACTTAGTTTATAGTCTTCAGCCTGACTTTCTTCTCTGTTCAAACCAGCAAGGTTGACCGATGTCTTTTCACAATCAACATAACCCCCATAGTAGAGCTTCAATCTCTGACCATTGACTTTGAAATTACGCTTGGCATCCAGGTCTTCCACCTCCACAGCTCCGTGAGGATAAACTTTTGTAATGGTAAATGGCCCTGACCAATTTGATTTCAACTTTCCTGGAAACAGTTTAAGCCTTGAATTGTATAATAGCACTGTTTGCCCTGCTTTAAACTTTCTTTTTCCAAAATTTTCTCATCATGCCACCTCTTAACCTTTTCTTTATATAACTTCGCATTCTCGTATGATTGGAGTCTGAATTCATCCATTTGGTTCACATAAGAGGCGCTTCTCTCCCGCAGCAGACATATCAAATTTAACTTCTGAATTTCCCAAAAAGCACTGTGTTCTAGTTCAACTGGAAGATGGCATGCCTTCCCATATACTAACCTGTATGGAGACATCCCTATCGGAGTTTTGTAAGCTCTACGATATGCCCATAAAGCATCATCCAACTTACTAGCACAATCTTTCCGACTAGGGTTCACTATCTTCTCGAGGATTCTTTTCACTTCTCGGTTAGATGCCTTGGCTTGACCACTTATTTGTGGATGGTAAGCAATAGCTATCTTATGAGTGACTCCGTACTTAGCCAGAATAGCTGAGAACTGCTTATTATAGAAGTGCGTGCCTTCATCACTAATGATTACACGGGGAGTGCTGAATCTAGAGAAAATATTCTTCCAGATGAACTTAACCACAACCTTAGCATCATTGGTGGGCAATGCTATAGTTTCTACCAACTTCGAAACATAGTCCACTGCTAGAAGTATATAGGAGTTGCTAAAAGATGATGGAAATGGTCCCATGAAGTCTATGCCCTAAACATCAAACAATTCAACTTCTAGGATCAAATTTAGTGGCATCTCGTGTCGCTTTGATATATTACCAACTCTTTAGCATCTGTCACATTCCAATGAAAACACACGGGCATCCTCAAAGAGTGTTGGTCAAAAGAATCCACATTGAAGCACCTTAGCAGTCGTTCTTTCTCCACCAAAATGTCCACCATAGTCAGATGCATGATATTGGTATAGAATATTCCCCATTTCAACTTCTGGAATGCACCTTCTTATTACTTGATCTCCACACTGTTTAAATAAAAATAACTCATCCCATAAATACTGTTTCACAACATGGAGAAATTTCTTCTTCTGCTGACTTATCAAATTAGGCGGAAACACCTTACTCACAATGAAATTTACATAATCTGCATACCATGGTGTATCCATCCTTACCACAAATAGTTGTTCATCCAGGAAAAATTCATTGATCACTGTTGTGTCATCTTTTTTTAGTTTTGCATTCTCTAATTGTGATAAATGATCAGCAACCTGATTTTCTGTTCCTTATCAGTCCCGGATCTCCAAGTCAAACTCTTGTAGAAATAATACCCATTTAATTAATCTCAGCTTCGCATCCTTCTTTGTTATTAAGTCCTTAATTGCCGAATAATCTGTAAACACGATCACCTTTGTCCCAATCAAATATGAGCGAAATTTATCAAATGCATAAGCAACTGCTAATAGCTCCTTCTTGGTAGTGGTATAATTCAGTTGGGCATCCGTTAACGTCTTACTAGCATAGTATATAGCGTGAAAAATTTTATCCTTCCATTGGCCAAGAATTGTGCCAATCGCAAAGTCGCTAGCATCACACATTAATTCGAACGGGATACTCCAATCTAGCGCTTTGATTACAGGTGTGGTAACTAGTTTCTTCTTCAACACATCAAAAATTTTCAGGCATGCTTGATCAAAGTTGAATGGGTCATCCTTCTCCAAAAGATTGCAAAGTGGTTTCGTGATTTTAGAGAAGTCTTTTATAAATAGTCTATAAAAACCAGCGTGTTCCAAAAACATCGAATACCCTTTACTGAAATAGGTGGTGGTAGACTCTCAATGGTTTCGATCTTAGCTCTATCAACCTTAATTCCTTTTGATGACACTCGATGACCCAAGATTAATAGGTTAAGATTACAACTTCCCTTGGTATTTCATTTAAATCAATTTACTTCCCATTAAATCAATTAATTAATATGAATCATTATCCAAGAATGTTTTATAGTGCTCACACACTACTTCCAAAGACACGAGAACAAATCCTCCTAAATTCAATCTTAAGACATAGAATTACAATGAACACCTTACTTAATTAATTCACTATATTCCTATGTGAATAAAGTTAATTAGGGTTTTACGTATAAATTCTTTCAATGGATACAAAAGACACGTAGGTATATTCCTATCCTACATGCTAATCATATTAACCCTAATCAGATTATATGAACAGATGTTATTATATCCAGATCTAAATCTATATTCCATCTTCTAATTTTATATAGATTATCACAATAATTGTTGGCCAAACAATTAATCAATAAGCATAAGATATAATAAACAATTCAATAAAAACCAACTTTCATTCAATGGGAAGGTCCAATTTAAACTACACACCAAGTTCCGTTGCAATCTAAATGAAAATTTAGTTCATAATAATAATAAAGAAAAACATCATCCAAATTAATAATCCAAACATCCCAGATAATTACAAAAGATAAAAATAGAGAAGAGAAGAAGAAACTATGAATTTGCTCAAATATTATCTCTTTGATCTTCAGCCTTTGCAATCCTCCTTCATGTTTTTATTCGTTCTTCTCTCTGCAAATCTCCTAAAAAATTAAGTGATACGTCTTTTCTAAACTCTTCTCCTATTTGTATTAGTCTCTGCCCTCTTATAGATTCCTTCTTGGCTTCAAAAACCTACTTAGAAGTAGAAAAATCCTTCTTTAGCCGCACATGAGTGCCTAGGCGCTTAACCCAAGCCATTTCCAAGCGCCTAGGCGCTTGAACAGGACCGCGTAATTATAAAAATGCCACTTAGCTCTAATTTTAATGATTTTTATCCTTTTTCTTCTCCCAAATGACCAATTTTTCCCCCCAGCTCCAACCTACAAGAAATAAACACAAAACACATAAAAAGATACTAAAAAAACAATTAAAGATAGCAATAATTAAGTTTAATAATATCGGATTCATAGGTATAAAACCTACTCATCATCCTCCACATCCGGTACATCAATAAGGACAGGACGTATCATCGCCTCTGCCAAACGATGAGGCTATCTAACGGAATGGGGTCAAAGCACTTCAGAAACCCTCTTCCGCACACCAGAAATGGTCCTATGGGAACTACTCGACTGATCCGGATCTATATATCTGCACAATAATTCTTTAAGTCACCTCAGAAAGGGTGTGGTAAATTCTTATATGGAGCTTTTCAAAATGCAGTTTATGACTACATGCATGCATGCATCATTTTAGCATACATCTACAGTAGAGTTAAAAATGCATGACTATCCAATGCCTACATTTTGGAAAGTTTTTGGCATAGTCCCTTTTATAAATAGGACTATCCATATGCACATAGGCATGACTAGGTGGCCATTCAGTAGCACACCTATCCATAGTCATATACATCCTATATGCATTAATACATCAAAGTAAAAAATCCGTAAGGGTAGCCTAATTACCAAGATAATTAAACTTTTTCACCTTTGCTCATTTATCCTCAAATAGGATAAAGAATAGCAGAAAAAAGTTGTCAATTTGACTATTTCAAAAGTCAAATTTTTTCACATCATTATGTTCAGCATGGTTTAATACTAACATTTACTATGTTGAATATTTTTTATCAAGTCATTTCAGCATGCATACTCAGTACTATGTGTTTAGATGCATTTCATGTGATATTTCATTTTCCAATGGATAAAAACTGGAAAAGAAGACATGCATACGTTACCAGGATAGTGTAGAACACTTTTACGGCGACAGAATATGTAGAAAGTCGTCTGAACTCAACAGATCTGAAGAAGAGCTCTCAGGTTTCCTTCGCGACGCAGCTTAAAAATGACTTGGGAAAGCAACCAGCCCATTTAAGGACATTCACTACCATTGGCAGTCGAGCCTGCTGCATTCTTCTGCAGTGTACTGCGGCACCCTATATGGGTCCCACCTCTCATTTCGATCCAATTCGAGTTCCAAAAAAGTTCTTACAAGATGAAAAGGCACAATCAGGAATAAAAATGCTACGCGATTGAGCGGAATAGCCTGAAATCCTAGTTTTCACGGGCCAAACTGTGGCTTTACATAACACTCATTGGTATACGCCCAAACACAAGGTACACTATACCAATGATCTCAGCTATTGCAAACTACACTTGACAATACCTCACAAAGGTCCGATGCTTTTAGTTCAGGGTTATAGCCCTAAAACGTTTTCCCCGGCAGGGGCGTCACGCATTTTCATCCATTGATGAACAGATCCCCGGCGGGGGGTGTCACATGTTTTCAACCGTTGATACACATGTCAACGAAAGTTAAGCAGCCTTGACATTATCCCCAGCAGGGATCTCATCCATTAATGCAAATCAATGAAGGTCAGGCAACCCTGACAACACCGACTGTTGGCAGTAACTCCAACAGAGTAGCGGAAAGACATGGCTATACAAACCAGGGAAGGACATCCTCAACAGACAAAGCTTTTTCCCCACAGAATCTCTTATACATGAGAGAAACATCTTTAGGATAAAGTCTGTATCAGGGATTCAAGACTTTGGTGATAACCTGAATGTCAACAATCCTAGAGATTCCTGGTAGTTGTGGATCACGCGTCCAAGACAATTCATCAGGTCAGTTATTTATTGTTGCCCCCAGTAGAAGCAACAAGGAGCCGACAATCATTCCATCATGTTGGAGAACAATCCAACAAACCACATACATTTTCATCATTTTGTTATGCATTGCATCACGATCATTTTGTTGCATTTCAAGTGTCTAATATTCTTTATCCTATCCATGCCATTGCATTGCATGAATATGATAAAGAGGGGCATCTATAGACACTCAATTTTTTTTCCTACCTGTTACTAGCATTGTAGGAAGTGCAGGATCTTCTTTCAAAGATAACCTTGGAAAATAGCTCAACTTAATCCTGGAAATACCACCGGATGTTCAGTTTCAACCCAGAAAACACACCGGGAGTATCATTTTCCCACCTCGAAGATAACCATGGGGAAAGCAGTGCAAATTCTAGAAATTCCACCAGAGAAGGACGATTCGTCTTGGAGATAACCCCGAGATGTTCAGTCTCAGTCCCGGAAACAACACCGGGAAAGATCATGTCAACCTTGGGGAAAACCCCAAGGAGTGCAGTTGTAGTTCCGGAGATAACCATGGAGATGCTCATTTCAAAACATGCAGTCAGCTTCAACCTTGGGACTCACACCGAGGCACTCAATTCCTAAACCTAGAGATAACCCCGGGAGGATAGGAACACCTCAGACAACCCTGAGGTCATTCCACACTTGCAGCAGCCCAATCTCAGAGATATCCCTGAGCAACGTCTGCTATATCAGCCAAAATCGGAGATAACCCCGGCGAAGGGCAAAATCATCAAATTGCCACCTCAACCCCACATGGAGCCGTCTCAACAAACATCTTAACATACATTCTACATGATAGTGTCCCACGAGAACCAAGGAGTTCCAATCTCTAGTGACTACTACGCAAGATAGAACACCAGATATAATTTGAAGCTTGAAGACATAGGACATGGTTCTATCTGCCTGACTTCGTACAACCTCTAATCCCATGTTATTGCATAGGTCTCAACAAGAGCAGTCCGAAACAGGTCTTATACACCTCAATCGGATGCTCGGATTAAAGTTCTGCAAATTCAAGCGGACATCACGTTGCACGCGTGTACGTACTTCGAGACGGCAGGACCCGCGGAGCTCGGGCCATCCCGGGTAGCCGCAGGTGGATCTGTGGCTGCCACAGGTACACCTTCGGCTCCCAGCTCTATAAATGTAGGGCTTGGGGTGGCCATATTCAAAGAAGAAAAAGGCGAGGAAGCCCTGTCAAATTTGCTATGTACACACCCTATATTGAGTGCTTTCTCATTTTAAACACTTGTGAGCTCACATATAGCTATATTTTTACCCGCAGGAGCTGAGTGTTCACCCACATAATGCTATAGAAGTCTTCTTTGGCAGTCCATTGTAAGCCTTCTTACACACTATAAAACCTTTTTCTTCATCTTTGCACACACTCTTCTTCACATTGAGAGTCGTGTTGTGTGTGTATGCCCAGACTTCATTCTGTGGTTTTCATTTTTGTTTGTATATATATATATATGGACTAACATTATCGAGTTATGCCTCAATTGAGTCTAGACTCACGTACGGAGCGTTTATTTGCTTATATATATATATATATATATATATATATATATGAACTGTTGTTGAACTATGTTCGATGATCCTGGATTTTACATCCGGAGCGTTTATTGCTTTTATATATATAAACTGTTGTCGGACTCTGTTCGATGAGCTTGGTTTTTATATCCGGTGCGTTTACTGCTTATATATATATATATATATATATATATATTACATTTCATCCTGCCCGGACTTGACTTCGTGGCGGTTGATTGTTTTTACTGCTTTATTTACATTTAGTCCCACCTAGAGTTTACTTCTTGGCACTTGATCGTATTTATTACTTTATTTAAATTTTTGATCCACCATGGAGGTGCTTCGTGGTGGTTGATCATGTCTCTATATATATATATTTATCGCTTTTATATATTTACATTTTTGATCCCGTGGAGGTGCATATATATATATATACACACACACACAACTTTTATATATATAATTGCTTATTGTTTTTCATATAAACTGTGGCATCATGTGAGCCTAGGAATCATGTGATCACAGATTCTGTCTACTCAATCTAGATTCGGTTCCCGTGATGGACATTTTCAACTGTAATCAGCTTGTAAATTATTCACAGTGTTTGGATGTCCTTAGATGGCTTTCATGCCCATGAGGAATTCAGCACTGCTATATATTATTTTCTCGAAGATTCTTCGCATCTCGAAAATAAAAGTAAGCAACCCGAACATTTAATAATAAAAATGGAAGTATTAAAGGTCTCAATTACTATTGAGCACGGGGTTTGAAAAAACCTCTTTTACAAAACCTCACTGCTATATCTTGTTTAAAATTGAATTTTTCATACAAATTCAAACCCTTTGTATATAGGTGCCAACGAGGCCTCGCACTACTTCCAAATAACAGCACATTGACCCCCCCCAGATATATACTTTCATATAACAGTTTCATAAAAAGTGGCGGTTACTGTGGTAACACGGATGTCGGGGGGTGCCTAATACCTTCCCTTTGCATAATCAAGCCCCAGAACCCAAATGAATCTCGATTTCATTAACCCGTTTAGCAGTGTCACATCACCGAGTCAATATGCAAACCTTTTCTCGATTTCGTTGGTGCAACCAATTAAAAACACCAACTGACGAATCTTACAGTCAAATCATCGACATATACATGTCGGACCTTTTTCACTTATTTTTTCAAACAAATCTCACATAACATGAGAACACCAAAGAACAAGAATAGAAAAAGGGGCAAATAAAAATCCCGACGTCGACATATATCGTTCCCAGTTTGATCTCAAAACTATTTACATGAATTGTCGATCTCCGAATATTGGTCTGTATGTCAATCACTGTTGGCATGGCGTAATCCCTGAGTGATTTTTGATGTTCCTCTACCATGACTGTTGGAATTTATTGTGCTGTCAGATCTTCTTCCAAAGGTATAACCTCACTAGTCAACCATAATTTCTGGAACTTTCTCTCGATATTGGCTACGTAAGGCAAAAGTTCCATTTTCCCCTTTGATCTAATGTGCATATGATATAGCTACACGTGAGATGTAATTCAAAGTTATATACATATACTAAGATGTAACTCCCATTTGGTTTAAAATAACTTTTCAAAACAAACTTGGATGTGTTATAATCTAATAAACATGATGTGGTACATATTCTGAACTTAGAACATGTGTAATTTATATTTCTTATATGGTGACACATACTACATACCTATGCTCAGTTTGGTCAAACACATTAAAAGTTATACAAGCATGCGTTAGAGATGTTTTGAGAAAATATTGATACTAGTTATGTGTATAGGATGAGAACCCTTGTAAACATACATATTAACTGATTTGATGACTGTCTTACATGTATGCATGGCGAACATTATAGACTTTTTAATGTCATGATCTTGATTAGCCTTAATTCATTTGAAATCCTAAGCGAAACCATAACATACCATGAATAAGTGTAGGATCACTGTAAAAGAATGTGAAACCCTTTAACATTCTAATATGCTAAGTGTTGTTGGCTCAACTCTAGTTCGGCTGGGGGGGACAGTAGCAATTGCTGCTAGATCCCTAAGCCTAACCGGTATGATTGCACCACCTTGCAGTGAGATCTATTTTCTGTACATAATTTGAGAGCTGATGCATGCCTATATTGTTACATTAACTTGTAATATATGTCCAGTATAGTATTCATATGTCAATAAACATGTTAATGGAAGAACCTTATGTTGGATAAGTGTTTACAACCTTAAGTCAAAATGTGATGGCAAACTAGACTCTTTAAATGTCATGCTGTATTAGAAATAGATTTTCATGCTACGTGGTAACATGCATATAAGATCATAAGACAAAGAGTAGACTAGCAATATATGATTAGTATCTATGAATTTCACCTGTCTGTTATAGATAATGGGTGTATATATTGAATTTGTATAACTTATGTGATTATACACGAATAGGATATTATAGTTCATTGGAGTGGTATTAATCTTTACTTTGGTAAATTACGCTTGAGGCAAGTACTCGAACCCTACTCTTTATTGAGCATTACTTGAGCTTGTACTATTATTGGTTGTACAAGTAAATCCTTGAAAGTATGATTCATATCTCATGACTAAATACTTCATAATTTAAAAATAATTTTTTTTTTGAAACTTGATATCGAACGATGACTGTTCATATATATACTTTAAAAGAAAGTTATCTAAGTCATTGATTCGGCTAGACTATTGGTATGAGATCAAAATCTATCCAAACCAATTTAACTTGGTGCGGACTCTTATAACTGAGATGAAAAAACCCTCTTGGTAGGGGAATTATATATTTATCGAGAAACCAACGTGCGCACATGAGAATGATTAAATGTTATGCATGACATAGGGTACTTTAGGCTGATAACCTATTGTACTCGTTTTGTAGAATTATCAGTTTATTACTGTTAATTGTAGGAGAAGTTCATAGTCCTTATTGGCTACTCAGTATTCATTACTTTGAACTCTTGAATTGATTAAGCATTGAATCTTATTGATATCTTTCTGTCCATGGAGATTATTGTTGAGAACCATTGATATTTCTTGCTACCCTTGAACTATCATTAGTATGATTCCCTTAAGAAATGTAAAACTACATTGAACACCCTTATTTCAATATTACTTGCTGGGCAAAATTGTTGCTCATCCTTGTTTTCCTTAAAACTTTCAGTTAAGGCAGAACGTGGTGAACCCTCTGGCAAGGATAAGGGTAAAGAAAAGGCTTTAGAGCAGTTATTTCCATAGTACTAGGAATGTACTATTATTCTGTTGTAAAAAAACTTATTTATATTAAGTTATGTTTAGTTTAAGTTGTATTGTATTAGTAACGGTTGCGAGACTTTAGGACAATAATAATTATGTTATAACAATGTAATTTATTCTATTATTCTGTTATGTCAGATTTTGAATTATTATTAGGGTTAGCAAGTGACAGCCAAATTTGAGACAAGCGTCGTCTGAATTTGGGGGCGTCACAACAAGTGCTGGAAGGGGTGAAGTACTTGCTATAACTGCGCCAAGAAGGACATATTTCACCCAACAGCCCGAAGCCCAAGAAGATTAAGGGTTGTTTCGCTTGTTGCTCGGTGGACCACCTGATTAAGGACTGCCCAAAGAAAGCTAGTGTTTTATGGTAGCTCATTGCTTCAGTAATCATATTTTCTTACGATGATGCTGGCCAATAAATTGTTAAGGAAAGGATGTGTAGGTTACTTAGCTTACATTGTAGATACTCAAAAAAAGGGAGTAGAAATTAAGGATATATCCGTAGTGAGAGAATTCCAAGATGTATTTTTGGACGATCTACCTGGTTTTCCGCCAGAAAGAGAAATCAAATTCGTAATAGACTTAGCACCAGGAACGGAACCAATCTCGAAGGCTTTATATCATATGGCGCCCGTAGAAATGAAAGAATTAATGATACAACTGCAAGAGTTACTAGATAAAGGTTAAATATGATCGAGTGTGTCTCCTTGGGGAGCACCAGTGTTGTTTGCTAAAAAAAAGGTCGGATCGATGAGGCTTTGTATCAATTATCGAGAATTAAACGGTGTAACGATCAAGAATAGATATCGGTTACCAAGGATAGACGACCTTTTTGATCAACTGAAGGGAGCGAAGTGTTTCTTGAAGATAGAACTACGGACGGGTTATCACCAGTTGAAAGTATGGGAGGAGGACATACCAAAGACGTCGTTTCGAACCCGTTATGAACACTACGAGTTTTTGGTAATATCATTCGGATTGACTAATGCTCCGGAAGAATTCATGGACTTGATGAACCGAGTTTTCAAGCCATACTTAGATAAGTTTGTAGTAGTATTTATCGATGACATTTTAATTTATTCAAAGACTAAGGAAGAGCACGCCGAACAATTGAAGATGGTTTTGGAAAAGATGTACGCAAAATTTTTGAAATGTGAATTTTGGATTGAAAAGGTTCAAGTCTTAGGACACATGATAGATCAAAATGGAATTTCCATGGACCCTGCAAAAGTAGAAGTCGTAAGTAACTGGGAACAACCGAAGACACCAACAGATATAAGAAGTTTCTTATGGTTAGCTGGGTACTATCGAAGATTTATCCAAGACTTTTCTAAAATAGCAACTTCGTTGACTAATCTAACGAGGAAGACGTTAAAGTTCATGTGGACGGATAAATTTGAAGAAAGTTTTCAGGAATTGAAGAATAAATTTAGTAAGGGACCTATGTTATCATTACCAGATGATATAGGAGGATTCATGGTGTATAGTGATGCATCGGACAAGGGAGTTGGCTATGTGCTAATGCAACATGGCAAGGTCATTGTGTACGCGTCACGACAGTTGAAGGATTACGAAAAACGATACCCTACTCACGACTTGGAGTTAGCGGCAGTAGTTTTTGTGTTAAAAATTTGGAGACATTATTTGTACGGAGAGAAATGTGAGATATACACGGACCACAAGAGTTTGAAATATATCTTCGCACAGAAGGAGTAGAATATGCGTCAGAGAAGGTGGTTAGAATTAATCAAGGATTATGACTGCGATATTCTTTATCACCCGGGAAAGGCAAACGTAGTAGCCGACGCGCTAAGCAGGAAAGGAAGGAAGAAGTTGTTTCAACTGACAACTTAGGAGTGGTTAATAAGGGAAATGAAGAGATTGGAAATAGAGGTAAAAGAACTAGGGAGGTCTAAAGAAAAATTATTTGCAGTGGAAGCTCATTCAACCTTGTTGGACAAAGTAAAGGAATCACAAGAGAAAGATGAAGAGTGCGAGAAAATTAGGAAGATGATCACATAAAATGAAGAAGAGAGATTCAAAATTGATAAAAACGGTATTGTAAGATTCGAAGGGAGAGTGTGGGTGCCAGCGGTATTGTAATATTTATTTTATATAAATATTTATGTTTCTTGAGACGAGAAGCTCAATTAGATTAAATTGAATTTATGATAATTGAGAAAATATGGGGAAATATGTTGACACCTGTGAAAATCCTTGTTTGGCACGATAATGAAAATTATGTTGGTTTAATTAAATTAAAGAATGAATAAACTAAGAAGTGAATGATTAATTAGTATCATACTGTTAATTAATTGTTATTGTGAGTAATAGAATATTAATGAGTAAATAATTTATTCAATTAATTGTTGTGTGCAAGATATGTGATAATTAATAATATTATATATAGTAGCTACATTCAATTAAAAAGGATTGTAGTGTGACACTTTAATGTGACTATATAATATATAAGACTATATAGTTAAAATTGAATGAATTATAAGTTACATAAAGGAGGCTTATGTGACAACATGTATGTGTGGGCACATTAAAGATGTACTTTATGTAATATTAAATTAGAATAAATCAATGAGTTACAAATTAATAATTATTTTAATAAGTATAATTGAATGATAAAGTTGTGTGGAAATAATAGATTGTTAATACCCAACTAATTATATTCCAACCCAATGTATATATTATTTGGACTCGATTAATGTACATGAATTATATGATAAGAGTACATATATAATCCCTAACTTTTTATTTTGTAATGACATTAAGTCATCAGATGTGAACTAGTAAGCCAAAAAGAAATTAAATTAACAACCACTATTCAACTACTGAGAGCTTTGTCCCAAGATCACTGTCACTTTCTCCCTCGCGTGTATAGGCCAAAGGCTTAAGCATAACCTTTTTCTTCCTTTCAAATATCAGACATTCAAATGATGAAATGAGGAGTGGCTCCGATAGTGAAGTGGAACTATTCAATCTATTACCCAACGTCTTCTTCTTCTTCCTGCTGGAACAAAACTCTTGGAAAAACCATTGTCTGTAAAATTCAATGCTTATAAATGGAACCATTCCCTTGTCAATTTTCAGTTGCTAGAATTGTATCAGTTCAATATAGAGAGAGTGAGTGTTGTGAAAGTGAAGACCAATCAGAGGTTGAGTGAGTAAAAGTTAGTAATTTAACTACAAGAGGTAATGAGCATGTTCTTAATTTTAAGATTTTTAAATTATTAGAATTTACATGATTTTCTTGTTAATTAGTTGGTAACTGTTATCCATGTGTTGTATGACTTTATATGCATGTCTAGGTGTATTGAAGTTGGTCTGAGTTGCAGCTAGAAGGATTTAGCAATGCTTGTGTTGAGGTGTTGGGTAAAATTTAATTAAACACAATCACGCAAGTATACATGGTCAACAAGTAATATAGTGTAAGTAGAGTATCGTTCCCACGAGGAATTATTATACTAATTACCAAATACTAACTCCTAACTAATTTTATTTAAATAATCCATTTAAGGTTATGAATTAAATTATTTAATTAAACTAATCCTAATTACCACTAGTTAAAAATCAAATTATAGAGATTTAAGATCACAACTTCACTTATTGCTTCACGTAAATTAATACACTTCTTATCAATTATGCTCACTATTCAGAATTGTTAATCAAGAACACATAAGTAATTATGACCATCTCTCAATGCACCATACTCATATCAAATCAAATCCACAGATGATAGAATCAAATTTAACACCATAATTAACTAATTCACTATATCTCTATGTGAATTACAATTAAAAAGGATTTTAAGCACAAGTTCTTTATCTAATTACGTGTGATGTATAGGTATATCTCTGTCCTAGACATAAATTATGCATTCTAATACAACGTAGAAAACACAATCACATGCTATTACGATCAAATCTAAATCTATAATTCATCTCTCGAGTTCATATAGATTATCATGGTAATTGTTAGCTAGGTAATTAAGCAGTTTATCACAAATCATAATAGACAATCCAAGAATAATCACTAAAAGATTGATATCATGATTAATGAATTAAAACTAAGAATCCACAATTGAATAAACATTCAAAGACAACGATAGAAGAAGAGAAAAAGATAGAATCTATTGTCTGCAGATTTGATGCTCCCTCATTGCTCCTACTTTGAATCTTCAATGGTCTCCAAGTTGCTTTAATCTCTAAATCTAATAAGAAATAGGATTTTGGTCCTAATCTACTATAATGGAGTCTAATGGAATCCCCACCAATCCAAGTTATAATCAAGTATTTATAGTTCTAATGTTAATCCTAGCAAGTTAGGCAACTAACAATCCTATTCTAGCTCAAATTGAACAACATAACACCCAAATTAACTCTCCCCCACCGACCGGCACGCCCAGCACTATTTCTAGGCCAATTTGGGCGCTCTCGTGCTACTATAGCAGAGAAACTTATGGCCCGACGCGCCCCACGTTGCTCTATTTTCTACTGCAACATCCTTTTGTAAAACAGGCATAACTTTTGATCCGCTAGGAGTTACGAGGCATGCAACCTATGAAATCAAAGATATCAACGAGTTGTACCACTTTCATTATTTGAGAATTAACCGATTGTGGCCGGATAAAGGTAGAAATCAGGCTCGAAGTGGATTCTATGTAAATTGCAAGACTGAGAACTCTGATATTTGATATTTGTTGATAAAAAGGTCATAACCCTCGCATCTGAACTTTGATTGTGATGATTCATGATGTTCCGAAAAGCTAAGAGGTAGTTACACAATAAATTTCAAGTTTCAAGCCGAGAAGATGCATCCAACTTGGTGTTAAAATGTGACACCCCCAAATCTGGGTACTTTTTACCTCAGATCTGGTACATCATTTCTATAACTGTTGCGGAAAATATAAACATAAATTGTTTATAAATTAAACTTTTATACATCATTCTCTAGGTCTACAACCTTAACTTAATACATACTTTCAATATCTAAAAAGGGTTACAATGTTATTTTCATCAGAAAATTTAATAGATCTAATTGCACCATAATTAAATCATGCACTTTGTCTTTGCTTCTTTCTTTACTCGAGCTTTCATCTTAATCTGAAAATTTTATCATGATATAGCAAGGGTGAGCAACAAATTTGCCCAACAAGTTTTAAATACAATGGAGATATATCACGATTGAAAAGAATGAATAAGCTTTCAAGTTTTCAACAATATAATAATTATGAAATAACATGATTCAAGTTTCAATAATTACATGACTGAATCAATAATGTTTGAAGGTCAATAATGACCGTGAACAATTTAACTGAACCTTATGGTAATGAAGGTGATCAGCCTTTCGTACCTGATGAACATATTCAACATGCACTAAGTGCGAATCAATAATCAGTATAGACGTGAATAATCATTCACAAACATGCTTTGTAATATAACTCGAGTTTGAGTTAAGGAAACTTGCCTGAACCGTTGATTACTGCTACGCAATCTAAGTTAACGTCTTTATTGAAAAGACCTATCAGTTATAAGATTGATCATTCAATTAGCATAACATAACTGTTAACTCATCATCTTATATTAAATTGTCTAACATAGTTAAATATTAGCCATTACATTATAGCCTTAGTATTATCATTATGCGTTGATAATCTTTTCATCATGACATAACTTATACTTATAAGTTTTACCTTTTATATGTTATCTTAGTAAATTTGATAACATTTTAGTAAATTAAAATACCATTTCAGTAAGTCGAATTTCATTTCAGTATCCTAAAATCACTATTTCAGCAGACCAAAATCAGTTTAGCAGGCTGAATTCAATTTCAGCAACCCAAAATCAAATTCAGTAACCTTGATTCCTATTTCAGTAGATCATACACATAATATAGCTCATTGAATACCAAATTCAACAACTACATTGAAAAATAATATAAATCTCTTATTTTAATCTCTCATCGAATATTATTAATTATGTAATAATATTTTACGCTAATGTTATTAACCTTTAAATAACATTCAAGTCAAATACTACTAATAATATCGTAATCCAATATTATTAGTCATATAAAAATAATTTAAGTCATTAATCACATTAATAAACAATTATTTTCAATTGTTTTCCTTTTATTAATTAACTTGTTTAAGCATTCTAAAATGCCATAAACTTAATAACAACTCAGACCCGACCCAAAACCTTCGTCACAAATCTGCATAAATCATGCTTAAGGGTCTCAAGTCATAAATCGTATTTTTCATATTTTTGGACATCATATATTTAATTAAATCCATTTATCCATTTATCATCATTTAGATTAAAAATACCAAATCAGTCCCAAAATTTTTTCTTTTATGGGATTTAGCAAAATATAGTCCCATATTGAACATATATTTTTCTTAGAATCTTTAAAATTCATTTACTATTTTTCATATAGCAATAACTGCCGAATATTTAGACATTTATCATAAACTGAACTTTTGTCCAAAAATTTTGAAATTTATAGGGTATACTCATGTTATATACATGTACTCCCAATAAAAATTTCACCAATTTTGGAGTTAACCCCAAGGAGTTATAAGGGCTTACTTTTAAAATAGTCTTTTCCCATAAAATTAAAAACTCCTAATCTATACATCCAAAAATCGTCATATTTGGACACAATCTAGAAAACTCATCAAATCATCATCTCAAATGTTTCCAGAATTTTTGATCGTCGGAAAAATTATGAAACGGCCCCTGGCAGAAACTGTTCCAAAACAATTTTTATTTTTGTTAGAAAAACTTTACTGTTTCTGGTAAATTAGTCACTACACCTTGAAAACTCAACATTTTTGAGTGCTACAACTTAGGTCAACTAGTAAACACATATATCTAGCACCCCTCTTTGACAGATCGTAAAAAGGAGTTATAGATTTAAAACGGTGGATTTTTAAAGTATATGAAAGTTAGGGTTTCAAAACTAGAAAATTTATTTTTCTATTCCTTTTTTATTCCAACCAAATCAACACCGAATATGGGTAAATCCATACATGAATCCATGAAAAACACATAGATTATAGGGGTTTGAACTTCCAAATTAAAAATCCTCTTTCATCAAATTACAAAAAGAAAGAAAATAAATCTTAGGAAGAAAAAATTTAGTTTTATACATTTGCTTCTTCTTCTTCTTTTTCTTCTTTTCTCATGGAGATTTTTTTCTCCTCCTTCCTTCTTCCATGGCTTCCACTCCCCTTCTCTCTCTCTCCCTCACGGTTTTCCCATTCTCTTTTCCCGTTTCTCTTTTTCTTGTCCTCTTTCTCTTTATTCTATTATCTTCTTTTTCTTTTTACTTCTTTCCTTCCTATCTCTTCTTTCCTTCTTACTTGGCCAAGTGGCCCCTTTTTTTCTTCACAAATTTGACCAGTCATGTGGCGTCATCATATCCCACATTTTTAAATGCTTTATTTAATGACCAAAATGTCCTTTAATTTGGGCTTAAAAATTTGGGCCACTTAATTCATCTTTTGGGATTTCCTAATAATTCTTTAGGCTATGTAAAATTTACATAGTCTAATCCTTTCCATCTTATCCCACCCTAGATATTTAATTAGGGTATCCATTCCAAATATTTAGAATTTAAATCACTACTCTTGTACATTAAATTTTATAACCCAATTAAACTTGTTTTAATTAAGTTATAAAATTAATAACTTGAGATAATAAAAATATATCTCTTAACTTAATATAATTTTTAATATTATTATTCTCCCACAAGTGGGCTTAGTTTGTGCCCTTAATTAATTCCATTGAGCTAGCAATTTTACTTGTTTAACTTTCTAACAAAAACTAACTTGGGCTTTCAACCCTAATTAAATTGGGCCATTATAATACTTATCCCATACATAATATATTGGGCTAAATTAACAATTTAATCACCCTTAATCACTTTATCTACAAGTCTCATGCTTAATTAATTAATTGGGCTCGTTTAAATAATATAACATCCTTAGTCCATTAAATCTAATTCTCTTAGACTCTATTTAAATTCTTGGGCTATAACCTTATTATAGTCCATTACTTTTAATTCTATTCCATTCTACCCTTATCATTTAATTAGGGTTCCACTACACCTTTGTAAATAAATTCCTTACTCATATATCTTTAATTCCATAACCCAATTAAACTTTGGTTATAACATTAATTATTTGAGATATATAAAATAAATCTCTAAATGTTAGTATATATATATTTATATACTAATATTCTCCCATATTATAATCTCTTAGGTTATTTAATTATCACACCTAATATATATATATATATATATATATATATATATATATATATATTAGGTTACATAACCTAATTCTTAATTCACTTTTATATACAAAATACGTGTATTCACATTATATAATGTATATTAATTTAATCATATACATAATTCACATAATCATAACATATTTTGTGTTTACTGTCCATTCTTACTAAACTTGATGTCCCAGACACAACCAAGCAGTCCATGCTTCAAAATTCTATCTCTAACTCAAATTTTGAGTTTTAAATTACTCCCTTCTTCTTGCTAATCGTATTAACTAATGACTTTATACTTATTCAAATTCTTATTTGCTAGTCAAGGCCAACGTTCAAGCTATGTTAATTGCTAACATAGTTTTATGTTGCTAAAATATATATAGCACTTTACTAAGTATATATATATATATATATATATATATATATATATATATATATATATATATAACCTCATAAAGCATCTCTTCATGTGAAATCTTATCTCCTTAAGAAAATTTCCATATGTTCTTATATAACATTTCTTAGACTATTCAGTTCACATCGAATTTACAGATATTGTAATACCTTATTCTTGACATTCCTTCAAGTACATATTAATTTATTTCTAGGGCTTAGGAATTTTGTAACCCATACTTTTTCTATTCTCATTCGAATAGCAAACCATATAGGTTTTACTTGAAAATTTTAAATAAATCTTCAAATTCTCATCTAGGTTTTATTCTTTAACCTTTATTCTAATCATTCAAGATTTTATGAATTTTC
Organism: Panax quinquefolius; assembly: GCA_020205615.1. Lineage (NCBI taxonomy): Eukaryota > Viridiplantae > Streptophyta > Magnoliopsida > Apiales > Araliaceae > Panax > Panax quinquefolius. The sequence goes on along the minus strand of CM035153.1, from coordinate 93,556,818 downwards.
GGGTTATCACATAAAAGCCCTGTAATCTTCCCTTTTTGCATTTGCTTGCATATTTTAGTCCAAAAGATGTCCGAATTACTTTTCCTTGCTTCCTCATGCCAATGTCATATGATCGCCTACAAAATAATATAAAATATATGTAATGCACACATAAAACTTAAAAACCAACCAAAAGATTAAGGTTAACGCACTTGATTCATGGGTATAAAACTAACTCATCAAATACCCCTGAACTTAAATATTTGCTTGTCCTCAAGCAAAAACACATGAATAGAACTAAAAATAAACAAACTAAATCAACTACAATTATGCATATGCATGATTTATTTCCTAATATAACTACGAACCCATTAATAAATTAGTATGATATATAGCAACAGGCCTCAAAGATACCAATGATACTCTAATAATATATCCAATCAAGTCAAAATCCATAACTCTAACCAGTTACTCAATCCAAACCTTTCATCACCCATGTTGTGCGTGTGTATTTGTTAACCATTCTTTTAACGACCGGGAAATTCGGATTTTATTGTAAAATAATTTTATTAAATTAAATAATAAATAAAATTATATTCTATGTGTTATCAAGATGGTTGTCATTCTATGATTTAATAATGTTGGAATGTCGTAGTATTTTAGCTACATGAAGGAATTATAGTGTTTGAATTTCCAAGACGAAAATAAAAGTTTTCCGAGAAATTTTCTGAAAAACACTATTCATCAGTATTTGCTCGGGAATTATTTTTGAACTTTCGAGAAATACGTAATGATAGAATATCAAAGTAAGATGGATTATGTAATAATAATCTAAGTATGGAAAATGCAATATTTTGCTTGCGGACTTAAATTGAGGATGTTAAGGAAAGCGATTTATTAATAGGTTAAGTAATGATTGTATGTTACATGAGTATTATACGAGGTAATAAATACGAGTATAATACAATGTATTATATGAGTTCGTATGAATGACAGTATATCGTATATAACGAAGTTGTATATGAATTAGAATACGAGAATGATAAGTAAACAATATATATATGTATTGAACAATGATATTAGACTTGTAAGATTGGTTAGGAATTTATACAAGCCCAAGTGAATTAATGATGAGGCCCAATTATTGATTAATGAACAAGTTAGTGTTTGTTAATGCAAAGCCCAAAGTTTAAGTTAATCTAAGCCTAAGCTAGGATCTAATGAGTTGATTGACCCAAGGAGCAAACCATGTTAATGTGGTTAATCTTGGTGATCAAGCATAATGTGTGATGACCAAGACTTATGAGTAAAGACCAATTAAGAGATAAGAGTTGTGATTACCATGTAATGAATAGTAAGGAGGTGACTTAAAGAGGTGGTTTAGCTTAATGACTAGACTACCCTAACTTTGTAAATTCTATAAATAGAAGGAGATTGCTAGGCATATTTTACTTGTTCAAATAATCTTGTAACTTACAAAGTGCTTAAGTGTTAGAGAGAATAAGCAACAATAAGTTACTTCCATTTGTGAGAAGAAGACGAAGACTTATACCAAAGAACTTCAAGGGTAAGATTTCTTTTCCATTTATCTTCTATCTGTACCATGATAGGTTGATAAGAAAAGTATGGATTAAGAAGCATGGATGTTATGAAGTAAGAAGAATGAGTAATCAATGGACTTAAGCCGCATAAGTCAGAAATAAGTCATTTAAAATAGCATAAGTTATAAACTTATGAAGAAGTAATATGAACTTGTTATAAGTTTACCTTAAGAAGTAGTATGAAAGTAAAGAATTTGTATGAATATGTATCATGTATACATGAATGAAACTATTTATTGAGAACATATAAAGATGATGATTAAAAAAATACTTTAATTATCATAAGTCATGAACAATGAAGCTATAAGTAGTTTATACTTTAATAAGTTATAAGCTCATGAAAGAATAAGTCAAAATCCGTAGTAAAAATAAGTTGTTGTAATAAGTATGTTGAGATGTTCACATGATGAATTGAATTCATTTGAAGTAATGAACAAATCATAAGTAATGAAGATTTGCCGAAAATTTCACGATTAAACGATAATCGTCAAATTCGTGAAATTCTCGGAATAGAAGTCAAATTTTGTGTTTGGACTCGGAAACGTTTGTTTTCGATGGAGACAAGTCATATTTGGCATTATAGAGTTGTGGACTTGAAAATGACCAAATTCTGACTTAGAATGAAGAAACGAGCGTTCAACGTTCACGAACGTTTATCATTTTCGTTAAAAATGAACCAATAGGTGAATTTTTAGAAAATGAAGTCAAATTGATAAAATTCTTACGTGAAGGCGTAGAGTATGTAATTTTTGAACCATAGGCTTTTGAATGAGCCAATTTGGACTTACAACGAATAAGTTATGAGCCCGGGAAGTTCGCAAAGTTGACAAACTGTCAAAATTATCAGGCATTGAGTCAGCCATGGCTGGCCAAATTTGGTTAATTTGTCACGCCGCAGCGTGAGACTAAAACCGAGCACACTATTAAATGGCGCCACAATGCTACATGAGGGGTAAGGACTCATATTGCGATCTTTGAGTCCGGTTTATGATATCGCTAACTAACGCCAGTAGCGTGAGTTCAGAAGAAAAGGGTGAAATAAGCATGGCCAACCCAAGAAGGTTGAATAATAATGATTATTTTTTAATACAAAGTAAAGAATGGGATTATTTCGAATTGAACTTTCCTTAAGGAACTTGAAGTAACATTGTTTAAACTTTGTTAAACCTTAAGGATAGTGCATAAAGGTTGATGATAACCTATTAAAATATGAATGCAAGTAGAATGACAAGCCGAAATTGATAGTAATCAAATATAATACATGATTAGATTGAGATGAAGGGTAAGATATAGTCATATACATACTTGATTATATTTGACCTAATGTGAGGCGTTATGTGATCATGTATTGTAGAGACTTGAAAGACTCAAACATAAAGTAATTATACCGTAGCAGACGCTAAAGGCAAGTATTCTAACTCTTGTCTCAGTTCAATCTGAACAAGCTTTGTAATTTATGTATTCTTACACATGGATTGAGTATGATGAAGTTAAAGCCAATTCTTCTGGCTAAACTTAATGCATTTAGTGGATTATTGATAATCTATCCATCTGTTATCAAATGTTGTTATCTTTTGTCAACTACTGTATATGGTTTTCAAAAGAAGAATGGTTATGATAAACAAATGTTTTGTCGTCATACGACGGGCACGTGAGGTTTCCAAACAATTAAACATAAATACGTTTAATGAATGTAGTGTTGATCAACATAGAGTAAAATAGGCTGATCACCTAGAAGTGCTCATAAGTAATATCGGACTTACAGACTTAGTGTCGGGTTGTCCTTTTCAAAGAAAGAATGAATACTCAAGGTCTTAGACCAAAGTTTATGTTTTACTGAATATTATTCTTTGTGAAATAGTTTGAAAGAAAAATGAAGTGCTATTTTGAATTATCAATAGTAATTCATAACTATTGTTCAGTTATTGAATATATACGATTCTTATGTGTCAAGCATGTTGTTATTGAAATTGTTATACTTGCTGAGCTAGTTATGCTCACTCTTGCTTGACCCATATGAATGCTAGCTAAGACTGAACGTCCCGAAGGATCAAATAAAGATAAAGGAAAGGCTAAGGAAGACTACTAAGTTGTATATGTAATAGTATAGGTTTATTGTGGTAATGTAATTGATATTATGACAAAGAACCTTTGTAGTGGGTATAGAACTTGGGAAATGTAATTATTACTTTGAATATGTATAGAAGTTATGTTCGTTCTTTTGAGGTTTTTAATTAAATGAATGTATGAATGGTAGTACCGTGTAGAACCATATGTTGGGTTGGAAGATACCCGGATTTGGGGGCGTCACAATTTAAACCAACTATAGTTCAAGATAATCACATAACAAACTTCTTAAAAGGAAATTTTTAGTTCCAATTCAATTACTTCTGTGAACATGACAAATATGGTTAAAACTAAGCAATTACAAAGTTTAAGGGTAAATATAGGATTTATTTCTACCTTTAGTTAACCACGAGGGTAATTTTGCTCTTTCTCGTGTTTACAATTGACTGTGTAATGTCTAGTTCTCTTAGGCTTTTTAGTGCTACCCATTAACGAGATTTCGACCAACGACTCCCAAACCAGATGATCTTAGGGCGCTGGGTGTAGAGACATCCCGTAGGGAGTTTTTACTCAAGTAACAAAGGCCATAAAACCAAACTAGTCAATGTATTTATTTTCTATTTTTTCATCATATTTTTTTTTTCTATTTTTTTACACATATTCCCCAAAACTCAAGCTTTTACGTCATTCCAACCTTTACCTCCAGTTCACTAATTTCCTTAAATTTTAACTAAAATTTTCCCCTAGAAACAAATAATGAAACCCTTGAACCAAATGGATTAAAATAGTTAAACTTTATGTGCTAACCGGTTACATAAGTTTCAGATAGGCTTAGATTATCATCATGATTAAAATTAGAACTCATCATCAATTATCAACACTTTTCAAGTTAACATGCAAAACTAATTCATGCATTAGCCGAGCTAATCTCGCTCTCCTCATTTAATGCTTGTTGCCTCCTTTTTGGTTTACAAAAATGGACTCTAATTCATGCAAATATACATGGGTCAACAAATAGTACATAGTAAGAAAAGTATCGATCCACGGAGAAAGGTGTTCAATCTAATTTATCATGAAAAAACTTAATCACTATTTTTATATGCTGAAACGATAAACTCACAATTAAATTGAACTCTAAATTAATTAATGAATTAAAATTATAATTACTACAGTAATGAAATCAAATTGGAAAGAAATGAGATTCTAATATCATTTAATGTTTCATCTAAAATGCAGCCCTCATGTCATGTTTAATTATTTATCATGGAAAGCTAGTCAAGAGCACAAAAGTGGAGCGTAACCATTTTTCAATGAACTATGACCAATTTACATAAAATCCACATTTGATAGAAATCATGTAAGCATCACAATTACCAAACTCACTATATTTCTATGTGAATTTATAGGAATAATGATTTAAAGTGCAAGCTCTCTTAATGACTACACATGGTGAACCGGTATATGCTTATCTGGGTCACAAATCACAAAGCCTAATCCACGTAAGCTTCATGAACATATGCCATCATGGTCTAATCTATACTTATATTTCATTTTCCAAATCCATACAAGCAATTAGTATGAATGGTGATCAAGCATTCAAGCAATTAGCATAACTATAATGGGCATTCCAATGATAAATATACGACATCATAATCAGATACATATAATTAAACTACGCATCAAAATCCATTAGAATCCCATAATGGAATTTAGTTCATTTCTGAACCAAAAGCCATTATGTGATTGAAGCAAAACATGGAATTAAGAAATGCAAGCAATAGATATAAGAGAAATGATAGAGCAAATCTGATAATCTCTGTTGCAAAGTCTGTTTCCATGCTTGTTTGAATCCATAAGAAATCTCCAAAATTGTAAACTAATATTATTCAGTAATCCAAATTAAGGAGATGAGCTTAAAGTAGTAATCAAATGCTCAAACCCTCCTTATAGTAACTAAAACCTAAAAATAGTAATAATAATGATAAACCAATACACGTCTGGTACCAACCATATCGTTTCAGACGAGCAAAACACACTCAAATTCAAATTACAAAAAGTCAACTAAATAAGACTAGCAGCGGTACGTCTGCGTAATTATAGTGCATTCGCAATGGCATGCAAGCGTATGATGTGAGTTAATTTGCCGAGTACATAGTGCGAGCGTGCTATGGTCATTCCTTGGTGAAGCACGGCTACACGATGGTGTAATTCTACCTCAGATTCTGCGCATGAAAGCGGCATATATATAGCTTTCTTGGCGGCAGAGCGGCAATACCGGCCGCAGACTTAACCTTCTTCATTGTTTTTTTGTTGTTGTTGCTTTTTGTTGCTTCTTTCTTCACTCTACTACCTCATTGATCTTCCTCCTCAGTTGATCAAGTTCAGTTGCAATCTTCACACTTGCTCAAGTTCACCTTGCCAAGTTCTTGCTATCTCAATGCCACTCCATGCCATTCCATGCTTTAAGTTGCTAAAAGGAGTTCCAAGTACATATACTGCAAAACAAACATAAAACGCAAATAAAATTACTTAAGTTGAGCATAATTCTCGTGAGTTAGTAACCAATAAGTAGGTATAAAACCTACTTATCAAATACCCCCAAACTTGAATTATTGTTTGCCCTCGAGCAATGCACACAAAAATAAATAATGCAATGCAACTACATGCTATGCAAAGTACACTATGATGCAAGTGAGTGCCAAGATTTCCAATCCAAACTAGAACTCCAATTAATTATGCCTCAGAGAATTATCCAGATTCAAGAATAAAGTATCAAACTAAGCTATAGATATAACGTCATACAATCAAATAATCCATACTAACTATAAAGATATTGTGTGTGTGTGATGTGTTCATAAATAAGCTTGACAGAGGCAAAGACTACACATGTTATACTGCTTGAGATAGAAAATTGAAGTATAAATTAAGAACCATGTACTAATGTAACAAAAAGTACTCCAACACATATATACAAACTAAGGTTCAACGATGGGTTTATTTTGTTTTATTATTACTCACGAGGGTGATTTTTGCACTTTCTCGCGGTGTTTATTGATTATTTTTATTTTTTTATATATAGAGAGAGTGCGTTTTACGCTCCATTTCACTTTCCATTTCCATTTAAACGAGTGCATTTTATGCTCCATCTCGCCCTTTTATTTATAACAAGCATACCCATGTGCTCCCAAAGTTTGAGTATCTGTGTTTTTATAGGCTATGTCTACTTTCAACAAAATTCTATCTTTAAAAACAACATTTTTTACTTAGTAAGCAAAACATTTTATTCTTTTACCAACAAGCATATATGAACACCTATGTGCAAACCTATAGCATCTAAACAAAAAGTATGAACTAAATCATGTATACAATTATAGCTAAGCTCATGTTATCCACTAAATTCAAGAATCTATATATGCAATTACACACAAAACTAAAACATATATAAATCACTAAAACGTAAAAAATTTAATACATAATTAACTAAACACATATACATGAAAAATTATACCAAACATGCTAAAATGATGCAAATTAACTATATGCACTACACTACCCTAATAAACACCCAAATACCCCCAAACTTAAACTATTCATTATCCCCAATAAATAAAGGGTTATAAGGAACTCCCCTAATTATCAGCAGTACCACCCTCCTCGAGTGGTGAGTCTGGCGGTGGAAATGGCATGGCTGTCCCAAATTGTGGCCACTTGAGCATGGTTCCTTGTTGTGCAAAATCCTCGGCTAGGGACCTCGACAAACCATTGGCAAACACTAAAAAATTATCATACATTGCATCAACTTTTCTCTCCAAACTTCGGAGACGACGATCATCCTCTTTTTAACAAAGATTATGTATTTGATGTTCGCCGCCGACGCACGCGTGTGTCATGTGATGGCCTTGGTGATGCGGGTGGAAGGATTAAGCCCTTGCCCCTTGGATGAGGGGTACCTCCTGCCTAATCGTTGAATTTGGTAATTGTAGTGTGGGTGATATCTTGGCTTTGGTATTATAGTTGTTCGTTGGCCCATATCATCCATTACATCAAACAATAGTAAGATATGATAGATTGAGAGTAGGGTCTCGAAACTGGTTACCAAGATTTCTGGGTAACCCAGAAAGTTTTTGAACATGCTTGACAGTCAGTTTGACCAGTCTAAATTCTGATCCTCTAATGTTGTTATACACCTCTAGATGTTGTATTAGTGTAGTATGACATGTATACTATATAATGGTTACCTTATAACACATATCTAATACATAGGATCCAAGTTATTGGATGTTGAAGTAGGATGTTTGACACTGATCGAGTTTCTGGGTTACCTTGAAACTCAAGATCAGGCCCTGGTGAATACTTTGGCCAGCCATAGATCTATGAGTAGATGCAGTTAGACCAGAAAAGTGATATAAACTAAAAGTGCTACATCAGTACTACATCCTTAAACAATTTCCAGGGTCAAAACCATATTTAGATAAGAAATCAAACCGGTCAAACCTATCTACTTGGCATTGACTGCCGTGTTCTTCAATTGTTGAAGAACACCAACAGCGACAGTCATGTCACTAAAAGTGACCTTTAGCGACAATTTGGTTTAAAATTAATAAAAATTATATAATAAATAAGAATAAATACTAAATAATTATTATAAATTAATAATAAATTCCTAAAATATATTTTAAATTATAATAAGTAATTTTTAATATTTTGACATAAAATTTCATTAATATTGAAATTATTGGAATATTAATGATAATAAAATTAATTAATAATGTTATTTAATTAATTAGTAAAATGATAATAAATCATTTTAAATAATAATAAATGAAAACTAATGATTTAAAAATCATTATCGGTGATAATAAATTATTTAAAGATAATATTGATGATTTAGTAATTATTATGAATAATTAATAAATATATTAATGATTTCTAAAATCATTTTAATTGGTAATAAATTAGATAATATTAATAATAAATCATTTTAAATAATATTAAATTATTTAAAATTGAAAATAATGATTTAAAAGTCATTATCAATAATAACTAAATTATTTGAAATTCATAGTGATGATTTAAAAATCATTACAAGTGATTATTAATTACTTAAAATAATATTAATAACTCTAAAGTCATTTTGATTATTAAAAAATTATTTAAAATTAATATTAATCATTGAAAAACGGTTTTAAGCCTCTAGAAATACTTAAAGTAATATGTAAACTCTTAGACAAAGTTTACTCGAAAGACAATACAATAACTATCCGATCAAGTTATAAAACACCGAATAGATATCGAATACAACCTAGACACTATTAAATTGATTAAATATCAATTGTTATTGGTTCTAATTACTGCAATGAACATATTTTGGTTGCGTAGACAGTTTTGAGTGTTATAAATTAGCTGATCGTCGGGCAGACAAGTTTTTCTACACTTTGTGCAAACCTCATATTTCAAATGTGAGTTTAATTTAAATTATTTTATTAAATGAAAATTTGATATTTATCAGTTGTGATCTGGTAATATATAGTGTTTATGAATTTTGTTATTCAATGGTTATGAATTATTGTTCAAACATAACCAAGTCATATGAGTTATTATTATGGAAAATTACGTTTGATTTGATATCAAAGCATAGTTTGTGAGAAACCAATTTTGTTTGGTACCAATGTATAAAAGCATAGTTTGTGAAGAACCAATTTTGTTTGGTACAAATGTTTAAAAGCATAGTTTGTGAAAAAGAAATTTAGTTTAGTACCGATATATATACTGACGCTATTAAAACCGGTAGTGAGGAGCTATCGGTGGACAATTATAGTTGTCTTTGGCAGTGAGGAGTTGTCTCCGACAATTATAGCAATGATCGGTAGTAAACTATTTTTGACATTTATAGCAATGATTGGACCTTATATAGAAGATGATATGAATACTCCTAGTTTTGTTTGGTTGAGCGAATTAATCTGGGTTGCTAGGTCTATAGGACTGACAGTAACTCGTAATGTTCAGGGTTTGGCAGATAAACCTTAGTATATATTTATGGCATTACTCTGAACTTTATGTTCATTTATTTCAGAATTTATATATGTATAACATTCGTTTATTGTTCAAAACTTGTTGAGCTTTCTGTTGCTCATCCCTGCAAATATTTTCTTTATTTGTAGATAGAAAGAATATAATCCAGAAGTTTTTGTATTGTGGATAAAAGGCTTAAGTCAGGGATATTTGTTAAAAACTATCATGTATTAGTAACGGTATATTATTTGTTTAATGTAATATTAATTTGCAGTATTTAGTTGTCATTCTAATAGAATTTGAAAAGTGTACAGTATCTATATGAACTATATATATCTAAATGATAGTGTTAACATACATTAGCTCTCTTATGTACTGAGGTAGCGCTTCACTCAGTTTCAAGAACTATAACATTAATACTATGGAAGTCAGATATATATAAGAATTATGGATATGGAAGAAATATCTAAATGATACTGAACCTGAACATCCAAGTGAGGGTACTTAGTTACACTGATTGTTCTGACGAGAACTAATATTTACTATAAGTACTGTGAATCTTGGATTTATAGGAATTATTATCTTATAGAATATTTACATGAGCACCAAATTGGATACAGTGATTGTAGAGAATTTGGCGGCGTCACAGCTTCCTCGCCATTTTCTCTTACAAAATGGCCACCCCAGACCCTCTATTAATAGAGGGGGGAGCCGCAAGTACACCTGCGGTAGCCGCAGATGTACCTGCGGCTGGTTGGGGTGCCCCAGACTCTGCGGGTCCCGTAGTCTCGAAGTACATGCACGTGTGCAACGTGTTGTCCACTCGAACTTGCAGAACTTCAATCTAAACCTCCAATTGAGGTGTATAAGTCCTTTTATGGAGTGCTATTGTTGAGAGCTACGCCATGAAATAGGATTAGAGGTTGTCAGAAGTCAGGAAGATGGGACCATGCCCTTGGTCTTCAAGCTTCAAATTCTATTCAGTGTGCTGCCTTGCGTAGTAGTTACTCGGGATTGTAACTCCTTGGTTCTAGTGGGACATTTATGTGTAGAATATATGTTAAACTGTTGTGTTGAGACGACGTAATGTGGGATCGATGCGGAAAAATGACAATTATTCCCATCACCATGGTTATCTCCGATTTGGGATGATATAGCAGTCGTTGCTTAGGGTTGTCTCTGAGATTGGGCTGCTGCAAGTACTGGATGTCCTCAGGGTTATCTCTGAGGTGTTCCTGACCTCCCGGGGTTATCTCCGGGACTAGAGCTGAGTGCCTTGGTTTGGGTTCCGAGGTTGAAGCTGATTGCATAGGTTGAAACGAGCATCTCCAGGGTTATCTGCGGAACTAGAATTACACTCCTTGGGGTTATCTCCAAAGTTGACATTTTCTTTCCCGTTGTAGTTTTCGGGGCTGAGACTGAGTATATTAGGATTATCTATGAGATGAAACGACCTTCTCCGGTGTGATTTCTAGTATTGAGCTGAGTTGTCCTCCAAGGTTATCTCTAAAAGACGATTCTGCCCCCCTGTAATGTTAGTAACAAGTATGCAAAAAATTTTGAGTGTCTACAGACGCCCCTCTTTATAATATTCATACAATTCAATGGCATGGATAAGATAAAGAGTAATAGATACTTGAAATGCAACAAGATGATCATGATGCAATGTACAATAACATGATGCAAATGTATATGGTTTGTTGGATTGTTCTCCAATATGGTGGGATGATTGCCGGATTCTATTAAATTTTATCGGGATTAACAGTTATTACTGATAACCCTGATGAACTGTCTTGGATGTGCAATCCAATTCTCTCAAGAGGTTCCAGGATGTTGACGTTGGGTTTATTACTAAAGTCCTTAATCCTTGATATAGACTTCACACTGAAGATGCATCTCTCATGTACAAAAAGACTATATGGGGATAGAGCTTTGTCTGTTGAGGATGTGTATAACATATTCCATCATCGCCCCTCCCCAATGAGGATGTTCTTCCCTTGTTTGTACCGCCAGGTATTTCCGCTGCCCTGTTATAGTTACTACCAACATTCGGTGTTGTCTGGGCAGCCTGATCTTCATTGACACATGCATGAACGGATGAGATCCCTACTAGATATAATTTCAAGGCTGGTTGACCTTCGTTGACGTGTGCATCAATGGATGATTGTATGAAAACCCGCTAGGGGAAAAGGTTTTAGGGCTACGACCCTGAATTGATGGCATCGAACCTTCGTGAGGTATTGCTGAATGTAGTTTGGAATAGCTGAGATCATTGGTATAGTGTACCCTGTGTTTGGGTGAATTCTAATGAGTGATATGTAAAGCCACAACTTGACCTGTGAAAACCATGATTTCAGACTATTTTGCTCAATCGCGTAGCACTTTTATTCCTGATTTGACCTTTTCAGCTTATAAGAACTCCTTTGCAACTCAAACTGAACCGAGCTGGAGGGGTGGGCCCCACCTAGGGGAGCCACAGGTACACTTGGGGCCAACCGTGGGTACTTTAAATCTGTTGGTTGCTTTCACAAGTTATTTTCACGTTGCGCCGTGAAGGAAATCCGATAGCTCTTTTTCAGATTTGCTAAGTTTAGATGTCTTTTTGCAAATTCTGTCACCGTACAAGTGTTCTACACTGTCCTGGTAACTATGCATGTCTTCTTTTTAAGTTTTTATTCGTTGAAAAATGACTTTTGATATAAAATGCATCTAAACATATAGTAGTGAATATGCATCCTCAAATGATGTGATAAAAAATATTTAATATAGCAAATGTTAGTATTAAACCATGCTGAACATAATGATGTAAAATTTTTGACTTTTGAAACAGTCAACTTAGCACCTTTTTTCTGATATTTCTTATCCTAATTGAGGATAAATGAGCTAAGGTGAAAAAGCAAAGTAATCCTGGTAATTAGGCTACCCTTACAGATTTTTTTACTATGATGTATTAATGTATGTAGGATGTTTATGACTGTGGGCAGGTGTGCTACTGAATGGCCACCTAGTCATGCCTATATGCATGTGGATAGTCCTTTTTACAAAGGGGACTATGGCAAAATTTTTCCAAAATGTAGGCATTGGGTAGTCATGTATTTTTAACTCTACTGTAGATGCATGTTAAAATAATGCATGCATGCATGTAGTCATAAAACTGTATTTTAAAGAGCTCCACGTTAGAATTTACCACATCCTTTCTGAGGTGATTTGGAGACTTGTAGTCCAAATATATGGATCCAGATCAGTCGAGTAGTTCCCATAAGACCACTTTAGGTGTGCGGAGGAGGGATTCTGAAGTGCCTCAACCCCGTTCTATTAGACAGCCTCATCGTTTGGCGGAGGTGGTGATACGACATGTCCGGGTTGATGTGCCAGACATTGAGGACGAGGTGGAGGATGTTCCAGTTGTGGTCCCTGCTTCTGCTGCACATATTTCTCGTAGGGATTTCCCATGCATTCAGGTGTCGATCCTAGAGCTTTTGGATGATTTGAGTATACACCCTTCGCTTTACTTGCATACAAACAAGGTAAAAGCTAGATTATTTAATGATGGAAAGACGTCAGCACCAGCACTTGTTGTTAAGGAATGAGAATAACCGTCGATCGTATGTTACAAATGTAGAAGGGAAGGGACACATCAGTCAAAACTGTACGCAACACTCCAAAGCATGTTACAATTGTGGAAGAGAAGGTCTTGTATAGGCAAATATTGGTGCTTATAGCCTTCACCTTCTCGTCATTTATAAACTTTGGTTGAGTTATTATTATTTGAACCATGTTTAGGGTTCCGAATAATGTATGATGTTTAATAGATGTTGAGTTATAAAGTTTAAGTTTTGTTATTGTATGAAAGGGTATTGAATCTAGATGTATGATTTATTTATTAAACTCTGATAAGGTGAGTAATAAACCAAGTATGGTTTAAAGGTAGGTAAAGATAAAGGTTTTGAGAAATGTACTTGATAAATCACAATAATTATGTAATAATAAACTGTACAGTTTGAGTTATCTAATATATAAAGATTATCGGATTAAAATGTAAGATTCTATATAATAACTTTGATGAAGCAAATAATAAAATAACTTGATTCAAAAATATGTAGATGATAAAGGTTTTGATCCAGGAAATTAAAGTAATAAGATAAAAAAGTTTAAATTATTCCACATTTTATTAAGTTTAGCATCGAATAATGATGTAAAATCAGAAGTTAGACGTGTTATTAACGACCGAAGTCTATAATTGAATTGTATGAATTTTTGGGTCGTTTACAGTTGGTATCAAAGTGGATAAGTTTAAAACCTTAGGTAAGAGAACCTTAGGCTATAACCTTAGAGAAGAGAGGTGAAGATAATGAAAGAATAAGCTCAGATAGAGTTTGAACAATAAGAACTAAATTAAGAAATTTATAAAGAAGGGATTAAAACATACGTGAGAGGATTCAAAGAAGAATCTCACAGAGTTATAAGGAATATGAATGTGGGGTTACCCAACTCCAATAATAAGGATGTAAGGTGATAATATATAGACAATGTCTATCGAAGAAAATGATAATTAAGTTAATAATAAAAAGTTATATTTAAGTATGGTACAATCGTACTCTTTAATAGTTGATGTATGGTATCTGGGCTAAACAATTCCTTCATAGACCGGAGGTATATACGAACTAGAAACTCGAAACCTACTTTGTTGGTTATTTGTGGGAAACCACTCAGTGTACCATATTGAAATGGTTAGAGACTCGATGTGTACCAATTATAGAAAATGGATATGTATGATGAAAATGTGAAACTCGAATGAAATGTTGAGCAATGTAAATGAAGTTGGACATTTTTAAAGAAAGAATTGTTATATAAACAAGAAAATTCAAAGAAGAATCTTGAAGAGATATAAAGGTAATAAATGAGAGTTGCCTAACTCCAATAGCTAAGATAATGAATAATGATGAATAAACCAATTCTGTAAGATTAAAATCATAAAAGAAATTATAAATGATGAAAAAAGAAAGAGGATCGTAAAACAAAACGATCATGAGTTAAGAAAAGAATTTTTAGGGAGATGATTATAGAATAAGATCACGACGTGATCTGTTTAAGTTATAAAAGAAAGATGGTCTATAATGTTTGAATAATTATAGCTTGATTGTAACGTCCACAAATTTTAAACTCCTTATTAATTAAATATGTGATTTGATTTTAATGAGTTAGTTTGGTGAGTTTATTTAAACCTTATGTGGTTATGTGAATGTATGAAATTATTAAAGGGAGTCACTAATAGTTATTGGTGGACTAACCTTAAGACTTTGATATCAAGGAATTGATAGGGTTTTTAATGATTAAATTAATATTCAATTTATTTGAATATGGTGGCAACAGTTGAACATATTGAATTAAGTCAACTATGGGTATATCACCATTGAAGAAGTTAAAATATTATCCCATATGAAACGTATGTGGTGATAGGAATTGGAACTGGCTTGAAGCTAACCTATTTTGGCTTTGGCGAGGGGACGTGTAAGTTTGCGTCGTCTCCAATAAAGACAAAATGGCACAACAAGGCCAAATGTCCAAACTTAGAAAAGTTAGTTCTGCTATAGGAAATGAATTGGAACATTAGTGTAATGTATGACATGCATAGAATCATATAAATAGGAATATCTTCTAATGATATGGAGTTTCAAGTAGTGCAATAAAATCATAAGTGATTGTTAAATAGAAATAAATGATTATATCTGTATCCCAGAAATTGGGAAAAGAAAGTATGTGTGTACACTAGATATATAATAATGTTATAATATGCCTATGTGAGTAGTAGAGATGATTACGGAATTACTCAAACAATAATACTTAACTGCGATATTTTACTGCGTGTATTTAATGTACATGGGTTATATAATGTGAGTACATAAATAATCGTCAAATTTCCTTGTGTAGTAGCATTTACACATTTATATTACATTATGGGAATTATAGTGTCCAAACCAAGCCTTAGTTGATCAAGTATGCTCAGATTGGATTCTTGTCCCAAAATGAGTGTCTCATTAGTACATGAATAGTATTAAGAAGCTAGTTTACGTAACTTTCAAGTGGCTAACCTTAGGTTATCATTTACTAGCCAATGTTTGGTGGTGAGTTGCTCAACCACTCCTTAACAACCAATGTGTTTTTCCTTTGCACCATGAGCTCCAACATTAGGATAATGTGATTGTCTAGTTCATAGTTCTTCTATAAATGCTAGCCCCATTTTCAGTTTTTGGTTATTTGTTAAGTATATATTGAAAGTTCTAAGTTGCTGAGAAAGTTTGGGAGCATACTCAGTGTGTGAGGAATTCATTTCAAGCCTAACAAGGTATAAACTCTAATTGTGTTCTAAGATGGGTATTCTCAAATTCTTAGGAATTTCTTAAATTCCTTGTTAATCAATGTGAATTAACATGCCATGATATGTTTATGATATATGTCTATATGTTTGAACTCTTAATTGATGGATTGGAGCATGTTTAAACTAAAAGGGATTAAAGTGGTTAAGGCTCTGCAAACAGAGTTTGCTTTACTGTCTTTCGATGCAGTACTGCTGGCAATTGCGTCTCTATTTTACTAAAGTAGGGTGTGATGCAAATTGCTGTAACCCAAACTCGTTTTGTTTTGTTGGCGTATGGGCAATTAAGGCCTCTAATTATCTAAGGGTAGTGCAGTGATGCGCTGCCAGCTTCGAACCAAATATGATAATTTCATTAGGTTTTTGTTCATGCTAACTTGTTGGTACAGTGTTAAAGCAAGCATGTAAACTGTTTTATCATGCACATGTAAGCACATGCATATAGGATGAACAAGTATAGCAATGATTGAAACAACACTTGTGGTCTTGATAGGAGATTTATGATTTCAAAAGTGAACTTTGTCACGAACACATCATATGAGCATTTTGACTTTATGAACATGATTATATGGTTTATATTGACATGAAATGCAAGACTAAAGTGATTGAACACACTAGCATACATTATTGAAAGATTTGTCTATTTCAAATATAAGAAACTTAAGACTTTTCAAAGAGAACTTGATGAAGATTTTTATCTAGTAAGTTCTGACTATTTTAACATGTATATGTGACTTTAATATATGTTGTAAATGCATGAGAGTTATATGCTAATATGCCTTGTATATGCTAAGTTAACTTAGTGTAAAATTCAAAGAAAATTAGAATGAGAACGCTAATGTCATCAAGAAAAGAGTAAAGTATACATGTGTTGTCTATATACAAGCATGACTACTGAGTATTGAATGATCAAGTTATCAGGGACAAATGATTACATGACCTTTTTATGTTTTAATGACATATAACTTATAAGTTAAACTTGTGATATTGAACTCAAGTATGATCATGTGTTATATGTGAAACTCTAAAATGTATGTATGTTAAATGGTATGTGTGACTAGTGTGTTAGAGTTGGACTGAAGTTAGGAGAGCAGAAGCTCAACCCTGGTCTGGCCAGGATGCAGCGCAGCTACGCCATCCCTAAGCCTAGACCAGGCGCAGTTGTGTCATCCTGCAGTCTTGCCAAGATGATCTATTTTTGGTCTGAAGTATTAAGGCATGCTTATATGATTACTTTACCTTGTAATGTGTGACCAATATGTCATACAATGTGTTGAGAATCATGCTATGTGATGACGTGATTCTTTTAAGTGTAGACTCATATTAGTTTACACATACTAATTGAAAGACCGACTTGTTAATGTTAGGTCCTTTCAACGCAAGTTAGTTAAAGCTAGTTTTATACTGTAGCTGAGAAACCAGGCAAGTTTCCTAAACTTACACAAACTTTGGATTTTGTGCAAGTTCTTGAATTTCATACGATTCTTATGTTGAATGCAAGTTTCCTTAAACTTCACCGTTTGATTATGCAAGTTCCTTGAACCCTACTTTTGTTAAGCAAGTTTCCCTAAACTTACCCTAAATTATATTGAGCAAGTATCCGAATTTATTGTGTTACAAGTTTCCTAACTTACACAACTTTGAGTTTGTGAAAGTTTTCATATCCTTCTCATATTGCATTGAGCATGATATTGTTGAATTGAAAGTTATTCATTTAAGCTTGAAATCTTATTTCCAAGCATGTTATTAAGTGGTTTAATTACTTTACAGTTATTCCACATCGATATTATTGACATTCGCACTTAGTGCAATTAAGCTCATACAGTCTTACACTTGTACATCATTTAAAGTTCAATAATTCTTGAACTGTGGTAAATAGAGTCTGAACCTTTGTCCGGTCAAACAAGCCTATGAAGTTTTACAAAAGCTATCCAAACCAAATGATGGTAAGGATTCTTTGAGTGAAAGAACACCCCTCTTATGATAGGGGAGTACCCCAGGTATCTAATATAAGATACAACAGAGCAGATTTAAATTTTATGTATATACATAGAGTACGTGAGGCTGATCCCCTCAAGTACTTATTCTGTAGCCAGTAACCAAATGGTCAATTAGCTATTGATTCCATTGGAGTTTTCTAGTTCAAAGTCTATTTGACTAGCAGTTATTCTAAAAGCAATCATTATCTTTACTTGCGATATTCATATTGTTGAATCCTTCAGATATTCATACTATTGAATCCATTGCAAGATATTTTTCCATTCATCATGATATATCCTTATTGTTGTATTTAAACTTGTTGAGCAAACTTGTTGCTCATCCTTGCTATATCATGAATATATTGCAGCTAAGCCCAAGACCTCAGGGAAGGACAAGGGTAAAGGAAAGATGTAGACTAGTGGCAAGGAGCAGATTTTACCTTGCGCTTAGTTTAAATTACTGTTATGTAATATGAACCCTAATGATTATTTTAAGGTATGTTTGTATGAACTTATTAATGTTATCGAATCTTGGTACTAATAACACCTTTTGAATGAACGACGTACGTTTATTATATTCTGCATTTTAGTTATCGTATGATGTTTAGAGGTGGATGTTAGTATTTTATCGTGATGACCAAATCGTGGTCAGAGGACCCAGATTTGGGGTCATCACATTGATGCTATGAAGATAATGTACTATGATATAGTACGCCATAAACTCACGAGGAGTTATAGATAATGTGATACGAGGAATTCGTATTGAGCAAGTTAAGGAAAGTTAATAATAAGTTAAGAGTAAGGTATTGTTAAGTGGGATTTCAATTGAGGACTCATGTGATGGCTGAGTTGTACAAATCTTTGTATGGGTGAGGGTTTTGTACTTATACTCAGTTTATCACATTGATAATCATTGGAATGTCGGTGTCACGCTATCAATGTATATGTGATAAAAAGGTGATTCTTTTCTCATATGTATATTTGATAGTTAGAAACTATTAAGATTCATCAAATATTATTAGGATTAGGTGCGGTTCTTAAAACTGATGCATATTGTAAGTTCATGACTCATAATAATATGGTATATTTTGAACCCCTCAGTGAATGGACACCTATGGTCTGACTAGGATAAGTTCTTAAACTCATATTATTGTGGCAAGTTCCCGAACTTCCAATGTGTAATAAGTTTGATGAACTATACTGGAGGTATAGAAAGATTGTAAGTTGAAATACAAGAATATTTAGTATAAGAGTATTGGTGGTGCTAGAAATAAAAATAATTAGTTAGTAATGAGGTAATGGAGTAAAGATTGAAATTGATGGAGAAAATTAGATATTCCAAAATTTCTAACTTTGCTAGATTTTTGAAATTTATTGACTTTGTGCTGATGTTTACAC
This sequence comes from Panax quinquefolius, assembly GCA_020205615.1. NCBI lineage: Eukaryota > Viridiplantae > Streptophyta > Magnoliopsida > Apiales > Araliaceae > Panax > Panax quinquefolius. The sequence goes on along the minus strand of CM035153.1, from coordinate 93,537,406 downwards.
TTCTATTTTTCTTAAAAAACATTGGATCAAACGATAGAACCAATGAGTTTTAAAAATAATACTGTTATTCGTATGTCTATGCTAATTGTTTAGGATAGACAAAAATGATTTAAAAATATCAAAATGTATTTTGTTTTTTTATGTAGTTATTAAGGCATCACTAAATATGATGCTCATTTGACAAACGAGGAAGTAATTAATGCAATTGAACCTGGTGTTGGATGTGATCATAAGATCATCAGCCTACTATGGTATGATATAGCATGACAAAGTCATATAATTACTGAATCCTCAACGTACTATCGAAATAGTATGGTATTATGTCCTCATAAAATGATTTTTGGTTTTATATAAAGTAAAAAAGATATGCCATATGAATTGGATAAAACTATTTCGATTAATGTTTGAGTTGTTGTTAGAAGTCTATGCTATTTTATTCAGCTAGACAAATATTGAAAGATGTTCATGCATTTCAAGCGTTTCTTGAGAAGTTATACCAAACCAAATTGTTTTTGTGCTGATTCAGATGTTGAAAAGTTGAGATGAACAACCCTTTTATAGGGGAGTACGCAAAAGCATTTAGATGTTTGTGCACAATATGTGGTACGAAGGGCTTAACACCCTAAGTACGGGAGTTCCTATATTCTAATGACTATTTAGGTTTAAGTTGAAAGAGTACTTATAACCGTGGACAAAGTGCACAATACACCATACGAAGGGCTTAACACCCTAAGTACGGGAGTCCCTACAGTCTAATAACTGATAAGGTTTAAGTTGAAAGAAATACTTATAACCATGGATGTAGTTCAAGGTCTTGTGACCCCTCAGCATGATTTGGAATCTTTTAAATTCCTGAGTTATTCATACTACTTCCCAATTATTGAACAATTATAGAAGATTCTTGCTATTTTAAAAGGCGAATGTGGTAAGGATGATATTCCTTTGAAAGAAGTAAGTCGTAGAATGCGATACTGAATGATGCATATATTGAATAAGTGAGAAAAGAAATATTGAAATGAGAAGGAGATGAGTTATCAAAGAATAATGTAAAACTTTTAATAGAAAAGTTTAATAATTGTAGAAAGATCTTTGTGGAAAAAAAGTGGTTATAGAACCCAATGAAGGAATAAAGTATTAACGTAAAATCTATTTTGATAGATTGAATGAATAAGGATTAATAAATAAAATTTTGAGGTTGAAATTCTTAGAAGAATGGGTGAATGTAATATCCCAAGTGTTTATGAAAACGATCCTTAAAAAAGGAAATGAATGGGTTAAAGAATATATAATACTCAAAATGTAATGGAGTTCAAGTGAAAGTTATGAAATAAAACCTAGAATTTGTTGAAGAAATGAATGTAGTAGGAAATATAAAACCTATATTAAGGTAATGTGTTGAAGCTGTTCAACGATAAATTTTTTAATGTTTTTTTAAAACAGATTTGATGAAAACCTGAGTAAGTTAGGGTTTTAGTGATTCTGAGGACGGAATCCTTATAAGCTGGGAATAATGTAACAATCCAAAATTTTATTTATAATTTTAAATATTTATTGAATTAAATAAATATTTTTAATTGATGAGTTTGTTGTTTAGTAGATATTTGTTGGATTATTTATTAGTAAGTAAATAATTTATGAGTTATAGAAATTAACTTAATTAAGATAAAACAATGATAAATTAAATTTATGAGATAATACTCTAATTTAACTTAATAACTAAATTAGAGAGTTTTTAATGATTATATAGTTTCTTTGGAATGTTGTTTTAATTTAATTTAATAATTAAAGTGATTTGTTAATTTATTAAGTAAAATTATAATGAAAATTATAATTTTGTGGTAATTAGTTTTGTTTATTTAATTAGGATTGGATATGGAAATTCAAGTAAATAATGTGGGACAATAAACTATAGTATAAATGATTTATTGAAGTAAATTAAAGTAGTTTTAAATGGATTTATCAAACAAGGCTTAAAGATATTAAGTCTTTATTTTTTAAAAGTATTTTGCCGAACAAAGCCTTATGACTTTTGAATTTGAATTTGAATTAAAAATAATAGTAATAATAATAATATATTAAATATTTTATAACTAATAATTAATTATATAATTATTAGAACGTCAGTTTTAGACGTTTTGGTTTGGGTTGCGTCTATTTTATTTTACTTTACGTAAAAGAGTTGGCCTAAGCATGAGAGAAGAGAAGAAAGGGAGTTTATAAAGAAAATTTGAGTGGGAGAGAGAGAAAGAGTCTGAGAAAGAGTCTTGTGATTTCAAGTAATTCTTTATGTTCTATCAAGAATTATCTCCAAGCAATTAAAGGTATAACTTCCAAAACCTTAAATGAAGTTGATTGTTCCCAAAAATCCCCATATTTCCTTTTCTATCTAAGGTATGGGCATTTCCATGATGGCTTGGTTTTTTGTGGGATCCAACTCAATCCCTTTATGGCTAACTAGGAATCCTAGAAACTTTTCTAATTTAACACCAAAGACACACTTGGCTGGATTCAACTTCAAGTTGTACTTACGCAACCTGTTGAAGAGCTTTTTGAAATGATCTAGGCGGTCTTCCTCCCTTCGGGACTTGACAATATTGACATCCATATAGATTTCTATCTCTTTTTATATTAGATCATGAAAAAGAGCCATCATGGCTCGCTGATAGGTAGCTCCGACATTGATGAGGCTGAATGACAACCGTCTGTAGCAAAAGGTTCCCCAAGGAGTGAATAATGCAGTTTTCTTATGATCCTCTTCAACAACCATGATTTGATTATACCCCGCAAATCAATCAGCAAAAGAGTACATGTCATATTGAGCTGTATTATCAATAAGTTTGTGGATGAATGGAACGGGAAAGCTAGCTTTGAGGCAAGCTTTATTCAGATCCTTGTAATCCATGCAAACTCTCACCTTCCCTCCAGGTTTAGGCACAAGGACTATGTTGGATAGCCACTCAGGATATGTTGATACCATGATGATGATAGCTTAAAATTGTTTCATAATTTCTTCCTTAACTTTTAAACTCCACTCAGGTTTTAATCACCTGAGCTTCTCCCTAATTGGCTTGAATCCCTCTTTGATGGGGAGGCGATGAATGATAATGTCAGTGGACAAACAGACCATGTCTTAATGAGACCATGCAAACACATCCCGAAATTGGGTGAATAGAGTAACCATATCATTCCTTTAGTTTGGAGTAAGGTCCGTACCAATCTTTATTTATTTTGGGTTTTCTGAGGTTCCGAGGTTGAAAGAGGTTATTTGATCAAGATTTTGTTTGGGTTTGTCTTCAACCCATTCTTTGATCTCCTGAGATATCTCATAGTCCTCTTATATTTCCATCAAGTCTGAGTCTAAATTCACATCAAAGTTACAGTCCTTGTGGAGAATAGGCACCTCATCAGCAAGTTTAGGCACATCTAACTTTAGATTCCTGAAATAAAATGCTTTCACTTAATATATGAAAATGTTCAATCATATAAAGTGTTAGCATGTAATGATCAAAATAACTGCTAATAATGTACAACAAAAGTAAGTAGTTATTGTTATTTACAGGGCATAGGGAGTTTCTGCCCTTTTTACTCTTGCTAAAAAATGCATGGAATGCTGCTCCAATTTCCAAGGGTGAAGTCCTGGTGGACAACAGTGATGAAGGGGACGTTGTCATCCTCCTTCTCCTAAATGATGACCATGATATCTGGATAATTATCATCCAGAATGTCTCTGTTCATACCCTCCGTATGGATTATGACGCGTATGCTTAACAGATGTTTATATATCTCTTCTTTGCGCCTTCGATTCCTTTGTTCCACTTCCGGATCTGGAATCAAGACTTCCTTTCCTCTTACCGGTATCGGTTTAGGAAACAACATAGCTACCACATGGGCAGGAACCTTTAATGAAGGCCGTGTAGGCTCAACATCTGTAGGTTTAGGCAATCGCCATGTGACTGAAGATGAAGGAACCTGTTTGTGCTTATGGGAGTTCCTGTGAGTGGACCCAACAGAATAACCTAGTCCAGCTGTCCCTGTTTGATTGGGAATTTGAACTGGGCGCTTGATTCCTTGATGATCCTTTCCTAACCCTTGTCCAGGTTGAAAACCCAAGGATATCTTCTCTTGACTTGCCGATATTACCTCGGCAGAAACTCTGGGTTTCAGAGGTGGCGCCCCAATGGGTTGATAGTGAGTGTTTCTCACCTCACGGGCCTGGATGCTGAAAGGCTCAACTTCTGCATTGAAACTGATGAGTGGTATGTCACCTTTTACAGGACATTCTGGCTCAGCATTAATAGTGACCAGGCTACTATTAATGATGTATTTGAGCTGCTAATGAAGGGTGGAAAGGACGGCTCCAGCCATGTGAATCCACTATCTCCCCAAAAGTAAGTTGTATCCTGTAGCTATTTTGAGCACATGAAGGGATACGTAGAATGTATGTGGACCAATCTCAGCAGATAGTTCAATCTCTCTGATAGCATTTCGTCGGGATCCATCAAAAACTTTGATAATTGTATGGCTACTTGAGATCGAATTGAGATTGATGTTCAATTTCTGAAGGTGGCATAAGGGCAGATGTTTAAGGATGATCCTCCATTTATTACAACTTATCCCACCATATATCCGGAGGACATAACTACTATATGCAACAATTTGCAATAACCAGTCCCTTCAGGAGGTATGTCATCATCGGTGAAGGATATCACATTACTATTGAAGATGTGATCAACCAGATGACGAAATTTCTCAACATCCACTGATTTTGGCAAGTGGGCTTCTTCTAGAACTCTCAGTAAGACCTTCTTATGATCTTCTGAAGAGAAAACCAAGTCCAGTATAGAAATATGTTGTGGAGCTTCTTTCAAGCTTAAAACCACCTTGGCTTCATTGTGTCCCATAGTACGAAGGAATTCTTCAATCTTCTCAATGGCAACTTTCCCCTTTGACTTGATGGTAGGCTTCATCACCCGGTGGGGAAGATATAGTGGATTATCTTTCGACACTACAGCAGTTGTATTAGATGTAGATCCTTTAGCCTCTCCATAATTCCTTGGAACTTTCTTGAGGCTGATAACAAGATATTATGGCCTGAATGGCAACATGATTGGCTTTGGCGCAACCACTTTCAAAGGATTTTCAATACCTTTGAGCTAAATTTGTTGTATTATACTTGGTGTGGCAGCCAAATCTTCCTCAAAGGATATAACTGTTATGAAATCCTTCCATTTTGTAGGAAATGTGTCCCCACTCTCAAGTAATACATCATCATTATCTGCCATATGCAGGACACCACTATCAATCAGGTTTTGAATAAGATGGCGGAGTGCTCAGCATTCTTCAATGTTAGGACTGCGAGAGTGGGAGTGGTATTAGCATACTCCATTAGAACCAAACCGTCTTGAGTGGGAGCTAATGGGAGGTAGCAAAGCTGTGATTTTTCCCTCATTGATAAGCACATGTAATATCTCTTCCATCGATTAGCCTAAATAGGTGAATTTCCTTTTATTGGAGAAATCCCGACGAGCTTTAACTTTTTCTCTTTTTGCAATTTATACTCCAAGGTTTCACCTTCTGGAGTAAGTGGCGGAGTACTTGTAATAAGAGGAAGGAGGCTAGCATGCTCATGGCTGAATAATTGACGTGTGATTTGGTGCTGATGAACCACCAGTTCTGCCAATTAGTTGACTTGCTCACTAAGAGCCTTCATTTTTTGTTCCATCATAAACAGGAACTGTGCATAATCCCATTTATCAACATTGTCCTCGCTAGTTTGGATGATCCACCAACATAATGGGAGCTCTGTCCACTGCTCCAATTAATCATGTTAACCTCATTTTCCTTGTGTTGAGGGAGAGGGTTATCTTGCACATGGGGTTGGTCGGGTTTAGTCACCATGATCTCACCATTGTCAATTAAATCCTGGATTTTATGCTTCAGGGCCTAACTATCTTGAGTGCCATGGCCTGGAGCTCCAACATGATAAGCACATTTCTTGCTTACATTAAAACCTTTTCCACTCGGGTTGGCTGGTGGAAGAAGATGAGTAATTTTCTTTTGAGCTGTCAGAAGTTTGAGAACGTTTTCGAGTGAGTCCCCTATGGTTGTGAACACTCTTGTATGTCTAACTTCTCCACCTTTTGGCAATGGATGGTTTGAAGACTGTGCTTAAAAAAAGGAGAATAATTTCTCCTCTGGATTGGCATGTTCAAATTGCCTTTTTGTCCTTGTAGTGTCAGGGAAACATCCTCCTCTTTCTTCTTATGAACCCTCCTCTTTTCGCCTCGGTCGACAGATCAAAGAACAAGGCTTGGCTTGATTTTGTCTTGACAAGTAGCCACGCCAAGAGCTCGCACTACCTAAGATAATTTTTGTTCATGCTAACTTGTTGGTACATAGTTAAAATAAGATTTTCAACTATTTTGACACGCATATGTAAGCACATGCATATAGGTTGAACAAGTATAACCATGATTGACACAATACTTGTAGTTTTGAAATGAGGTTTGTGATTTCAAAAGTGAACTTTGTCACGAACATATCATGTGAGCATATTGACTTTTTGAACATGATAATATGGTTTATATTGACATGAAATGCAAGACTGAAGTGATTAAACACACTAGCATACATGATTAAAAGATTAGACTATTTCAAAGATAAGTAACTCAAGGCTTTTCAAAGAGAACTTGATCAAGACTTTTATCTAGTAAGTTCTGACTATTTGAGCATACACGTGGCTTTAATATATGTTGTAACTGCATGAGAGTTACATGTTAAGATATGTTAAGTTGACTTAGTGTTAAATTCAAAGGAAGTTAGAATGAGGGAGCTAATATCATCAAGTAATGAGTAAAGTATGTTATGACCATTCTAGCACGTGTATTATGATTCATTATGCCTATAGACATATTGACATGAACATCATTTGGTTAATGTATGGTTTTCACTTATGCACGCATAGGCATAAAGAAAAGAAAATTTCTAGAATATGAACTATGTGAGTAAAGTATACATGTGTTGTCTATATATAAGCATTTCTAGAATATGAATAGTGTTGGAAACATTAAGGAGGGAGAAGATGTATGCAAAATTCTCCAAGTGTGAGTTTTGGTTGCAAAGAGTGCTATTTTTGGGGTAAATTATCGACAAGTATGGTGTTTCGGTGGATCCAGCGAAGGTAGAAGCGGTTATCAATTGGGAGCAGCCGAAGATGCCGACAGAAATTAGGAGTTTCTTAGGATTGGCGGGATACTATCAAAGATTCATTCAATATTTTTCAAAATTAGCATCACCGTTGACCAATCTTACTAGAAAGACAGTTAAGTTCAATTGGACGGAGAAGTGTGAAGAAAGTTTCCTAGAATTGAAGAAGAGGCTTAGTCAAGCACCTGTGTTGGCTTTACCAGAAAACACGGGAGGGTTTATAGTGTATAGTGATACGTCACACAAGGGAGTTGGCTGTGTACTGATGCAAAATGGCAGGGTCATTGCGTACGCCTCACATCAGCTGAAAGATTATGAGAAGGGATTTCCGACTCATGAGCTGGAGTTAGCAACAGTAGTTTTTGCCTTGAAGATTTGGAGGCATTATTTGTATGGTGAGAAGTGTGAGATATATACAGATCACAAGAGTCTGAAGTATACCTTCACATAGAAAGAATTAAATATGAGGCAGTGCCGATGATTAGAATTGATCAAAGATTATGACGGTGAGATTTTGTACCATCAAGGCAAAGCAAATGTAGTGGTAGATGCCTTTAGGAAAAGGACAAAGAGAAGTTATTGAAATTGACCATTCAAGATGAATTGGTGAAGGATTTTTAATGACTAGACTTGGAGATTTAAGTATCCGATGGAGACCAACGAACAATTATTTACGGTGATAGCAAGTCCGACTTTGTTGGATAAGGTTAAAGAAGCACAAGAAAAGGACGACGATTGCAATAACATCAAGAAGCGATTGACTGAAGGTGATGAGTTAAAATTTAAGATTGATACCACTGGACTACTGAGATTTGAAGGACAAAGTTGGGTACCGGTAGTACGAGAACTGAGAGAAGAGATTTTGCAAGAAGCGCATAGTACGAGATACTCGATACACCCAGGAAGTACGAAGATGTACCAGGATCTGCGTCACCACTTCTGGTGGCGAAACATAAAGAGAGAGGTTGCGGAATGCGTAAGTAGATGCCTAACTTGTTAGAGAGTCAAAGTAGAGCACCAACGACCAAGCGGGTTATTACAACCATTAGAGATTCCAGAATGAAAATGGAAGCACATCACAATAGACTTTGTGGTGGGACTTCCAGCAAAGCATTAAGGGCACGAGGTCATATGAGTAATTATATATCGTCTTACTAAGTTAACTCACTTTTTGCCGATTAGGATTACGTATAGTTTGGACCAGTTAGCCAAATTATATGTTAAGGAAATTATCTCGAGGCATGGGGTGCCAGTATCTACTGTATTAGATAGAGAACCGCGATTCACGTCAAACTTCTGGAAGAGTCTTCAAGAAAGAATTGGGACACAACTATGAATGAGTACCGCGTATCATCCGCAGACCTATGGGCAAAGTGAGAGAACAATTCAGACACTTGAAGACATGCTCCGAGCTTGTGTGATGGACTTCAAGGGTATTTGGGAGGATCACCTTCCATTAGTAGAGTTTGCGTATAACAATAGTTATCACGCCAGTATTGGAATGCCACCGTACGAAGCACTGTATGGGGGGAAATATAGAACGCCCTTATGTTGGGACGAAGTTGGAGAACGTCGACTGTTGGGGCCAGAGTTGGTACAACAGACGGTAGAAATCATCAGGGTGATAAGTGTTCGACTAGTAGCAGCTCAAGATCGCTAGAAGAAGTATGCAGATTTACATCGCAAGAAGAGAGATTTTGAAGTAGGAAGCTATGCATTTTTGAAAGTATCTTCCTGGAAAGGGAAGATTCATTTTGGGAAAAAGGGCAAGTTGAGCCCTAGGTTCATAGGACCGTTCGAGATTCTGAGGCGAGTCGGTGAAGTGGCGTACGAGGTAGCGTTACCTCCTGAACTTGAGCACATTCACAATGTGTTTCAGGTGTCAGTGTTGAGGTCGTATAAACTAGACTATAAGCACATCATCTCTTATGAACCAATTAAAGTTGAGAAAGACTTATCGTACGAGGAAGTTCCTGTCCAGATAGTAGATAAGAAGGAACAGGAGTTAACAAATAAGATTATTCATTCCGTTAAGATTCTCTGGAGGAATCACGCCGTAGAAGAAGCTATGTGGGAGCTAGAAGAGAAAATGAGAGCGAATTATCCGTTTTTATTTAAGTAACCTTATTTTTACAATTCCGAGGACGAAATTTTTATAAGGGGGAAGGGATGTAACGTCCACAAATTTTAAACTCCTTATTAATTAAATATGTAATTTAATTTTAATGAGTTAGTTTTGTGAGTTTATTTAAACCTTAAATGGTTATGTGAATTTACGAAATGATTAAAGGGAGTCACTAATAGTTGATTTAAATTAGTGGACTAACCCTAAGATCCTAATATCAAAGACTTGATAAGAGTATTAATTAAATATTCAATTTATTTGAATATAGTAGCAAGAGTTGAATATATTGATTAATTGCAATTATGAGTAATTAATTGATAGTGTGTTAATTAATAATTATTATTGGATAAATAATAATTAATGTGTAATAGATTAATAGTTTATAAAATGATTATATGTTTACTTGATTTATTTGTGCAAAGCATGCAATATAGTAAACCTTTATTATGTGGTAGTTAATTGTATATTTTATCTTGCATAAGGTGGCACATTAATATGTCTATATATTATATATATATACCATATAGTAAGAGTTATTTGCATTCATGTGAGTTGCATTATTATATTGGTATATGTATGTGCACTACTAGATATCTTGTAATTGGGAAATACATTATATGCCCTTTTAAATCATTATAACCTATGTTATATGAAATGAATTATGTACACCTATTTGATAACCAATGTTTATATTATGAGTATATATGGTTTTTTACCAAGTGTTGCATTACATTGTTGCATTTAAATTGTGCAAATATTGATAATTATTTCCTTGTCCCATAATAAGAGCCCATTCTTTTCCTTCCCACGTGAAATGCTAGCAAGCTTAGCCTAGCTTCATCTCAAATTCTTCAAACATAGAGCAAATAGTGGATGGGGAGTGGGATTCATGAGTAGAATCACCAACTCTATCTTAAACTTTATGCATTCTTGAAATCCTTTGGTTTGATTTGTGAGGTAATGGCATTAACTAGATAATCAATATTCTATAAATAAGACCCTCATCTTCCTTGTTGCAATTGCTGAGATTTAGATGCTAAAGAGCTTATATAGAGTGAGTATATTGTTTTAGAGCAGCTAGATTGAGTCACAAAGGTATAATTTCCATTCCCATGCTTCATTTTTGATAAATTGTTTAATGGGTTGATTCTTGAATTAAGCATGTATTGACTATTAGTTGATTTGGGTTATGTTGATAAGTGTTTTACAAGCTTCTAAATGTGTTGGGTTATGATAGAAACCTTTTCCATAAGAGAATTTGGTGATGGGTTGTTGAATTGCCAAGAGAGAAGCGATGTATACGCCTCTAGTCGACAGCATTGCAGCATTTACACCGATTTTGTACTAGCTAATGTAGTAGTAAAGCTGCGCCAAAGCCAAAGACTGCCTAAGATAATTTTTGTTCAATTTCTGTTCATGCTAACTTGTTGGTACATAGTTAAAACAAGCTTGTAAACTGTTTTGACATGCATATGTAAGCACATGCATATAGGGTGAACAAGTATCACCATGATTGACACAATACTTGTAGTCTTGAAATGAGGTGTATGATTTCAAAAGTGAACTTTGTCACGAACACATCATGTGAGCATATTGACTTTATGAACATGATAATATGGTTTATATTAACATGAAATGCAAGACTAAAGTGATTAAACACACTAGCATACATGATTGAAAGATTAGACTATTCCAAAGATAAGTAACTCAAGGCTTTTCAAAGAGAACTTGATCAAGACTTTTATCTAGTAAGTTCTGACCATTTGAGCATGCATTTGGCTTTAATATATGTTGTAAATGCATGAGAGTTACATGTTAAGATATGCTAAGTTGACTTAGTGTTCAATTCAAAGTAAGTTAGAATGAGGGAGCTAATATCATCAAGTAATGAGTAAAGTATGTTATGACCATTCCAGCATGTGTATTAGGATTCATTATGCCTATAGACATATTGACATGAACATCATTTGGTTAATGTATGGTTTTCACTTATGCACGCATAGGCATAAAGAAAAGGAAATTTCTAGAATATGAACTATGTGAGTAAAGTATACATGTGTTGTCTATATACAAGCATGACTACTGAGTAGTGTATGATAACCCGGGATTTCGAATAATCAAAATTTTACGAATAATTTTTTTTTATTTAATATTGACATTATTCGTTAATATCAGATCACAGATATCTGTGAGACAAGTCTCGAGAAATGGGCAAATTAAGTATTGACTGAGAAAATAGAGTAGAGTTGTGCTTAATAGCTTTAAAAACCCTAACCCTAATTTCAAAAAAGGGGTTCGATAGAAAATTCAATTAAAATAATTGTATCGATGGGTACGTGTTTGTACTATATAGGAATGTTGACCAATGATTGCATGGATAAGGTTTAAAATTAATAAACCCTATTAAGAGATTAGAAACCCTAATTTCAAGAATAAAAACCCTAACGTGTTTTTAGAAACCCTAACCAATAGCCGAAAAACCCTAATTTCAAAACCGGGAATCATAAATCCTAAATTAGGAAACCCTAATCCTAATTGGCAAGCCAAAGTGTTTATTAAACTTAAATATGATTAGAAAACCCTAATTATATTTTAGTATCTTAATTTTCTATTTTATAAACCCTAATTATAATTTAGAAATTTTATTTTTCTATTATGAAAGCCCTAATTTGAAAATCGTAGAAGTTAGATTTTTAAAAAATTTAAGGGTTAAGACCTTAGGGTTAAACCCTAAGTGTCAAACCCTAAGGGTTGGACAAAAAGTCTAGATTGCCATTAAATTTAATTTACAATAGACCAAAATACCCTTTTTACTTTCTTTATTTGATAACTTGCAAAATTGGCTAGTTACTTTAGTTGTTCAACCACTATGTTGACTTGGAGACATTAAATTATTAGCATTTTCACACTCCAATGAACAACACATCAAGTGACTAATTGCAACAAGCAATATATAAGAGATTTATAGAGAGAAAAATCAAAAAAAAACTAGCCATTTTGCTATCTTGCTCTCACCTACTCTCTCTCATTCAAGATCCTCCGAAAATTAGAAGTGTTTCAGTCATTTTAGTCAGCCCTAGATCAACCAATAATAGATTTGAGGATTAAGATCAAGAATTGGAAGCTAGAAGGTATAAATCAAATTTTTTTTTATTTTTTTTTAATCTTTGGTGCTAAGAAAATTTTTTTGTTGAAGTGTTTAAGAAGGTGTTATAAGATGTTTTTAGCTGATATATGTTGATCCATGATGGATCCATAGCATCAAAGTGGGTATAAATTCAAGTTTTCAAAATCTGTTCTTTAGCAATTTCTGTGGTCTGACAAGCTAATGTCACGAGCCACAGATTCTTGTTTGTTTGATGTTTTAGATGTTTTATTGTTTGGATCTATAGTTTGCTATGTTGTCTTTCATCTTCAAGTAGTAGTGTAACAATTTAATGTCTGAAATTGAAGTTATTAACGGTCAAAGACAGTTGACTGACCATGACCACTCAAAAATCTGGGCAACCCAAAAGTAGTTTTCAGCCTTTGACAAGGTTTTGTAATGCAATGATCTGTCAGGTTGTAAGGGATTTGAAGTTGTTGTTATATCCAACTTGTAGCCTATTATGTGTTCTTTAAGTATATGGTTTTATATCCTTTAAACAGACAACCGATCGAACATAGTAGTTGGTCAAACTAAGCTATCTGATCACGAAACGCTTTTCTAGAAAATTCCAAAAAGTGTATGAACACTCGTTCTGACTGAGTTTGACCGCTAAATAAGTAGTGATTAATTTGTTGTTCGTCAGATTTGTTGCTTTAATATTGTTCCTTGACATATGGACAATACGTTTAAACCTTTATATCACACAAAACATATTTGGAGCTTGGATTAAATCGGCCTTGAAAGTGACTGGTCGAACTATCTGGTTTTCTAGAAACCCAGAAATGTTATGACAATGAGTTTGATTGCACAGATCTCCTCGTATGTTTGTTATTTGATCAAAGTTATTATTGGATGTTGTATTGCTACATGAGTACTACACGACTTAGGTTTAATTTAACCCAGAAGCCTATTAACCAATGAATTATTCACGGTCAAACAGGGGACCTTGAACACTGACCTTGTTAGTGTTCTTGAACCAAGAACACCTAAGACAACAGTCAAGTGTCGCTAAAGGCCATTAGCGACGGTTTTCAATTTATTTAATTTCTGAGAATCCGAAAATTATTTAAAAATAGAAAATAAATTATTAAAATTATTAAAATGGTTTAAAAAATTATTTTAAATTATGAAAAATAATTTTTGATTATTTGGGATATTTTTTTCATTAATATTTATAATTATTTGAATATTAATGATATTTAATTTATTTAATTAGTATATTAAATAAATTAGAGAAAAATGATTTAATATTATGAAAAATCATTTTAAATAAGAGTAATGAATTTAAAAATATTTTGAGTTATAAAATATAACTTTTAATATTTTTTGAAATTTTCATTAATAATTTAATATTAATGATATTAGATTTATTTGATTATTAAATTAAATAAATAAGATAAAAATGATTTTAATGATTTAAAAATAATTTTAAATGAGAATAAAGTATTAGAAAATATTTTGAATTATAAAATATAATTTTCAATATTTTTGGAGAATTCTCATTAATAAATTAATATTAATGATGTTAGATTTATTTAATTGTTATATTAAATAAATGAATTAAAAATGATTTTATTGATTTAAAAATCATTTAAAAATGAGAAAAATGATTTAAAAATATTTTAAGTTGTAATTAATGACTTTTAGTATTTGGATAATACTTTCATTAATATTTTAATATTAATGGTGATGATTTAAAATGATTTTAATTACTTTAAAAATCATTTAAGTGGAATATTGTTGATTTAAAAATCTTTTAAGTTATTAAAAAACTTTAATATTTTGACAAGTATGTTATTAATATTTTTATATTATTAAATATTAATAATGATTAGTTTATTTGATAATTAAATCATTTAAAAATGATTCCGATGTTTGAAAAATTATTATAAATTATAATAATTGTTTATAAATTATTAAAAGCTTCCGAAAATATTATAACTTATATTTGACTTATCTAAAATAATATTGAAGCTTAGAGACTAAGTTTACTTAACAGATAATTGTGTTTATTGTCGGGTAAGGTGACCAGAACACTAAGATGAGACCGAAGTCCAACCAGACCGAACTAGTTGAACTTGTTAAGTGTTTATATAGGTTATAAACACTGTTGTGACTCTGTGCAAATGTGTTTAGGAGAAGGTTTGACTGTAGACTACAATGTTGTGTGTTATAAATGATTGTGCTAATTGTGAGACCGACATTGTTGATTATAGGTCTTACAAACGCAGTTAATTATATTGTGTAGTTGTAATCAGCAGAAGAGGCAAGTTTCCTAACTCAACCTTGAGTTATATTCATTCAATAATTATAGTGGTTAATTATTGCTAATTACACCACATCCAGGGAATTTATTGTTGATTATTCGCAGTTAGTGCATGTTTAATAATTCAAATTGAATAACTGATTCAGAAATATTCATTTGTAGAATAACTATTGTTGGATATTCATATCTGTAGAAGTTAGAATTGACAGTACAGATAATTCCTATTTATTGTCAAATTATACTGAGAAATGTCTTAGCTAATTATTTTGGCTAGACGAACATTTGTTAGAACTTGATAGGTTTAAAAAGAAAAGAGAAGAGAAGTGATTAGATATTGAAATCATTGAATTTCGTTGTTAAATCAAAATCTTGATTCTGAGACTGAGGAGAACAACCTTTTATATAAAGGGAACATTTTATTGGTCATAAATTCGACTATTGCACGCTATGTTTAAGTATTATGCATAATATAGGGTATAATAAAGTTGATCACTTGTTATACTTGCAGAGGGGTATGATTTAATCTTTATAGTTATTTGATACACCTGAGTATTTATTAAAGTAAATCTTTGATAGATACCCGAGAGGAAAAGTTCAAGATCAAGTGTGATCACTTAGCATAAATCTGAAAAACATTCCGCTTTGCTATTACGTAGAATTGATTCTTAATTATTCATTAAAATATATCGTAGAAACTTTGAAAGCGTTGTACTCTATCATTATTGAATTATTGTGTTGTATAGAATATGAGATGACTTGTTATTGAATAACGATTTCTTCAGCTATTTCAAAGTTTCCTCGAACTTTGGATTCATTCTATCAAATAGATGGTCTATTGTTTTGAATTCTTATACATTTATTGTATGTCTTAACTTGCGAAACAAATTAGTTGCTCACCCTTGCTAAATAAAACTTTTTAGCTAGGGATAAAGTGGCAGGAGGTGCTGCGAAGGATAAAGGCAAAGGCATAGTTATGAATTAGTTATGATTAGCATATTTATTATGTTGTATTGTAAACCCTTTTTGTATATCTAAGGGGTATGACTGTAATGTTAAGGTTAGTGGACCTGGGACTTATGTATTAACAACATATGTTAATGAGTAATGTATTCCTATTTATAAATGAATGGGTAGTTAGATGTTATATTTTTGTGGATCGTGAGCACCAAAATCGAGGGCCAGGTAACCCGGATTTGGGGGCATCACATAGTGTATAACCAAGTTACAAAGCATGATGTTTACATAACTTTTTATGTTTTAATGACATATACTTTGTAAGTTAAACTTGATGTAATGAATTCAAGTATGGTCATGTGTTATGTGGCAAACACTAGCATGTACGTATCTTAAAATATATGCATAATTGGTATGTTAGAGTTAAACTGAATTCAGGAGAGCAGCATCTCAACCTTGGTCTGACCAAGGGACAACGCAGCTGCGCCATTCCTAAGCCTAGACCAGGCGCAGCTGCACCGTCCTGCAGTCTTGCCAAGATTCTGCTTTTGGTTTTGAAATTTAAGACATGCTTACATGATCTCTTTATCTTGTAATATACGACCAATGTGCCATGTAATATGTTGAGAAGCATGCTATGTGATGATTTGATTCTTTAAGTGTAGACTCGTACTAGTTTACACATACTAATTGAAAGGACAAACTTGTTAATATTAGGTCGTTTCAACGCGAGTTAGTGTAACGCCCCATAAATTTTAGATTTTTGAGAATTAAATTTTTATTTTTATTATATGGATTAAATGAATTTAATTAATTATTTATGGGAGTAAGCTAATTGAAGGTCATTCTATGACCTAGACATATCGGAACGTCGTAATATTTTGGCTACGTCGTAGAATTAAAGTGTTTGAATTTCCAAGACGAAAATAAAAGCTTTCTGAGAAATTTCCTGAAAAACACTATTCACGCATTTCTGCTTGGGAATTATTTTTGAACTTTCAAGAAATACGTAATGATAGTATCCTAAGATGAGATGGAATATCCAATAATATTTCAATTATAACAAATGCAGTTTTTCGCCTGCAGACTTAAAACCTAACGATTAGGGAAAATGAATTCCGAGAAGGAAATGAAGTGTGTATATTGAATTAATGTAATTATCGTATAATACGTAGGTATTGTACGAAGTAATGAATACGAGTGTGATATGAAGTATCATACGAGTATGGATGAATGAAGGTATGGTGTACATAAATAAGTATACGAGTTAGAATACGAGATTAATACCTAAATTATACGTTACAAGGCTTTAAGCCAAATGTAATAGACTTGTAGGATTGAGTAAGAAATTGTAAAGTCCGATGAGATATTGATAAGGCCCAAGTGTAGAGATGTGTAAGCCCAATGCAAGCTAATGATAAAGCCCAAAGAATTGTTAATGCAAGCCCAATATATAAGTTAAGCTAAAAGCCCAAAGTATGAACTTATGGGTTTTGGATGGTTTAAACACATGGGTGATCCAAAGTAATGAGCAAGTAATTAATGTGATAAGCAAGTAAAGTGCTTATGTGTGGTGCACAAGTAAAAGTTATGATCAACAAGCAAAGTATAAGCTAGGTGATTAACAAGTAAACTTAAAGGATAAGTTATGTGATTAACAAGTATACTTAATGGTTAAGTATATGTGATGCCCAAGTATTGGATAGATGTTGTGATGGCCAAGCAAAGAGTGTGGTGGCCAAGTTAACTTAGTTCTTAAGCTAGAAATAGTAAGGAGGTGATTAAGGAGGTGGGATTGGCTTTGGACTAAAATGCCCTCACTTTGGGTTGTCTACAAATAGAGAGCTCTTAATTCATTTGATGGCTTGATTAAAATTTCTCCCAACTCCTCTCAAGTTAAGCAACTTATTAGTTAGAGAGAATAAGCACTTATAAGTCAAACTTCCATTATGAGATTTTCAAGAAGCAAGAAGGAGATTAAAGCTTAGTCAAGTGATATTCAAGGGTAAGAACTTAAACCATGAATCTATTTCTCTTCCAATGGTAGGGAGATGGGTAGTGGTATAACATGTATGTTAAGGAATGGTAAGAATGATTAATCAATGGGCTTAAGCCGTATAAGTCAAGAATAAGTCATTCAAACTAAATTAAGTTATGAATTTATGAAGAGCTTATATGAACTACTCATATGTGTACCTTAATAAGATTGTATGATAATAAGAAGCAAGAATGGTTGGTAAAAGACTTAATCTTGAATAAGTTATGAGAAAGGAAATCATAAGTAGTTTATACTTTTATAAGTTATAAACTCACAAAGAACAAGTAATAACTTATTATGTTTATAAGTTAATGAAGTATGTATGTCAAGATGTTAGTATGATGGATTGAATCCATTTGAAACAATGAACAAATCATAAGAAATGAAGTTAAGGCGAAAATCACGAGTTTGGACGATAATCGTCGAATTCGTGACAATCTCGGAATAGAAGTCAAATTTTGATATTGAGCTTGGAAACATTAGTTTTCAATGGAGACAAGTCATATTTGGCATTATAGAGTTGCGGACTCGAAAATGACCGGATTCCGACTTAGAACGAAGAAACGAGCGTTGAACGTTCACGAACGTTTATCGTTTTCGTTAAAAATGAACTAATTGGTGAATTTTTAGGAAACAAAGTTAAATAGATAAAATTCTTGCATGAACGTGTAGAGTATGTAATTTGTGAACTGTAGGCTTTTGAACGAGCCATTTCAGACTTATAACGAAGAAGTTATGCGTCCGGGAGTTTCATAAAATTTTCAAATTTTGCAATCTAGCTGAGGCACAGAGTTGGCGTCGCGGCGCCAACCCAAGGCTAATGAGTGACACCGCAGTGCCGAGTTCGAGGCTTGCCTACTGCAAACTCACGCCGCGGCACGAGAAGGAGAGCTAAGTGTGGCGCCGCGGTGCCAGTCCTAGAGTTTTGACAGACAAGAATGTTTACAAGTATAGAATTAAAGATAACTCATTAGTAATGAATTAAGGTGTTAATATAACATTGTTTGACACTTAATGTATGATGATTAAAGGTTAATAATCAATTGAAGATGAACGTAATGAGAACAATGTAATGTGTTAAGTCAGCTATGGAAATTTGTTGACCAAGTTGATTATGAATCCAATGGTTTGCAATACAAATATGGGTTATGTAATTACTTAATGGATAATGATAAGACCTTTCCTAAATCACTGTTATAGTGATGACTTTAGGAATTTAATGTTGTTTAATGAGTAGTTAAATGATGAACGTAAAGTATAAAGAACGTGAACTGTATTCAATAATGACTATAACGTTAAGAGTTACAACTAAAAGTTGTTAAGTAATGGAATGTGAATGATATGCAGTAAGTGTACTTAACCTATGATGATCGAGTTTCGATTAATAATGTAAGGATGTTAGTTAGCTGTGAGGAAGGATGATTAACTTGAAACGAGTTGGATTAATGAAGTAAATCTACATAAGACATAGAAGAGAAAGAAGTTGGTAATAATAATGTAAAATATAATGGCAAGCCGGAACCAATAGTAACAAATCTAATATATGATTAGATTGAGATGAAGGGTAAGATTCATTAGAAACCATGTATGTTCATTCATGACCTAATATAGTATGTTATGTGGTTATGTATTGTAGAGACCATAAAGACTAAAAGAAAAAGTTATTTTTACTGTAGCAGACGCTGAAGGCATGTTTTTCTTAAAACACTTGTCTAACCTTCGTGTTAGCCACGTTTTCTTTGATTCATGTTATGAAAAGTGTAAGACCCCGAAATTTTTTTAAATAAAAAGGAATTTCCTTTATTTAATATTTTGAAATAGTAAGGGTTGATTTGATTAATGTGGATAGTTAAGGGTTAAATACGCAAATATTTCAAAATAAGCAAGTGGTTATAAAATATTCATTTTTGTCGGGGAATATTCGTTTGGTCGTGGAATATTCGTGATCGCTGTTGGGGAATATTAAATGCGACGACGTAGCAATGTGTGGGCCCCATAACTTGAAAGCGATTGGATGAGGAAACGATAAAGTTTGGGTGGTTATAAATAACTTGGCGTAGTTATTACTGTTAAGACCGTAGTTATTACCGTTAAGATCATTGGAATACCCGGTGGTTAAAAATACGATGTCTACGTGGTTGCACAAAGAGTAGCTACCAGATTGCACAAGATTGTTGAATTATTGATCCTTACATAAGATGGCACTACTCAATAATTTTCACTGTGAGTTCCGCTCAATATTTTATTTTATTGATTCAATAATTCTTTGCGTTGATATTTTATATTATTGTTGTTCAATAATTGTCACCGCACAAGATTTCCCATTATCGGATCAATAATTCATATTATTTGAATAATATTATTAGATAACATTATTGGCAATGTCTAGAAAGTTCTCGCCTAAGGAGAGGTTTGGTCACCTAATTGCTGGCGCCAAGAAGGAGAGATCCTTATTGGAAAGCCCCTCTTTCTGGGAACTACCTGGTTGTCATAATTGTGATTCGTAATATTATTTGTGAATAATTAATTATTGATTCATATGATAAAGAAATATTTATTTTATGTGGATATAAATGATGGATTTATTTATGTGGTTATAAATGAAGAAATTATGTTGAGGTGTTTTATCAAGATATTTTATCGATTGGAGGTATTAAAAATTAAATCGGGGTTTTGAGATATATTGCGGGGTTATAATTTTTAATCAAACCAGTTGGATTGTGGTAATTTTTGGGTATGTTATACATACATAAGTTGAGTATATGTCCACAAATTTTGAACCGTTAAAAATTCAATAATGATTTGTTATGAATTTTAAGAGGTGTCCGATTTAAATCGGGGTTATAATTGATTTTGGTGGAAAATTCTAGAATTGAGTGGGCCCCACTTGTGGTTGGTGAAGAAATGTGCTGAATTTTATTTCAAATGTGGTGGGTGGCAATAGTAGCGTGTAAAGCCATCGTGTAGGTGTCAAGTCCGCCTTGGTGGGCTAACATTTTCCTATAAATAGAGGCTAAGTTAGAATTGAAAATCACACCGTAAACAAAGTTTTCTCTTTCTCTCTATATTATTGAGCGTATTTTGTGAGTATTTAGATACTTTGAGAGTTCTTTATTCAAGACAAGTTTCATTCAAAGATCACTTCCGACCTTTCCTTCCAAATCTCGATTCTTTGAGGTAAGGGATATTTTTTTTTCAGTAATGATATTATTTCTTCAATATCATTATCTTTGAAATGTTGGTTGGAACTTTTATCAAATTTGGAACTTTTTCATGTCGGGTTACTATTCATGAGTTACTATTCATGAGTTACTATTCATGAGTTACTATTCACGAAGTTACTATTCACGCAGTACTATTCATGAAGCGTGAAAATGTTTTTTTGTGGAATTGCTATCTTTTGGTGTCTGAGTTACTATTCACGATACTGACTATTCACGATATCTGCACTATTCACTTAATATTTAAGACTATTCAATAGAAAAATGAAAATTTTTCTTTTCGTCTAAAATATCTATTCGGATACTAGCTTTGATTGTATCCATGTTTTGATCATTCTTGAATTTTACACCACTATGATTATTTTTGAGGTATTATCGACATGGATAAAACCAAGTATGAATCCTTAATCCTTAATCCTTGTCATTTTGTTTCATTGGATTCGTTCTTTAAAAATATATTTCATCATCCTCGGTCTTAAATGATGATATTATTGAATATCTTTGGCCCAGTAGTGCAAAGATGAATGATTCTGAAGAATATCTTTGGCCTTTAGTGCAAAGATGAGCAGTGTTGAGATGAACATGACCGATTGATGAATATCTTTGGCCCAGTAGTGCAAAGATGAATATTTGATTTGAGATGAATATTGATTGATGTTACTGAGGATAAAATATTGATGATGGATCGTTAAATTCATAGATTATAGTAGATTTCATTCTCTACGTAACTCTTCTATGAATTATTATTTCATTTGCAAATATTGATCCGAAACTTGTTGTCTATTGTATTCTATCGATTTTTCCTCGTTGAAGACTAACGATAATTTGTTGTATATTATCTTAGTCATAGTATTCTTTACTGGGCTAGTTGAGCTCACCCTTTTCCTTGTTGTTCCATTTTCTTCTCAGGAGGCGAGAATGTAGCGAGTACTAGTCGGGGTATGGAATGAAGGTTCTAGAGAGAGTTGTTTAGTAGTCCTCACTATTTTTGTAAAATAATGTATCAATAATTATGATGGGGATTTATTTGCGTGTGGATATTGTCTAGAAGACAATATTATATTTAAACTCACAGTATATATTGTCGTATTTCACACGACATTTGTATTAATAAAGTTGTAGTTGTTTCTGTACCATGTATTTGGCGACTCAGAATGGGTTGGGTGGAATGGACCTATTTTGGGGTCGTCACAAAAAGCATGAAGTGTTTTACTAAAGGGTCGATGCCAGTTTTATCTCAGCTAGACTAATCTTGAAGAGTTGATGGATTTATTTACAAGTCTTTTAATATAGAATTTTTAACGCTATCCTACGCAATTTGTTTGGTACGGGTTCAAGGTAAGCTTGAGTATGAATAAACAAATGTATTTTCATCAATTATTCGATGGGTACGTGACGTTGCCAAAACTTAAACGTACACACGTTTAATGGATGTAGTGTTGATCAACATAGAGTACTATGGGCTGATCACCCAGAAGTGCTCGTAAGATATATCGAACTTACGGACTTAGTGATGGGTTGTCCTTTTCAAAGAAATTATGAAATTCTCATGGTCTTGAGCCATAATTGATGTTTTACTGAATATTTTTATTGTAAAACATTTTGAAAGAAAAGAAATACAATTTTGAATTATTGGTAATACTTCATAACTATTATCCAGTTATTGAAGATATATGATTCGTATGTTTCAAGCATGTTGGTTAAATGAAATTGGTTTACTTGCTGAGCTTGTTATGCTCACTCTTGCTTGAACCATATGAATGCAGCTAAGTATGAACGAACCGAGGGATCTAACAAGGATAAAGGCAAGACGAAGATGAACAATTAGTTTACCTTGTAATAAACTAGTAAGTTGTATATATTATAATATGATGAACAAAGAATGTAATGGTTTGAGAACCTGGGAACGAGATGTAATATTATTAATGTAATAATAATATCGTTAATACACACATTTTAATGTCGTTTCAATAGGATGAATATACAGTTATGAGTACCGTGTATCACCATCTGTCGGGTTAGAAGATACCAGGATTTGGGGGCGTCACAGGTTGGTATCAAAGCATTAGGTTATAAAACTTAAGGGGGGGGATGAACCTTAGGCTAATATCCTTGTTAAGGAAGAAAAGTCCGAAGGAAGTAAACTCAAGCTTTACTTCATTCGAATGAGTCAATAAGGTATTGAGGAAACTCAGTACCGAAAGATTTAAAAGATGGAAAATAACCCTAAATAAATTAAATGTGATTTGTGCTTATACTATTATGTGTTATGTACTAATCAACATATGTGTTATTGTAGGATGTCGATCGATAGCTTTATGTATAGAGATATACATGCGGTGAGCGAAGAAGTTGTGAACAGAGTAGAGCCTATACCTATGCCGGTGGCGGAGGTACCGTTAGTGATTCTAGAGGAGTCGGAGACAGTGGAGTACTTTTCTGAGGAGGACTACTCTGAGGGAGATATGGATATAGCATTATATCTTAATATGATGCTCTATGAGGAGGAGGGAATGGAAGTAACATCGGTTAATACGATAGTACCTACACTAGAGTCAATACCTCCAGATGCAATGAGAGCATTGTATCTGGAAGTGCTTGACATGAATGTGCAACTGAGTACAGTTGTGTAGAATCAGAGTGAAGAGATTAATTGTCTAATGAAGCTAAGGTGTCTGCAGAAGCAGATTTTGAGTCAAAGCATTATAGGCAGGTTCTTATGACAGAGCAAGCTAGGGATTATATAAACGAGGTGGTAGAGCTTCATAAGAAACTAGAGGAGAAGGACCGGAAGATAGCACGAATGTCTTACATCCATAAGAGTGCTCATAAGGATTTCAAGCTTAAAGTTGCTTGTTATTCCATAGAGTCGGGGCAGACTCAACATACTATTTGTCGGGATACTGTAGCGAAGATTACGGATGAGAAACACGAGGATGCTGTTATGCATTATTAGAAAGCTAGAGTTATAAATATGTGTGTAGTGATGTAAAACCCTCTTTTGTATAACATGGTAGTTTTTTTGTAAATACCAACTTTTGAGAAGTTCAATTGCGGGACAGAAATGTACTAGCCGTTGGCTATGGAAGTAACGTGTAAATAGTTTTAGACTATGAAGAAGCATATGAATATAATGAAGTTTTCATTTAATATGCTTTGTTATGGTATGCGTTATTATGAGATGAATAATAACGAAGTAAGTAAATAGATAATAATGAAATTCTATTTAATCAGAAAATGCCGCCAAGTAGAAGACAACGTAATCAAGAAGCGGAATCACGTAATGAAAATCAAGGGGGTTAAAACAACCCTATGAAAGAGTTCGTTAATTTATTAACGACTGCATTTAACTAAACCAGGGGTAGAGTAACCGCCGAACATAGGTTAGCCAGAATGACTACATTTAAAGAATTTAAAAGTGTAGGTCTGTCGTAGTTCAAAGGAACGACGGACCCATTAGCAGCCCGAACATGGGTAAAGGAAATAGAGAAGACGTTTGTTATTACAAACGTAGGTGAGGCGCAAAAGACATCTTTTGGTGACTTACATGATAAAAGGGGAAGCCAACTTTTGGTGGGAGGCTCACCACGGTGGGGCTAGAACAGATACGGTAACATGGGAACAATTCAAGGAGGTTTTCTTCGAGAATTATTTCCCTACAAGCATGTAAGGGAGGATGGAGATTACGTTCTTAGAACTTAAACTAGGGGACATGAAGGTTCCCCAATATGCGGCCAGATTTAATGAATTGGAAACGTTTGCTCCACGTGAAGTGGACACTGAGGAGAGGAAGGCTCGTAGGTTTGTGTAGGGCTTAAAATCCTGGCTCTATAGTAGGATTTCTGTGTTCCAGAGTGTTTCCTATGGGACAATTTTGGAAAAGGTGAATATAGCCGAGGGTGATAGTGAGGCGTTGACTCAATATCACAAAGAGAGGGAGAATACGAGCAAGGGAAGGGGAGGAACCAAGGTAGAGAGTGCTAGTGGTAGTGATGGTAAGTCAAAAAGAAAGAATTTTTAACTACGGGAATACTGGAGTGGGACAAGGGGATCCTAAGTGTAAGATCAAAGTGTGTAAGACATGTGGAAAGACTCATCTAGGAGTCTGTCTAAAAGGGATTATAAGTATCTTTAAACATTATGGTAGAGAATGAGGAAATAACTTTCGTTTATTATATTCGTGGAAATGGCTTCACGAATAAGGAATGTAAGCAAGTATTGGTAGATAAGTATAAATAAAGTTGGGAGAATTTGAAGTAATTCTCAGTATGAATGAGTTGATTAACTATAGAACTTTCATAAATTGTTAGAATAAAAGAATGGATCTTCGGTTGTCTAAGTAACCCAAGGTAGTATTTTATGGTAATAAAATATCGTGACGCTTTTGTTGTCTAACAATTAAGCAAGTTAGGAGGATGTTAAGGAAGAGGATGAGTCCTTACGATTGTGTATCGACTATCATAATAGGAGTAAGTTAGCGGTTAAGAATGAATACCCATGGCCCAGGATCGATGATCTATTTGATCAGTTGAAGAGGGCAAAGAATTTTTCTAAGATAGATTTATGATTTGTATAGTCGGTTGAAAGTAAGGAAGAAGGAGGAGGTACCTAAGATGACATTCAGAACTTGTTATAGTTATGACAAGTTTCTGGTTATGTCAATTGGGTGGACAAATGTACAGAAGCTAGATTTTTCGTAAGAGGCGCTGAACAAGTTGGGGGTAAATTGATAGGTACCCTTATGAGGTGCTATGATTAAAAGTACCATTAGTGTTACATGTTGGTATTGTCGAAATGGGAAGTGAGAAAAATAGTTTTCAGGAACTAAAAAGGGAAGTTAAGTAAGGTAACTGCATTATCTCTATCAGATGAAATGGGGAATTTTGTAGTATATCTCAATGTTTCGCATAGATGACGAGATTGCGTGCTTATGTAGCATGGCAAAGTCATTAGGTATGCATCACACTAGTTAATGGATTATGAGAAGGTTTATCCTACTTATGATCTATAATTAGCAGCTGTAGTTTTTGAATTAAAAATTTGAAGATAGTATTTATACGGTGAGAAGTGTGAGATATACACGGACTCTATGAGTCTGAAATATATCTTCACACAAAAGGAGTTGAATATGAGGTAGAGAAGGTAATTAGAATGGATAAGAGATTTTGACGTTGATATGTTATCAATCCGGGAAAGTTATGCAGAAGCCGAAGCGTTAAGTAGGAAGGGTAGGGAAAAGCTATCGATGTTAACAACTCATAATGAGTTAATAACAGAAATGGCGAAAATAGAGTTAGAGGTTAAATTGTGGAATGAAGTTGTAGAAATGTTATTCACAGCGTAGACTCCATCCACGATACTTGAATGAGTTAAGTTATTACAACTTGGTAATGAGGAATGTACGCGAATGAAGAAGAGGATGCATGATGAAGAGAAGATCAAGTATAATCTTGTTTTGAAGGAGGAATTTGAGTTTCAAATAATTCTAAGTTAAAAGCTAATGAAAGGGTAATAACGTAATGTGTCAATAAGTATTTAACTTCCAACTCAAATTATTGATAGAAAGTGACAAGTCATGAAGAATAAGATAATACCTTCGGTGAAGGTGAAATGAAAGAACCTCAATGTTGTAGAAGCAATGTAGAAATTTGAAATTAAAATGATGGAAATTTTTTTCCTCAATGGTGTATGTATTATTAGCGTGATTCTGGGGACAGAATCCTTATAAGGGGGGAAGAGTGTAACGCCCCAGAAATTTTGGATTTTTGAGAGTTAAATTTTATTTTTATTATGTGGATTAAATGAATTTAATTATTTATTTTTGGGAGTAAGCTAATTGAAGGTCGTTCTATGACCTAGACATATCAGAACGTCATAGTATTTTGGCTACGTGGTAGAATTAAAGTATTTGAATTTTCAAGACAAAAATAAAGCTTTCCGAGAAATTTTCTAAAAAACACTATTCACGCATTTCTGGTCGGGAATTATTATTGAACTTCCGAGAAATACGTAATGATATAATTCTAAGAAGAGATGGAATATCCAATAATATTTCAGTTATGGCAAACGCAGTTTTTTGCCTGCGGACTTAAAACCTAACGATTAGGGAAAATGAATTCCGAGAAGGAAATGAAGTGTGTATGACGAATTAATGCAATGATCATATAATATGTAGGTATTGTCCGAAGTAATGAATACGAGTATGATATGAAGTATCATACGAGTATGCATGAATGATGGTATGGTGTACATAAATAAGTATACGAGTTAGAATACGAAATTAATACGTAAATTATACGCTACAAGGCTTTAAGCCAAATGTAATGGACTTGTAGGATTGAGTAAAAAATTGTAAAGCCCGATGATATTTTGATAATGCCCAAGTGTAGAGATGTGTAAGCCCAATGCAAGCCAATGATAAAGCCCAAAGAATTGTTAATGCAAGCCCAATGTATAAGTTAAGCTAAAAGCCCAAAGTATGAACTTATGGGTTATTGGATGGTTTTAAACCCATGGGTGATCCAAAGTAATGAGCAAGTAATTAATGTGATAAACAAGTAAAGTGTTTATGTGTGGTGCACTAGTAAAAGTTGTGATCAACAAACAAAGGATAAGCTAGGTGATTAACAAGTAAACTTAAAGGCTAAGTTATGTGATTAGCAAGTATACTTAATGGTTAAGTATATGTGATGCCCAAGTATTGGATAGATGTTGTGATGGCCAAGCAAAGAGTGTGGTGGCCAAGTTAACTTAGTACTTAAGCTAGGAATAGTAAGCAGGTGATTAAGGAGGTGGGATTGGCTTTAGACTAAAATGCCCTTACTTTGGGTTGCCTATAAATAGAGAGCTCTTAATTCATTTGATGGCTTGATTAAAATTTCTCCCAACTCCTCTCAAGTTAAGCAACTTATTGGTTAGAGAGAATAATCACTTATAAGTCAAACTTCCATTATGAGATTTTCAAGAAGCAAGAAGGAGATTAAAGCTTAGTCAAGTGATATTCAAGGGTAAGAACTTAAACCATGAATCTCTTTCTCTTCCAATGGTAGGGAGATGGGTAGTGGTAGAACATGTATGCTAAGGAATGATAAGAATGATTAATCAATGGACTTAAGCCGTATAAGTCCTGAATAAGTCATTCAAACTTAATTAAGTTATGAATTTATGAAGAGCTTATATGAACTACTCATATATGTACCTTAATAAGATTGTATGATAATAAGAAGCAAGAATGGTGGGTAAAAGACTTAATCTATAATAAGTCATGAGAAAGGAAGTCATAAGTAGTTTATACTTTTATAAGTTATAAACTCATAACGAACAAGTAATAACTTATCATGTTTATAAGTTAATGAAGTATATATGTCAAGATGTTAGTTTGATGGATTGAATCCATTTGAACCGATGAACAAATCATAAGAAATGAAATTAAGGCGAAATTCACTAGTTTGGACGATAATCGTCGAATTCGTGAAAATCTCAGAATGGAAGTCGAATTTTGATATTGAGCTTGGAAACAATAGTTTTCAATGGAGACAAGTGATATTTGGCATTATAGAGTTGCAAACTCGAAAATGACCGGATTCCGACTTAGAACGAAGAAACGAGCGTTGAACGTTCACGAACGTTTATCGTTTTCGTTAAAAATGAACTAATATGTGAATTTTTAGCAAATGAAATCAAACAGATAAAATTCTTGCATGAACGTGTAGAGTATGTAATTTTTGAACCGTAGGCTTTTGAACGAGCCAGTTCGGACTTATAACAAAGAAGTTATGAGTCCGGGAGTTTCGTAAAATTTTTAAATTTTGCAAACTAGCTGAGGCACAGAGTTGGCGCCGCGGCGCTAACCCAAGGCCAATAAGTGACGCCGCAACACCAAGTCCAGGGCTTGCCTACTGTAAACTCGCGTCACAACGCGAGAAGGAGAGCTAAGTGTGGCGCCGCGGTGCCAGTCCCAGAGCTACTGCAAACTCTCATCTAATGGTTTGCAATACAAGTATGGGTTATGTAATTACTTAATGAATAATGATAAGACCTTTCCTAAATCACTGTTATAGTGATGACTTTAGGAATTTAATGTTGTTTAATGAGTAGTTAAACGAGAAACGTAAAGTATAAAGAATGTGAACTGTATTCAATAATGACTATAACGTTAAGAGTTACAACTAAAAGTTGTAAAGTAATGGAACGTGAACTATATATAGTAAGTGTACTTAACCTATGACGATCGAGTTTCGATTAATAATGTAAGGATGTTAGTAAGCCTTGAGGAAGGATGATTAACTCGAAACGAGTTGGATTAATGAAGTAAATCTAAGTAAGGCATAGAAGAGAAAGAAGTTGGTAAGAAAAATATAAAATACAATGGCAAGCCGTAACTAATAGTAACAAATCTAATATATGATTAGATTGAAATGAAGGGTAAGATTCATTAGGAACCATGTATGTTCATTCATGACCTAATGTGGTATGTTATGTGGTTATGTATTGTAGAGACCGTAAAGACTGAAAGGAAAAGTTATTTTTACTGTAGCACACGTTGAATGAAAGTTTTTCTTAAAACGCTTGTCTAACCTTCGTGTTAGCCAAGTTTTCTGTGATTCATGTTATGAGAAGCATGAAGTGTTTTACTGAACGGTCGATGCCAGTTTTATCTCAGCTAGACTAATCTTGAAGAGTTGATTGATTTATTTATATGTCTTTCAATATAGAATTGTTAACGTTATCCTACGCCAATTGTTTGGTACGGATTCAAGGTAAGCTTGAGTATGAATAAACAAATGTATTTTCATCGATTATTCGATGGGCACGCGAGATTGCCAAAACTTTAACGTACACATATTTAATGGATGTAGTGTTGATCAACATAGAGTACTATGGGCTGATTACCCAGAAGTGCTCGTAAGATATATCGGACTTACGGACTTAGTGTCGGGTTTTCCTTTTCAAAGAAATTATGAAATGCTCATGGTCTTGAGCCAGGATTGATGTTTTATTGAATATTGTTATTGTAAAATGTTTTAAAGAAAAATAAATGCTATTTTGAATTATTGATAGTACTTCATAACTATTATCCAGTTATTGAAGATATACGATTCCTATGTTTCAAGCATGTTGGTTAAATAAAATTGTTGTACTTGCTGAGCTTGTTATTGTTCACTCTTGCTTGAACCATATGAATGCAGCTAAGACCAAACAAACCGAGGGATCTGACAAGGATAAAGGCAAGACGAAGATGAACGATTGGTTTACATTGTAATAAACTAGTAAGTTGTATATATTATAATATGATGAACAAAGAATGTAACGGTTTTAGAACCTGGGAACGGGATGTAATATTATTAATGTAATAAGAATGTCGTTGATACACACATTTTGATGTCGTTTCAATAGAATGAATGTACAGTTATGCGTACCGTGTAACACCATCTGTCAGGTTGGAAGATACCCGAATTTAGGGGCGTCACAGTTAGTTAAAGCTAGTATTATGTTGTAGCTGAGCAAGCAGGAAAGTTTTTAAACCTTACGCACTACCTTTATTTTGTGCAAATAGGAATATGTTTATGCAAGTTCCTTGAACCCTACTTTTGTTAAGTAAGTTTCCTTAAACTTACCCTAAATTATATTGAGCAAGTATCCGAATTTATTGTGTTGGAAGTTTCCAAACTTACACAACTTTGAGTTTGTGAAAGTTTTCCAATCCTTCTCATATTGCATTGAGCAGGATATTGTTGAATCGAAAGTTATTCATTTAAGCTTGAAATCTTTTTTCCAAGCATGTTATTCAGTGGTTTAATTACTTTATAATTATCCCAAATCGATATTATTGATATTCGCACTTAGTGCACTTGAGTTTGTACAGTCTTAGACTTGTACATCATTAAAGTTTAAAAATTCTTGAACTGTGTCAGATAGAGTCTGAACCTTTGTTCGGTCACACAAATATATGAAGTTTTATAAAAGCTATCCAAACCAATTGATGTTAAGGATTCTTAGACTGAAAAAACACCCCTCTTATGATTGGGGAGTACCCCAGGTATCTAATATAAGATATAGCAGAGCAGATTTAAATGTTATGGATATACGTAGAGTACGTGAGGCTGATCCCCTCAAGTACTTATTTTGTAGCTAGTAACAAAAGGGTCAATTATGTGACGTCCCCAAAATAGGTATACATCACCCATCTTGGGTCGTCAGAAAATACACTTCTTACAACTCCAATTATATAACTATCATGCAAAATACGATGACTCATATACTGTGAGTTTCAATACAAATATTGTTACGTATATAATACGACAATATTCATATTTAAATTATTACAATGCCATATAAAGTACAACAACAAATATATCAAGTCCCCGAAGGAACACAAGAAGATTTATGTTCTCCTCATTCTAATGGAGTGCACAATTGACGTTTCCAAATTCTGATTCGCCTCACCCTATTATAGTTCACCCAAATTAAATATCAAATGATGTATAAAACATGTCACACACATTTTAAGTTCTCAGTACAATTATTATGCCACACCGTTTCATAATTTGATTAGGCTTGTGACTAATTTGTATCACCACTTTATACCAATGTTCTCTTTGCTAGTCCTAGCTACACTTTTATTACTTGAAAGGGGTGGTGAAGGAAAAGGGTGAGCACAAATAGCCCAGTAAAGAATATCATGACTTAAGATAATTAAATTATCAAAAGAATTCAGATATTTATAACATATGTTAGAAGATAAAAGTTTTCAATCATAATAGCAGCGGAATCAACAATCCATTAGAAGAATCAAGTAGAACATAATGTCTATTATCTCCCATAGATTAAAAGTCCATCGTTAATATTTCATTCATGTAATACTTATCAACAGTTCTTGGTTATACCCAAGACAAAGAGAGCTCTCATCGCCTGTCTTCACCTGAACCACATAGATTATAATTAAATCACAATTCATATTTATAATCAAGTAAATCAACAGTTCAACTTTGCACTAAATGTCAAAGATATACAACTGTAAAACCAATGACCAACAGTCCATCTTTGCACTACAGGCCAAAGATATACACTGTAATACCAATAATGCTGAGACTCAGCTTAATAGTATCACGACCACAAATTATCCATGCACTACGGGCCAAGGATATTCATGTTTTTAATTACGATAATGATTATACCGAATAATCCCTGGTCATAATCATACCAAGTCAATCTATGCACTACGGGCCAAAGATGACTTTTATCACATCATTTATAACATTACGGTCATGATTATACCGAATAATCCCTGGTCATAATCATACCAAGTCCATCTATGCACTACTGGCCATAGATGACTTTCAACACAATATAAGCATGAGAATGATGACAATGATATATATAATGAATAAACATAAATCATCATAATAATAAGATAACATAGATCTTAATGATTTTCAACTTAATTATCCCGAGTCTAAATTGATAACATAATGATTAATGAAGCACAAACTATTAAGAATATTCTAATCCTTTCAGGACTTTTCACCATTTAAAGATAAACTGAATAAACGAATAATAATATCTTACCATAATATGGAGTATTAAAGAAAATGATATTCTTTTTACCATAAAAATGATATCTCCTTACCACAATAATGATATCCTTTACCTTTAGCATTTGACTCTATTCTGATTTCTGTAAAATTGATCAACTTAAACAACGCTTGCATTCCTTATCGACACTTTGAGTAACATTACACTCAATAGAAATACTCACAATATTACAATACTAACAATATTGAAGTAAAAGAATTCTATATTTTTAGTATAGTGATGGTGTGTGTTTAGTTGCTCAACCTGGAAACCTATTTATACTCAAAATTTAGTAAACAACTAGCACACCTGCTTTGACAAAATAATCACATGAGGTATATAATAATGGTAGTAGAATTTATGGTCCCACGGAGAAAATTAAACCAACTTGTACATGTTTTAACAAAATTTGTTCAATAATATAGTTGTGGTCCATACTACTTTAGAAAAAGTAGATTGTCGGCAAGTCCTGTCAAACTTATTTTTGTAAAAAGAAAATAATTGAACAAACACCTGTATATCATACTTATCTTTAATCAACACCCTTTTATTCATCAAATATTTATACATTTTCAATCTTTCAACAATTTATTCATAATTATTAACATAGACTCACAATACTGCCAACTGGTTTAATTATATCATATCAAATAATATGAGTCACCGTGCAATAACTACTGTGACAATTATTAAATAAAAGACTGAGTGACTTCTTACGTAATTAAGAATCAATAATATAAATCACTGTGCAATAATTACTGTGACAATTATTGAATAAAATACATGGTGACTTCTTACGTAAGAATCAAATCAACACCTTACTATGAACAATTTAAATTCTATTAAAAGTAGGGATCAGATCAACACCAAATCATATTCATATCGAATAACATATAAATCAACTAACAATTCATTATTCATTCAAGTTATCTCTATTTATCGCATAAAATCATAATTCATATTCCAAAACTTTAGAAGTGAATAATAAAACTTGAGAAATCTAAAACATCATATATGACAATCCACTATTGTGGTATTATCACCATTTTTATTTTAACAAAAATATTATTTTTGTTTTTATAACTCATTCGTTACTAGTGCGTTTTTATCCCGACACCTCATGAGCTCACTAACACTTCTAAAATATTTAAAAATATGATTTTTAATTTTCCAAATAATTTTCATATTTTCAGATTAACCAACAATTTTCAATAATTATTTCCATTTACAAAAACTATCATTTAATAGCTTCAAAATAGAAATACTAACTCCATATACTTTTATATCTTGAAAACATCATCAATATTAATCTTACATTATTATAATATTTTTCAAATAAAAATCATAATTTTCACCATTCATAGAATTTCCTATTAATTTCTTCTATTTTTAAACTAACCATAAATATTTTTGTTACTCAATAATTTTCCAAAACTGCCCGAAATTATAAAATAACATTATAAGATTTTTCACCAAATTTCATAATTTTCATCATTCAAAGAATTTTCTATGAATTTCTCTATTTTTAAACTAACCATAAATAGCTTAAAACTACAATAAATATTTCGTTATTCAATAATTTATCAAAAGCGCCTTGTAAATTATAAAACAATATTATACCATTTTCACCAAGTTTCATAATTTTTCACCATTCATATATTTTTCTATGAATTTATTCTATTTTCAAACTAACTATAAATAGTTAAAAAATATAATAATTACTTCGCTTTTCAATAATTCATCAAAATTTTACTGTAAATTCTAAGATGATATTATAAGCATTCTGTAAAAATATTTCAACCCAAATAATTTTTCTGATAAATTAATCACAAACTCTAATATTCAAAATTTTTAATAATTCATAATGATTATCATTTTATCAGAAAAATAGGGATCCTAAGCCCTTTCTATGTAAAATATAATTCTCTACAACTTTGTAGAAGAAAGTTTGTCCAAATTCTTACTCTAACATAGAGAGAAGGCTTACCGAAATATCTGCTCAAAAATTATTGAACCAGCCACCTCACAAAATTCATAACAAATTATATGTTAATCTTTAACGGTTCAAAATTTGTGGACATGTACTTAACTTATATATGTATAACATATCTGAAAAGCACAATGATCCAACGGTCGGATTAAAAATTATAACTCACGTAATAAAGCTTAATAAAACTGATTTTTCGAACTATAAATCCTTCGTACCAATTTCACTCAAATTGTCACCACGAACAATCTACAAATAATTTTTGGGTGATTCAAATTTTAGCATTTAGCTTACTTCCAGGGCTTTCTTTTGATATATAGCTCATCTCCTAACTCATTATACACAAAGAGTTATGGATCTTACAAAATCAAGTAGTAAACTAATTTTTCTGAATATTTCCAAATTTTGTTTTTCATTTGATTTCTAGATTTCTCTCATTTGGTTTATGTTTATACAAGTTTAAATCATCCAATACATACATAAGTATGTACTCAATCAAATTCATAAATCTAAAAATCAATCAAAGAATAAATCAAAGATTAAAAAAAATACCTTTCTTTATTTCTTATTTATTCATCCTTTCCTTCTTCTTCTTTTTCTTTCTTCTCACTCTCTCTATTTCTCTCTTCTCCAAAATTGGCAGCCGAGTATATGGAAAAATGGGGTGTCTTGTGAGTGAATAAAATGAGTGGTAGATGGGTGGAGTATATTATTTCTTCTTTCCTCTCTTTTCTTTGTTTTTGTCCCCCACCTCTTTCCTTTTCCACCAATTCCCACTAACTTCTCCTCTTCTTTGTCTTGTATTTTATTTTCCTCCCACATGTATTTTGTCTCAATCATTTCCTTATTCTCTCCGTGAGTGGAAGAATAAGGTGGAAGTATCCTAACCATTATTTCTTTTATTAACTCATTAATCCGATTAAATGTTCATTTGATCAATTATTAATTTAACATTTTATAATTTTAATATAATAATCATAAATTAAATTAGACTTTTATTTTATAAAAGTCGGGGTTTTACAATCACCCCACCTTATGAAATTTCGCCCTCGAAATTTACGTACGTACCTGCAATTCCAAAGAATTAAGAATTTCAAATTCTAGCTCCCAGGCTACTTCCTCTGTCTCATGGTTTATCCATTGCTCAATTCCTGTATTTCAGATATCATTCTAGAATACAATTTCAAAACAAGGGTTAATTGACATGCCACATATTATTCCTATACTATGACCGACCAATTAAATAACAAATGAATTTAGGTAGGTCATATTAGTGAAGGATTTACCCGTCTTACCCCTCCTAGTTCTAGCCTCACATCTCAGCCAGAGATCATATCCCTAAGCTTTGATACCAACTGTGACGTTCCCAAAATAGGTATACATCACCCATCTTGGGTCGCCAAAAAATACACTTCTTACAACTCCATTTATACAACTGTCGTACAAAATACGACGACTCATATACTGTGAGTTTCAATACAAATATTGTTACGTATATAATACGACAATATTCATATTTAAATTATTACAATGCCATATAAAGTACAACAGCAAATATATCAAGTCCCCGAAGGGACACGATAAGATTTCTGTTCTCCTCATTCTAATGGAGTGCACCTTTGACGTTTCCAAATTCTGATTCGCCTCACCCTATTATAGTTCACCAAAATTAAATATCAAATGATGTTTAAAACATGTCACACACATTTTAAGTTCTCTGTACAATTATTATGCCACACCGTTTCATAATTTGATTAGGCTTGTGACTAATTTGTATCATAACTTTATACCCATGTTCTCTCTGCTAGTCCTAGGTACACTTTTATTACCTGAAAGGGGTGGTGAAGGAAAAGGGTGAGCACAAATAGCCCAGTAAAGAATATCATGACTTAAGATAATTAAATTATCAAAAGAATTCAGATATTTATAACATATGATAGAAGATAAAAGTTTTCAATCATAATAGCAGCGGAATCAACAATCCATTAGAAGAATCAAGTAGAACATAATGTCTATTGTCTCCCATAGATTAAAAGTCCATCGTTAATATTTCATTACTATAATACTCATCAACAGTTCTTGGTTATACCCAAGACAAAGAGAGCTCTCATCACCTGAACCACATAGATTATAATTAAATCACAATTCATATTTATAATCAAATAAATCAACAGTTCAACTTTGCACTACATGCCAAAGATATACAACTGTAAAACCAATGACCAACAGTCCATCTTTGCACTACAGGCCAAAGATATATACTGTAAAAATAATAATGCTGAGACTCAGCTTAATAGTATCACGACCACAAATTATCCATGCACTACGGGCCAAGGATATTCATATTTTTAATTACGGTAATGATTATACCGAATAATCCCTGGTCATAATCATACCAAGTCCATCTATGCACTACGGGCCAAATATGACTTTTACCACATCATTTATAACATTACGGTCATGATTATACTGAATAATCCCTGGTCATAATCATACCAAGTCCATCTATGCACTACTGGGCATAGATGACTTTCAACACAATATAAGCATGAGAATGATGACAATGATATATATAATGAATAAACATAAATCATCATAATAATAAGATTACATAGATCTTAATGATTTTCAACTTAATTATCCCGAGTCTAATTGATAACGTAATAATAAATGAAGCACAAACTATTAAGAATATTCTAATCCTTTCAGGACTTTTCACAATTTAAAGATAAATTGAATAAACGAATAATAATATCTTATGATAATATGGAGTATGAAAGAAAATGATATTCTTTTTACCATAAAAATGATACCTCCTTACCACAATAATGATATCACTAACCTTTAGCATGTGACTTGATTCTGATTTCTGTGAAATTGATCAACTTAAACAATGCTTGCATTACTTATCTATACATGGAGTAACATTACACTCAATAGAAATACTCACAATATTACAGTACTAACAATATTGAAGTAAAAGAATTCTATATATTTTAGTGTAGTGATGGTGTGTGTTTAGTTGCTCAACCTGGCAACCTATTTATACTCAAAATTTAGTAAACAACTAGCACACCTGCTTTGACAAAATAATCACATGAGGTATATAATAATGGTAGTAGAATTTATGGTCCCACGGCGAAAATTAAACCAACTTGTACATGTTTTAACAAAATTTGTTCAATAATAGAGTTGTGGTCCATACTACTTTAGAAAAAGTAGATTATTAAAAGAAAGTCTGTCAAACTTATTTTTGTAAATGTAAAATAATTGAACAAACTTTTGTATATCATACTTATCTTTAATCAACACCCTTTTATTCATTAATTATTTACACATTTTCAATCTTTCAACAATTTATTCATAATTATTAACATACTCACAACAATACGCTTAACTAGTTTAATTATATCATATCAAATAATATGAGTCACTGTGCAATAACTACTGTGACAATTATTAAATGAAAGACTGAGTGACTTCTTACGTAATTAAGAATCAATAATATAAATCACTGTGCAATAATTACTGTGACAATTATTGAATAAAATACATGGTTACTTCTTACGTAAGAATCAAATCAACACCTTACTATGAACAATTTAAATTCTATTATAAGTAGGGATCAGATCAACACCAAATCATATTCATATCGAATAACATATAAACCAACTAAGAATTCATTATTCATTCAAGTTATCTCTATTTATCGCATAAAATCATTATTCATATTCCAAAACTTTAGAAGTGAATAATAAAACTTGAGAAATCTAAAACCTCATATATAACAATCCACTATT
This sequence comes from Panax quinquefolius, assembly GCA_020205615.1. Taxonomy (NCBI): domain Eukaryota; kingdom Viridiplantae; phylum Streptophyta; class Magnoliopsida; order Apiales; family Araliaceae; genus Panax; species Panax quinquefolius. Next base: position 93,499,087 of record CM035153.1, on the reverse strand, counting down.
GTGGTATTATCACCATTTTTATTTTAACAAAAATATTATTTTTGTTTTTATCACAACTCATTCGTTACTAGTGCGTTTTCATCCCGACACCTCATGAGCTTACTAACACTTCTAAAAAATTTAAATATATGATTCTGAATTTTCCAAATAATTTTCATATTTTCAGATTAACCAACAATTTTCAATAATTATTTTTATTTACAAAAAGTATCATTTAATAGCTTCAAAATAGAAATACTAACTCCATATACTTTTATATCTTGAAAACATCATCAATATTAATCTTACATTATTATAATATTTTCAAAGAAAAATCATAATTTTCCACCATTCATAGAATTTCCTAAGATTTTCTTCTATTTTTAAACTAACCATAAATAGTTTAAAAATATATTAAATATTTTCCAAAAGCTGCCCGTAAATTATAAAATAACATTATAAGATTTTTCACCAAATTTCATAATTTTCATCATTCAAAGAATTTTCTATGAATTTCCTTTATTTTTAAACTAACTATAAATAGCTTAAAAATACAATAAATATTTCTGTTATTCAATAATTTATCAAAACTACCCGAAGTTATAAAACAATATTATACCATTTTTTCCAAGTTTAATAATTTTTCGCCATTCATGGAATTTTCTATGAATTTATTCTATTTTCAAACTAACTATAAATAGTTTAAAAATATAATAATTATACGCTTTTCAATAATTCATCAAAATTTTCTGAAATTCTAAGATGATATTATAAGCATTCTATAAAAATATTTCAACCCGGATAATTTTTCTAATAAATTAATCATAAACTCTAATATTCAATAATTTCAATATTTCATAATAATTATCATTTTATCAGAAAAATAAGGATCCTAAGCCCTTTCCATGTAAAATTTAATTCTCTACAACTTTGTAGAAGAATGTTTGTCCAAATTCTTACTCTAACATAGAGAGAAGGCTTACCGAAATTTTTGCTCAAAGATTATTGAACCAGCCACCTCACAAAATTCATAACAAATTATATGTTAATCTTTAACGGTTCAAAATTTGTGAACATGTACTCAACTTATATATGTATAACATATCCGAAAATCACAACGATCTAACGATCGGATTAAAAATTATAACTCACGCAATAAAGCTTAATAAAACTAATTTTTCGAACTATAAATCCTTCGGACCAATTTCACTCAAACTGTCACCATGAAAAATCTACAAAGACTTTTTGGGTGATTCAAATTTCTTCATTTAGCATACTTCCAGGGCTTTCTTTTGATATATAGCTCATCTCCTAACTCAATATACATAAAGAGTTATGGATCTTACAAAATCAAGTAGTAAACTAATTTTTCTGAAAATTTCCAGATTTTGTTTTTCATTTGATTTCTAGATTTCTCTCATTTGGTTTATGTTTATACAAGTTTAAATCATCCAATACATACATTAGTATGTACTCAATCAAATTCAGAGGTGGATGTTTGTAGTTTATCGTTATGACCATACCGGGGTCAGAGGACTCGGATTTGGGGGCGTCACAGAGTGCCTATCAGTGCAAAAAGGCTAGCCGGGGCGGGGGTACGCACAGAAAAAGCAGTTTTTTTAGAATTTGTGTTCAAGAAGGATTGGTTCGAGTTATTTGTTTTAAGAACTTCTGAGAGGACTTAAAGATATATAGAAAGGCATATAAAAGGAGGAGAATGGTAAGGATTAAGAGATAGAGAATTTCCATTAGTTTAGATTAGAGTAGATTAGGACCAAAACCCTTGTTCTTATTAGTTTTGGAGATTGATGCAACTTGGAGACCATTGAAGATCAAGAGCAGGAGCTTGAGGAAGATGGAGATTTGCTGACAACAGATTTATTCTTTACTCTACTCTTATTTTTGTCTTTCGATGTTATTTCAAGTGTGGATTCTTTGTTTTAATTCAATGAACTAATTATTTGTTTGAGATTGCAATGGATCTTATTATGTAGTTTATTTTAATATGTTTCACTATCAATTATTATGTTCTATTGTGAGGATTGTCTATTGTGATTTGGACTTAATTACTTAATTTCCTAGCCAAAAATTACCGTGATAATCTATATGAACTTGAGAGATGAAGTATAGATTTAGATCTGATCATGATAGCATGTGTTTGTGATTTTTGCATAAATGGAATTCATGATTTGTGTTTATGATAGAGATATGCCTTTATGCCATATGTAGTCTTATAGAGAACTTGTGCTTTAAATCCTTTTTAATTGTAATTCACATAGAAATATAGTGAATTAGGTAGTTAAGGTGTCTTGCTTAATTTTGTCATCTGTGGATTTAAGTGAGTACGGGTATTATGCATCGAGAGGTGGTTTTATCTGCTTTAGTGTTCTTGATTAACAATTCAGGATATAAAATAATTGATGAGAACTGTGTTAACTTAAAAGAAGCAATAAGTGAAGTTGTGATCTTAAATGTCCATAATCTGATTTTTAATTAATGATAATTAGAATTAGTGTAATCAAATAATTTAATTTATTATCTTAAATTGATTGTTTAAATAAAATTAGTTTGATTAAGAGTTAGTAATTGGTAGTTTATGTTAATAATTCCTCGTGGAAACGATACTCTACTTTCACCATATTACCTGTTGACCACGTGTACTTGCGTGTTGTGCGTAACTAGATTTTACCCAACATGTTTTTGGCGTCGTTGTTGAGGAATTAGTTAATATTTTTTGCCAATATTAGCTTCAATCAAATTATTCTTAATTTAAATATTTTTTCTTTTTATTTAATTCTCTTCCTATTTTTCTTTCTTTTAAGGTACTATGGATGGATGCAAATATCAATTGCCATATACGAATATGACTCCACCAAGGGACACAAGAATTGACGAACTCAATGCATTTTTTACATTGTCCGCACAAATTGAAACACTTTCGAAGAGGTTGGATGCTATTTCAGCCAAACGTATTTGAAAGATCATAGTAGATTGTAATTATTGTGCTAGCAATCATCCGAGTCATTAATGCATGGTCAAATTTGGATCGGTACAATATGGGAGTGATTACCTCAACAACTATTCTTATCCCATTTATCATTAAGTTTGGGGGTATCACCCAGATGCATCATGGAGCTACAATTATGAAGACCAATACTACGCTCCAAATCCAACATACGTAGCAAAATTTTCATGTCAACCTCCATTGCCACAAGAAGAAAAGTTAAATTTGGAAGAATTCCTGTCGAGGCTCATAGCAAACCAAGAGGAGAGGATGTTGAGTCAAGAAATATTGAGCCATAATTTTCAGAAACAGATGGAACAACTCATCATTACTTTAAACCTTGGTCCTCAATACATGGATTCAAAAATTAAGACAGAGAATTCAAGGTTGGAGGAATTGTTGTCCAAGTTCGTAGCATCAAATGAGGAGAGGAGAATTAATCAAGAGCGGTCAATTCAAAATTTGGTGAACCTGATGGATCAAATGTTCAAAGCCTTGAACAATTGTCCTAAAAAAAATTGGCGTTATAACGAGGATTCTGAGATTGACGAAGTGCCCGAACCAAATCTACAACTGGATGAGACATGGGATGCTAAAAAAGAGGAGACAAGTGGGGATAATTAAAATAAGGTTGGTGAAGAATTAACTATGAGTACCAACGATGATGAGCTGATGTTATTAGTGCCTCAAGTGCCTTCTCCGTCAAAGATTAAGGGTCCATTTAGATTTGCAAAATCGTGCCCACTTGGTAGTCATGTTGGCAATGCTCTTTATGACATGAGAGCTAGCTAGTACAAATGTGAAGCCATGGTGGAATGAGGAGGCAAAGATAGAAGAAGAGCCTGTTGTACTTGCCAAGCCTCAAAGCCCCAATCGAATCATATGCTCAACAGATGGAAAAACACCTAGTTATTCAACATTCTATATTGGGCACTTATTTAAACAAAGCATGTTAGGTGACTTTAATTCGATAGCCATCACAAATGGGAACTTGCCAAAAGTTACATTATTTTTGATGGATGGAGGGTTCCTCAATTATAGAAAAGGAATTGGATAGTGCTAACCAGACAAAGTCAGGCTGAAAGACTGTAAATTAAGCGCTGACTAGGAGACAACCCATGAATTTTTATATTTATATTCTTTACTAGTTTATTTAGTTGATAGGAATCAAGTTGTTATATTTGCTTATTAAGTTATCTTATAATCCAAAGTGCTATTCTAATCCATGTTGTCTCTCTTCATTACAGGTATTGGAGGTTCAATGGACCAAGCTGCACATATACAACATGCTCACATTCAAGAAGTGGTTTTCCAAGTAATTAAACGGATTTATCAAATTAGATGTTGACTGTTTATCCACCACCAGTCATCAATGATGCAGAGGTCGTGCACGATGCTTAATAAACTGGGGAAGTCCTTAACTCTTGAATTCTTTTAAATAATGAGGACATTGTTCACTTTGAGTTTGGGGGTGGATCATATTACATTACATAATTGTTTAGTTCACATACATTGCATTGGTTAGTTATGTTTATTTTTGCATATTGTAGGCATGTTTCATTTTAAAAAAAAAGTTTAAAAAAATTACAAAAACATTTTCTTTTGTATTGAGTGTTTGCATATACAATGTTTGCATGAATCTAGGTAATGGATTGGTTTGGTCTTAGCTCGGCCTATGATAAGATTTGTTTTGTTTGTTAACTTGAACATTGTTGATAATTGATGATGAGTTCTAATTTTAAACATGAAGAAAACCTGAGCTTGTCTAAAACTTATTTAACCGGTTAGCACTTAAAGTTTAACTGTTGTAATCCACTGGGTTCAAGGGTTTCATAAATTTTTTCTGAGGGGAAATCTTGGTTAAAATTTAAGGAAATTAGTGAATTGGTGGTAAAGGTTGGAATGACGTAAAAGCTTGAGTTTGGGAGAATTTATGGGATATATATATATACAAAATGAAAAAAGAGAAAAAAAGAAATGATGAAAAGAAAAATAAATGAATAACTACCGTGGCATGCTTGTCTAGTTTTGTGGCCTTTGTTACTTGAGTAAGTAAGCCCGATGGGGTTGTCTTTACACCTAGCTCCCTAAGGTCTTAATGGCTTGAGAGTCGTTGGTCGAAAGCTCCTTAAGGTAGCATTAAAAAGCCTAAGGGAATAAGACATTGCACAACCATGAGAACAAAAATGAATAAAACACGAGAAAGAGAAAAAATTCCCTCGTGGTTTAATAAAGGTAGAAATAAATCCTACATTTACCCTTAGAATTGGTATTTTCTTAGTTTTAATTGGAGTTGTCATGTTCACAAAAGTAATTGAATTTGAACTAAAATTTTCCTTCTAAGAAGTTTGTGTTGTGATTATCTTTAACTATGGTTGGTTAGAATGGTTAACAAGCACACACGCATAACATGGGTGTTGACAGGTTTGGATTTACTAACTGGTTAGAGTTATGAACTATGACTTGATTGAATATGTTGTTTGAGTATTAGTGATATCTTTGAGGCATGTTGCTATATATCACACTAATTTATTACTAGGTTCATAGGTATATTAGGAAGTAGATCATGCATATTCATTCATGTATTTGAGGACAAACAACGATTTAAGTTTGTGGGTATTTGATAAGTAGGTTTTATACCTACTTATCGGGTACCTATTACTTGATTTAGTTGCTTAAACCTATGTTTCTTAGATACTTTTCATACATTTTATGTTATTTTGTAGGCTATGACATAACATTGGCATAAAGAAGCAAGGAAAAGCAATTCGAACATCTTTTGGACTAAAATATGCAAGTAAATACAAGAACGGAAGATTTCAGGGCTTTTAACACCAAGTTGGATGCATTTTCTTGGCTTGGAACTTGGATTATACTGTAGATCTTCTTCTTAGATTTTCGGAACATCTTGAATCATCCCAATCGTAGTTCGGATGCGAGAGTTATGGCTTTTTTATCAACGAAGATCAAAGCTAAGAGTTCTCATGCTTGCAATTTACATAGCATCTATTCCAAGCCCGATTTCGTCCTTCGTCCGTCTAGTATTTCTCCATTCTCAAAGAATGAAAGTTGTAGAGCTCGTCAAGAGCTTTGATTTGATAGGTGAAAGACCTCGTAACTCCTCTCGGATCAAAAGGTATGGTCGTTTTACCAGAGGATACTGCAGTAGGAAAAGGACCCCCACCGAGGCGGGCTTTCTGTGTATAAACCCCCCGCTGGGGCGGGGGTACAAGTTCAAAAATAGTAGGCTAGTCAGCCGGGGCGGGGGTACGCGCAGAAAATGCAAATTTTGTTAGAATTTGAGTTCAAGAACGATTGGTTCGAGCTATTTGATTCAAGGACTTTTAAGAGGACTTAAAGACATATAGAGAGGCATATAAAAGGAGGAGAATGGTAAGGATTAAGAGAGGGAAAATTTCCATTAGTTTATATTAGAGTAAATTAGAACCAAAACCCTAGTTCTTATTAGTTTTGGAGATTGATGCAACTTAGAGACCATTAAAGATCAAGAGCAGGAGCTTGAGGAAGATGGAGATTTGCTGACAACGTATTTATTCATCACTCTACTCTTATTTTTGTCTTTCATTGTTATTTCAAGTGTGGATTCTTAGTTTTAATCAAATGAACTAATTCTTTGTTTGAGATTACAATGTATCTTATTGTGTAGTTTATTTTAATATGCTTCGCTATCAATTATTATGTTCTATTGTGAGGATTGTCTATTGTGATTTGGACTTACTTGCTTAATTGCCTAGGTAACAATTACCATGATAATCTATATGAACTCGAGAGATGAAGTATAGATTTAGATATGATCATGATAACATGTATTTATGATTTCTGTATAAATGGAATTCATGATTCGTGTTTAGGATAAAGATATGCATTTACGGCATATGTAATATTATAGAGAACTTGTGCTTTAAATCCTATTTAATTGTAATTCACATAGAGATATAGTGGATTAGTTAATTAGGGTGTCTTGCTTAATTCTATCAACTATGGATTTAACTGAGTATGGGTATTATGCATCGAGAGGTGGTTTTATCTGCTTTAGTGTTCTTGATTAACAATTCATGATAGAAAATAATTGATGAGAAGTGTGTTAACTTAAATGATGCAATAAGTGAAGTTGTGATCTTAAATCTCCATAATCTGATTTTTAATTAGTGGTAATTAGAATTAGTTTAATCAAATAATTTAATTTATTATCTTAAATTGATTGTTTAAATAAAATTAGTTTGATTAAGAGTTAGTAATTGGTAGTTTGAATTAATAATTTCTCGTGGGAACGATACTCTACTTTCACTATATTACTTGTTGACCAAGTATACTTGTGTGTTGCGCGTAACTAGATTTTACCCAACAATAAGATCCGAGTTCTCCAATGAATACCTTCAAATGTGTGTAAGGATCTCCCAATCCATCATACTTTTCAAAATCGAGAGTCTTGAATTTTTCTGGATAATGAACCTTAGGGAAGATGCGAATGTCTGAATATGAAACACTCTCGTGTGCTCCAATCCCTTTGATAGACTGAATGGTCTCTTCCATTTGAATGGTTTTTTTTTCCTAATATCACCGGTGTCTAGATCTTCTTTGAAATGGGTGATTTTAGAGGGTTTGTTGGTTTTGTCCAACTAAGACTCAGGTACTGGAACTTCTTTGTTCAGACCCTGGGTTGCTCCATGTGCAGAGGATTCTATATGTAAGGCTATTTGTGGACCCTGAGTGGACTTGTGTAGTTCTTTGAGCAAAACAACAAACTCTATAATTTGATTGCTTAATCCATCAAACTCCTCATGAGAGACTGGAGTAGGATTAGGCTGACCAGATGTAGCACTGCTTGGCTATCTGCTATATTGTCTTCTTGGACTTTGATTGAGTAACATGACCAATTGTTTCCTTACAAAAAGACTTGTGAAGTTTCGTCTTATAGAATGAAGAAATGTTGCATGCTATGTAATGTATCAATTTTAGGAGTGTTATCCTTTAAAATGGATGTCAGTTGTTTATATGACAAGGTAGCATGACATGTTTTGATATATAAGGCAATACATGTACACATATTCTTTTATACTTTCCATTACATTGAGATTGACATGGAAATGAAATTACAAGTAATTTCAATTACAAGTAATAAAAATGGGAAGGTATGAAGAGATTTCCCTCCGCATTTGGTTTATTAGAGGCTGACCTATCTTAGGTTACTCTCGCAGCTTTTTGGCATGAAGGTTCCCAGATCATCGCAATTTACTCGACGGGAAGTTAATTCGGTCTTTCAACTGGAGCGAATCTGCGTGGTTCCTTTATGAGCCTCATTGGAATTAGTCTCCCTATGAGTCCAGTAATAAACACCGACAAGATAGCCTCCTGATGGAGGGACCACATAACATATATTCACATACAACTTATCTCACTGTATGGGAATGATGACATGTGCGAAGCACTAATATCACAAGCAAATATGGTGTAAAGCACTAAGTGCAGTAAGTAAATGCATTAGTAATCATTCATTCAAATGTAAATTCAACATCCACACATAAGCAGATAAAATGTTTTGAAAAGCTTTGAAATAGCGGATTAAGCCCTCTTACTGGATGTCCCCAGCAGAGTCGCCATCTGTCGACATCAAGATTTTTATTTTTCCGTTTCTGTTCTTGTTTTTTGGTGTTCTCATGTTAGGTGAGATTTGTTTGAAAAAACAAGTTTGAAAAGGTCCAACGTGTATATGTGGACGATTGGACTGTAAGAGTCGCCAGTTGGTATTTTTAAATGGTTGCACCAACTCAACCGAGAAAAGGTTTGCACAATGACCTAATGATGTGACACTGCTTAACTGGTCTGTGAAACCGAGATTCGTTAGGATCTGGGGGCTTGATTAAGCGGAGGGAAGGTGTTAGGCATCCCCCGACTTTTGTGGTGACAAGGTTACTGTCTCTTTTCAATTTAAACATTTATCTGAATATGTTTGTGTGTAGGTCAATGTGCAATTATCTGGAAGTAGTGCAATGCCTCTTTTGCGCCTATATACAAATTGTTTGAATTTTGTATAAAAGTTTAATTCTAACAATATATAACAGTGATGTTTTGTAAAATAAGTTTTTTAAACCCTTACGCTCACTAGTAATTGAGGCCTTTGATACTTCCATTTTTATTAGTTGTTCGGCTTGATTGTTTTTATTTTCGAGATGTGAAGCATCTTCGAGAAAATAATGTACATAGCAGTGCCAAACTCCTTGTGGGCATGAGAGTCATCTAATGAAATTCAGACACCGTGAATAATTTACAAGCTGGTAGTAGCTGAATTGTCCATCACGGGAACCGAATCTAGATTCAAGAACTGAATCTGTGATCACATGATTCCTAGGCTCACATGATGATGCAGTATGTACAAAAGCTGTAAACATTTATATATATAAAAGTTGTTAATATATATATACTGAACAATCAACTGCCACAAAAGTAAACTCCAGGAAGGACGTGAAATGTAGATATATATATATATATATATATATACACTTGAAATTTTTTGCATACCTGTTACTAATATTGCAGGAGGGCAGATTCGTCTTTCGGAGATAACCCTGGAAGACAACTCACATCCATTCCGGATACCACTGAAAAGTTCAGTCTAAACTACGGAACACACACTGGGAGTATCAATTCCAACCATGGAGATAACCCCGAGTTTCATCCTTGGAGATAACCCAAAGGAATTCCATTGCAGTTCCGGCGATAACCCCGGAAATGCTTGTTTCTAATGCATGTAATCACCTTAAATCTCAAACCTCCTGCCGAGGCACTCATTCCAAACACCCGGAGATAACATCGGGAAACAAGCACACTTAACGATGACCCTGCAGAATTCAAACATTTGCAGCAGTCCAATCTCAGAGATAACCCTGAGCAAAGTCTGCTATCAGACAAAGCTGTAGATAACCCCGGTGAGGGGCAAAATTGTCATCTTGCCACCTCAACCCCAGCGCGCTGTCTCAACATTTCATACATACATTTCTACCCAGCAATGTCCTACAAGAGCAAAGGAGTTCCAATCCCGAGTGACTATTATGCGTTGCACACACCGGATAGAATTTTGAAGCTTGAAGACCATGGGCATGGTCCCCTCTTCCTGACTTCCTACAACCTCTAATCCATGTCATTGCGTAACTCTCGACAAAAGCGGTCTGAAGAATGTCTTCTACACCTCGTTCTGATTCTCGGATTGAAGTTTTGCAAGTTCGAGCAGACATCATAGTTCACGAGTGCGCGTACTTCAAGATGGCAGGACCCGTAGATCCCGGGGAACCTCGGGCAGCCATAGGTACACCCCATATTAAAGAGGCGAGGAAGAGAAATAGAGCTTGGGGTGGCCATTTGTAAGAGAAAAAGAGGCGAGGAAGCCCTGTCAAATTTGCTCTGTACACACCCCATATTGAGTGCTTTCTCATTCTAAACACCTATTAGCTCACATATACCTTTTACCAGCGGGAGCTGAGTGTTTATCCAACTAGTGTCATAGAAACCTGCTTTGGCAGCCCAGTGTAAGCCTTCTCACACTCTATAAAGCCTTTCCCTTCATCTTTGCACACACTAATCTTCACATTGAGAGTCGTGGTTGTTATGCATACATACCCGGACTTGATTAGTGGTTTTTTCATTTCTGTCTGTATATATATACTTATATATGTATATATTTATATATATGGAATAACATTATCGAGTTATGCCTCAATTGAACCTAGACTTATGTCTGGAGCGTTTACTTGCTTATATATATATATATATATATATATATATATATATACACACACACTTATATATATGAACTATTGTCTAACTCTGTTCGATGAGCCTGGATTTTATATCAGGTGCGTTTACTGCTTTTATATATATATAGCGATAAATCGCTGAAATGATAAACCGAGCCAGGATTGAGAAACATCCTGTGCGTTTACCGCTTATATATATATATATACATTGCATGCGGCTGGAGTTTACTTCGTGGCCTTTTACTGCTTTATTTACATTTCGTCCCGCTTGGAGTTTACTTCGTGGCGGTTGATCGTTTTTACTGCTTTCTTTACATTCAGTCCCGCCTAGAGTTTACTTCATGGCGGTTGATCACATTTATTTCTTTATTTACATTTCTGATCCCCCATGGAGGTGCTTCGCGGTGGTTGATCATGTCTCTATATATATATTTACCGCTTTTATATATTTACATTTCTGATCTCCCATGGAGGTGCTTCGTGGTGGTGGATCATGTCTGTATATATATATTTACATCTTTTATATATATAACTGCTTACTGCTTTTCATATAAACTGCGGCATCATGTAAGCCTAGGAATCATGTGATAATGATTGATCTCTTGAATCTAGATTGATTCCGTGATGGACATTTTTAGTCATGAAGGTGTTGTACATTATTCACGGTGTTTGAATTTCATTAAATGGCTTTCATGCCCATGAGGAGTTCAGCACTGCTATATATTATTTTCTCGAAGATGCTTCGCATCTCAAAAATAAAAGCAATCAAGCCGAATAGTTAATAATAAAATGGAAGTATCAAAGGCTTCAATTACTATTGAGCACAAGGTTTGAAAAAACATATTTTACAAAACCTTATTGCTATATCTTGTTTAAAACTGAATTTTTGTATAAATTCAAACCCTGTGTATATAGGTGTGAACAAGACATAACACTACTTCCAAATAAAATTACATTGACCCACACACACACACACACACAAATATTCATATAACAGTCTCTTAAAAAGTGGCAGTTACCGTGGCAACACGGACGTCGGGGGGGGGGGGTGCCTAACACCTTCCCTCCGCATAATCAAGCCCCCGAACCCAAATAAATCTCGGTTTCACTGACCCGTTTAGCAGTGTCACATCACTGGGTCAATGTGCAAACCTTTTCTCGGTTGTGTTGGTGCAACCAGTTAAAAACACCAACTGGAGACTCTTACAGTCAAATCGTCAACATGATACATGTCGGACTTTTTTCACTTGTTTTTTCAAACAAATCTCACATAACATGAGAATAACAAAGAACAAGAATAGAAAAGTGACAAATAAAAATCCCGACGTCGACAGGTGGCGGCTCTGTTGGGGACTCCAGTAAGTCGGCTTAAGCCGCTACTACAAGATTTTCAAAACTGTTATATTCTTGTGTGTGAATGTTGCATTTACATTTATGATGAATGTGTACAAATGCATTTTAATTACTGCACTGCAATATATCTATCTTTGATATTAGTGTTTCGCACATGTCATCATTGTCATAAATAGTGAGACACGTTTTATGTGAATGTATGTTGTGTGGTTCCTCCGCCAGGAGGCTATCATGTCGGTGTTTGATTACTGGACTCGTAGTGAGACTGATTCCAACGAGGCTCAGGAAAGGCACCACCCAGATCGGCTCCAGTTGAAAGATCGAATTAACTTCCCGTCAAGTAGATTGCGATGATCTGGGAACCTTCATGCCAAAAAGCCACGAGAGTAACCCTAAGATAGGTTAGCCTCTGATAAACCAAATGCAGAGGAAAGTCTCTTCATGCTTTCCATTTACTATTACTTGTAAAAGCATTTACTTGTAATTTTATTCCATGTTCATCTTTATGTAATGGAAAATATGAAGAATATTTGCACATACATGACATGCTATCAAATTTCACCCATTTTATCAGGATAATATTCCTATAATGGACACATTATGATAGCATATAAACATTTACATTACCCCTAAGACTAAACTACATAAGTCTTTTGTAGGGAAACAATTGGGCATGTTACCCGCTCAAAATCCAAAAAGGCCACGAGCCTACAACCAATCATGTCTTCTTCTAACCAGTCTAATCCCATTTCTCGAGAAGAATTTGACGGATTAAGTAAACAAATTACAGATTTGGTTGTCCTGCTTAAAGAATTGCATCAGCCTACTCACGGCTCAAAGATGCTTACACATACAGAATCCTCTACACAAGGAGGAACACAAGGTTTGGATAAAACAAATCCAGAACCTCAGTTGGATACGACCAACAAAGACCCTGAAAACACCCATCTCAAAGGAGATCTAGACACCGGTGATATTAGGAAGAAGGTCCTTCAAATGGAAGAAACCATCTGTTCTCTGAAAGGGATTGGAACACACGGGAGTGTTTCATATGCTGACCTTTGCATATTCCCTGGTGTTCATTATCCAGATAAATTTAAAACCCCTGACTTTGAAAAGTATGATGGATTAGGGGATCCTTACATACATTTGAAGGTGTTCATTGGAGAACTTGGATCTTATGCAGAAAATGAAAAGCTCAGAATGCTGCTGTTTTATAAGAGTCTGACTGGAGAAGCCCGTTCATGGTATACCAGATTAGACAACTCAAAGATCCATAGCTGGGAAGAGCTAGCTCACGCCTTCCTCACTCAATACTGTTTTCAGTCTCAAATGGCTCCTAACTAGTACCAGATTACCAAGGTCAAGAAATAATCTACTGAGTCTTTCAAAGAGTATGCTAAAAGGTGGAGGCGCCTTGCTGCTCAAGTCATTCCTTCCATGACGGAATCAGAAATGGTCATGACCTTTATAGACATACAAGAATCTTCTTTCTATGAAAGTGGTTCAGCTGGCATTGGCAAACCAGTTTCTGAAATGATCAAACACGGAGAGATGACTGAGATGGGATTGAAGTTAGGAAAGATTCAAGACCTACCCGCTCTTAAAGCAGTTTCTAAGCACATCCAGTCTAGAACTTATGGAAACAACCCCCGGAGGGTCCATATAAAGAAAGAGGAGGATGTTTCCTTGATAGTATAAGGTCAAAAAGGCAGTCAAAACATGCATATACAGAGGAAAAACTACTCCCATTTCCAAGCACAATCTTCAAACCCTCCATCTCCTAAAGGTGGAGAAGCAAAGTGCCCTCGAACGTTCACACCGTTAGGGGACTTGCTCGAAAATATTCTTGCTCTTCTGACTACTCAGAAGAAAATCATGCATCTTCTTCCACCAGCCAACCCTAATGGGAGGGGTTTCAATGCTACTGAGAAGTGTTCTTATCATGTCGGAGCACCTGGACATGATAATCAAGATTGTTGGGCCTCAAAACATACGATCCAAGATTTGATAGACAACAGTGAGATCGTGGTTACCAAACAAGATCAACCTCATGTGCAAGACAACCCTTTTCCTCAACACAAAGAAGAAGAGGTCAATATGATTAGTTAGAGTAATGGACAGAGTTCCAATTTTAATGGTGAATCATACCATACCATCAAAGATGGTGTTGACAGATGGGATTACACAAAGTTCCAATTTGATATGGAACAAAAGATAAAAGCTCTTTGTAAGCAAGTGGAACAATTGGCAGAACTAGTGATTCATCAGCATCAAGTCACACGCCAGTTAGTCAGCCAGGAGCATGCATGTCTCCTTCCTTTTGTTATGAATACTCCATCATCACCTTCCGTAAGCGAAGCACTGGAGTACAAGGTTGCAAATAGAGCAAATGCTAAAGCCTGTCGAGATTTTTCCAATAAAAGGGAATTTACATACCTGGGCCAACCTATGGAGGAAATATTTCAGATGCTAATCAACGAAGGAAGAATCACCTCCCTTCTACCTCCAATCAATCCCTGTTCAAGATGGTTCAACTCCAATGGAGTTTTTCAATATCATTCACATTCTCCCAGTCATAGCACAAAAGAATGCTGGGCACTCCGCCACCTTATTCAGAATCTAATTGATAGCGGTGTCTGTTGCCTCTTTTATAGTTCTTATAAAAGAGCTCTAACTCATGCAAGCATACACGAGTCAACAAGTAATATAGAGTAAGTAGAGTATCGACCCCATTGAGAAAGTTGTTAAATTTAAACTATCATGCATCAATTAACTCACCTTATTTATATGCTTAGACTATTGACTAAAATTGTTGAATTAAACTAATTATGATTACCAACTAAAAATAAGGATAATAATGAAATAAATATAATTTTGAAATAATGGGATCCTAACTTCATTTAATATTTCATCTAATCGCCACTATCATGCAAGAAATGTTCACATATCACAGGAAAATAGCCAAGAGCACGAATAGAGTTATAACCATTTTTCAATGCACTATAACCTACTTACACAACATCTACAGATGTTAGACTCTATGTAATCACCAATACTACCAACATCACTATATGTCTATGTAAAATTGCAATTATTTTGATTTTAAGCTCAAGCCCTTACTCTAGCTCATACGGTGAAACAGTATATGTCTATCTGGTTCACAAAATCACAAACCCATACAACAATGACCCCATATTCGCATGCTATCATGATTATAATCCATACTCGCATGTTCATTGTCAATTCCATACGAGTACTGAGACGAATGGTGATCAGGCATTCATGCATGTAAAACAATTGTGACAGATATTCCATATGATATGCAAAACAATCCTAACATTTAAGTGTACAACCAAACCACATATTAAAATCCGTTAGAATCCCATAATGGAGTATAGTTTATGACTGAACCAAAAGCCATTATGGGATCAACGCTAAACATGATCAATAAGCAAACAATTAAAATAAGAAAGATAGAACGATCAAACCCAATCGCTGAATAGAAACCAATGTTCAACGGTTAAATCCTCATAGAAATCAAATAAACAATAATAAACATCCACGATGACAGAGAATCCCAAGAAGAAGTAGAGAAATAGATGTTTTGGCATCGTTCTATGTTGGAATCTCTCCCAAGGTGTAAACCCTAATTTCTATTATGAAAATATGCTAAAAGTTATCAAGTGTACCTCTGACACCAGTCAGAATCGTTTCAAACCAATTACACAACATTTAATTAAGAATTAAAATTAAAACAAAAATACAGCATCAACATAGCACGCGACCGCGCGTCTCGATAGCCTATCCGTCTCGCGGCCGCGAGACTTACAGAAAGTCTGCCCTTGTCCAGCTAGCCTCTCACGCGAGTGTGCGCTCCTACCCTCATGGTCGCAAGAACTTGCGAAGAAGTCAAGAGTGTCGGTAGGGTTCTCGCGTGGCGCGACGCTCCCCAGTTATTCTCGCATGACACATGGCTTGCACTCTCTGTGTTACGGCTCTGGATTTGCTTCTGTTAACTTTCATTGCTTGATCTCCTTGCTCCATTGCACCTCCATGCTTCATTGTACCTCCATGCCATGCACATCCTCACTTGTGACTCGCCTTCACGCATCTGTTAGCCTCTAACTGCACCAAAATTAAGTCGATTCCTGCACTTATTCACCAAAAGGAGTTCTAAGTAAATGCAATGCAAAATAACATGAAATGCAACTAAAACACAATAAAATGTACTCGAGATGGGCACAATTCACATGAATTGGTATGCAATAAATAGGTAAAAATACCACTTATCAAATACCCCCAAACTTGAACTGTTGCTTGCCCTCAAACAATGCATACTAATGAATAATGAAAATGCAACTACGCAACTATGCAACTACTCTATGATGCAACTTAGTCTCACATAATCCCTACCATAACAGAATTCCAACCCAAATTACCTCAGTGAATTATCTGGATCCATGAATAAAATTTTAAACCAAACTATAGGCATAACATCATACACTAAGATAAATTCATATATGCTACAAAAATGTTGTGTGTGTGGTGTTCACAAAAAACTTGATCTAAGTAAAGAATATATTTATGCTACATTTCTCCAAACAGAAACTTATAGTCTAAATCAAGACTCATGTATACTCATGCAACACAAACTGTTCCAACATATTAACACAAACTAAGGTTCAACAATGAGCTTATTGCTTTATTTCTACTCACGAGGGCAATTATCGTACTTTCCCGTAGTGTTTATTGCTCTCTTTCTTTTCTTTTACTCTTTTCTTTTTTTTATAGCGAGTGCATTTTACGCTCCATCTCACTTCCCCTTTGCATTTAAACGAGTGCATTTTACGCTCCATCTCGTCCCAATAACAGGCATGCCCATGTGTTCCCAAAGTTTGAATGTCAATGTTTCAAATCTACATGCATGTTCCACAAATTTCTCTTTTTACAACTACATGTTCTATCAAGCAATGCAACACACACTTCTAAAACCTACAAGTGATTGTGAACATATTCGTGCATACCGAAGGCATTTAAATAGCAACATGAATCTCATCGTGTAAAACATTATAACTAAGCTGTGTTATCCAACATACTCTAAAATCCTTCACAATTCACTATCATCATTGGCTAGGAAAAAATTTCTATTAAGCAAGAATTTGTGTGAGACATGCAACTAACACATACTAACACAATCAATAATGAATAAAAATTACAAATTTTATGCAAAAATGTATCTAACACATAAACACACAAATTTAAACTAAACATGCAAAAACTAAATGAATCTATACTACTATGCAATTACCCCCAATACCCCCAAACATAAAATAATCAATGTCCGCATTGAATGAAGGTAAAGGGGACAAGAAAACTCCCCTAATGATCGGCTTGGCCATACTCCTCGAGTGGTGAATCTGGTGGTGGATACGGCACGACTATCCCAAACTGAGGCCACTTTAGCATTGTTCCTTGCTGCGCGAAGGCTTCGGCCAAGGCCCTTATGAGTCCCGTAGCAAATGTTCCAAAGTTGTCATACATGGCGTCGACTTTGCGCTCAAACCTTTGAAGTTGTCGATCGCTAGGAACAGGATGTGCTCGGGTGGATGGGCCTGCCTCATCGGGCTGAGGGGGCTGCTGCTAGGGCTCGGGGAAAGTGGGATGGATGATAAACCCCAATCCTCGCAGGTTTGGTTCACCACCCGTCCAGTCCTGGAACTTGGCGATTGTGGCTGTAGTGATGTCATGGCTCATTTTTTGAAATTGCTTGTCATTCCATGGGACTCCCTGTTGGATACAAAGTATGGCTGCCACAGACGCATGCGGAATACTCCCAGTCATGTTCCCCCACCAATATCGCTGCATGTTTTGATGAATGATGTGGTCGATGCCTATATACTTGCCTTTAATAATACCCCATAAAATGATTGCTCGCTCCGTGGTTACTTCATGCTTGTGAGTGGACAGAATTAATTTGGCTCATATAAACAGATGCCATGCTTGGGCATAGCGATTCAAGGCGGACGCTGGAAATTATTTTGGCTCGGTTGTCCAGGCCTTATAGTTCCATTTGGTTCCCGGGATGCACAATTCCAAAATCACTACGTCCAAGTCCGTTAGCAAATGTCCACCAGTGACCAAATTTTCAGACCCAGTCGGTGGTGTATCAGTTATTCCATACACCGCTCTGATGGCTGATGGGTAAAAATCCACTAGCACTTGTCGAACTAACGTTATTCCTTACATATCCATCTCCTTTGCATTCGCGTAGAACTCCCGAACAACTCCCACTGGAATAGGCATAGGCGTTGCGGCTACGCTAACCCAGCCTATTTCTCGGAGCATATTCCATAGTTGTCCATCTTTCTTGTTGGGTTTAAATCCCCGTTCCTTCACAAATGATTTAGTCATGAGGTGATAATAATCGTGATGAGCTTCCCGGCTGATAAATTTTCTGCTTTCCATGATATCGTCGTCGTAATCACTGGAGGAGAAGTCGGATGATGAAGAGATGGAGATTGAGTGTCTTCTTTTTGGACCCATGAGCAAATGCTAGGTAGAAAATGTGGAAGCTCTGCGACAGCTGAGAATACCCCCAAACTTGCTTGTGCACAACCCAGCAAAATAAACCCTAGATTGAGGCCAATGAAGAGGGTTACGGTATGAGCTGTGATGGGTGATGAGGAGGCTTCTTATTATGGGAGAATAGAGAAATACGCTTATAATAGGTCACGTAAGAAGCCAAATAGACCACGGATCAGATTTTAAACTTCATAAACATTTGAACTGCTTGGCGTCATGCGTGGGCGCGCGGCTCTGGAGAGGCTTTTGCGCGCGGGCGCTTGAGGATGCAAAATGTTACTGACATTTAAGCGGCCGCTAGATTCCTTATGATGTGTCATGCGCGGCCGCGTGATGCATTTCCTGTACTGCAAACACTGAACTTCCAAACAACAAATTATGTTGAGTACACTTGCAAGCACCTACATGGATATGAATGTACAACATATTATATATTACCCAAAAAATAGAATTGATCTAACTATTATTCTCCTAAAAAATGAAAAGAAATTAGAGGTGAAAACGATGGGTTGCCTCCCATCAACCGCTAAGTTATAGTTAATTAGCTTGACTTTCTCGGAGTCTCATGTCGATGATAGAATTGAGGTGACATTCTGTCTGCCCACCTCACCACCGAAGTAATGCTTCAACCGCTGGCCATTTACCTTAAAGGGCTTGTTCGGGAAATGATCATATACTTCAATTGCACCATGCGAAAAGACAGTCTTCATTGTAAAGGGACCCGACCATCGCGATTTTAGCTTTCCAAGAAAAAGTTTAAGTCTAGAATTATAGAGCAAAACCCTTTGCCCCGGTTCAAATGTCCTTTCCATGATCTTACGGTCATGCCATTTCTTCACTTTCTCCTTGTACAACTTCGAATTCTCATATGCTTGTAATCTAAATTCATCTAACTCATTGAGCTGAAGAAGCCGTTTCTCCCCTGTAGATGCCAATTCAAAATTGAGCTTCTTTTTTTCCCAATATGCCTTATGCTCTAGCTCCATAGGGAGGTGACAGGCTTTGCCATACACAAGTTGAAAGGGTGACATGCCCAACGGAGTTTTGTATGTCGTTCGATAGGCCCATACGGCATCATCTAACTTTAACGACCAGTCCTTCCTGTGGGGTTCATAAATTTTTCTACGATTCTTTTTACTTCTCGATTTGGCACTTCAGCTTGACTGTTTGTTTATGGGTGATAAGCTGTGGCGATGCGATGATTCACCCCATACTTAGCCAGCAAGGCTGTAAACTGCCTATTGTAAAAATTACTACCTTCGTGACTAATGATAGCCCTTGGAGTCCCAAACCTCGTGAAAATGCTTTTGTGTAGAAATCTGAGGACTACCTTGGCATCATTAGTCGGAAGAGCTGCCGCTTCAACCCATTTTGAAACGTAATCCACTATGAGCAAGATGTAGAGATTTCCGCAGGAAGAAATGAAAGGTCCCATGAAATCAATTCCCCATACATCAAAAATTTCTACTTCGAGGATTGTATTCAACGACATTTCATTTCTTTTAAAGATGTTACCCACTCGCTGACATCTATCACACCGCTGGACAAAATTGTATGCATCCTTGAATATTATTGGCCAGTAGAATCCCGCTTGTAGTACTCTAGCTGCTGTTCTTACACCACCATAGTGACCTCCATACACCGTAGAATGACACTCATGCAAAATCCCCTCGGTCTCGCTATATGGAATACACCGTCTTATCACTTGATCAGAACACTGTTTAAACAAGTAAGGCT
This sequence comes from Panax quinquefolius, assembly GCA_020205615.1. Taxonomy (NCBI): domain Eukaryota; kingdom Viridiplantae; phylum Streptophyta; class Magnoliopsida; order Apiales; family Araliaceae; genus Panax; species Panax quinquefolius. The sequence goes on along the minus strand of CM035153.1, from coordinate 93,478,657 downwards.
CATCCCATATATACCATTTAACTTCATGTAGGAATTTCTTCTTTTGATAGCCCACCAAGTCAGAAGGTACCGTCTTACTTACCAGATAATTTGCGAAGTTTGCAAACCATGGCACTTCCCCTTTCACCACAAACAACTGCTCATCTGGAAAGGATTCATTGATCATGACATTGTCATTTACTTCCCTTTTCGAATTCTTAAGTCGAGATAAGTGGTCCGCCTCTTGGTTTTTAGTCCCCTTTCTGTCCTTGATTTCCAAGTCAAACTCCTGCAGTAATAAAATCCATCTAATCAACCGAGGTTTTGCATTCTCCTTTGCCATTAAATGTCGAATCGCCGCGTGATCCGTATACACTATCACCTTTGTGCCAATCAGATATGCTAGGAACTTATCAAATGTGTATACTACTGCCAATAATTCTTTCTCTGTGGTGGTATAGTTCAATTGTGCATCCGTTAGGGTCTTGCTGGCATAATAGATCACATGAAATATCTTTTCTTTCTGCTGCCCCAAAACAGCCCCTACGGCGTAATCATTGGCATCGTACATCAATTCAAACGGCAAAGTCTAATCTGGTTCAGTAATCACTGATGCTGAAATCAGTTTTCTCTTCAAGTGTTCAAATGCTGACATGCATGCGTCATTGAAGCTGAACTATGCATCCTTCTCCAATAGACTGCATAGTGGTTTAGTTATTTTGGAGAAATCCTTAATGAACCTGCGGTAGAAACCTGCATGTCCCAAAAAATTGCGAACTCCTTTTACTGAAGTGGGTGGTGGCAAGTGCTCAATAGTCTCCATCTGCGCCTTATCCACCTCAAGTCCCATCTTTGAAACTTTGTGTCCCAATATGATTCCTTCATGTACCATAAAGTGACATTTTTCCCAGTTTAGCACTAAGTTCGTTTCAACACATCTCTTCAAAAACATAACTAGATTCTCAAGGCATTGATCAAATGAATCCCCGAAGACTGAGAAGTTGTCCATAAATACCTCCACATTTTGTTCCACCATGTCTGAAAATATGGCCATCATGCATCTTTGAAACGTGGCTGGAGCATTGCACAACCCGAAAGACATCCTTCTGAAAGCAAAAGTGTCGTACGGACATGTGAAAGTAGTCTTTTCTTGATCTTCTGGAGCTATCATAATTTAATTGTAGCCCGAATAACCATCCAGAAGGAAATAGTACTCATGCCCTGCTGTCCTGTCTAACATCTGATCAATGAATGGGAGTGGGAAATGATCTTTCCTCGTAGCTTTGTTGAGCTTACGGTAATCCATGTAAACTCTCCACCCCGTTACTATTCGTGTTGGAATTAACTCATTATTCTCATTAGTCATGACTATCATGCCACCTTTTTTCGGAACACACTGTATTGGGCTAACCCATGAGCTATCTGAGATCGGATAAATTATTCCTGTATCTAGCTATTTTAGCACCTCTTTCTTGACCACTTCTTTCATTATTGGATTAAGCCTCCTTTGTTGCTCAAGTGTCGGCTTGCTACCATCTTCCATCAGGATCTTGTGCATGCAATATGAAGGGTTGATCCCTTTGATATCTGCTATGGTCCATCCAATAGCTAATTTGAACTCTTGAAGCACTCGTAGCAGTTTTTCTTCCTGACAAGATGTTAGTGCAGAAGCAATAATCACAGGTAATTTTGAATCAAAATTTAAAAACGTATACTTGAGATGTTCTGGGAATGGCTTTAATTCCAAGTCTAGCGGTGTCTCAAGAGATGCTTTAACTTTAATGAGGCCTCTCCAGCTTTTGTCAATGGCTCTGCATGTGGTCTAAATCTCCTGAATTATGGAGTGGTATCCAGATATTGCACAAATTTGTCGAATTCCTCATCCTCCAAATTTGAATTCTCGTCAGTGATATTCCTCAAAGGTTCATAATCCACTAGACTCTGTATGTCATCATTTAGAAGCTGATTCACCCAATCAATTAAGAAACAATCCTCTTCATCTATTGGGAATTTCATGGCCTTGAAGACATTAAAGATGACCTCTTGATCCTGAATGCGCATCGTGAGTTCCCCTTTTTGTACATCTATCAAAGTCCTGCCTGTGGCTAAGAATGGTCTCCCTAGTATTATCGGTATACTCTTGTCCTCTTTGAAATCTAGGATGATAAAGTCATCCGGAAAAATGAACTTATCCACCTTGTCTAACACATCTTCAATAATTCCCCGTGGATATGTGATTGATCTGTCAGCTAGCTGTAATGAAATGTTTCTCGGCCTTGGAGCCGATAGTCCCAACTGATTGAACACTGACATGGGAATCAAGTTTATACTTGCCCCGAGATCACATAGACACTTGCTAAAGTTCATCTTCCCGTTTGTGCACGGAATTGTGAAGCTGCCTGGATCTTTCAGCTTTGGAGGTAATTTGCGTTGGAGCACTGCACTGCATTCCTTTGTCAAGGCTACTATTTCAAACTCATCTAGTCTCCTCTTCCTTGACAATATACCTTTCATAAACTTTGTGTAGCTCGGCATTTGTTCCAATGCCTCGGCGAAAGGTATGTTGATCTGCAGCTTCTTGAACACCTCCAGAAACTTACTGAACTATTTGTCTTCTTTCTGCTTAACTAACCTCTGCGGATATGGTACTTGAGGGTGCATTGGTTGTACTGGACTCTGAACCTTCTCTTACGAACTCGCTTTATTCTTTCTTTCCTCTTGAACCTCGATTTTTTTAACTTTTCTTCATCACCATCCATTACGCCTCGTGGCGGCACGTTATCGCGATGTCCCTGTACTTCAGCGGTAGCGCAAGAACTTGCAGTTGTGTCTGTTAAGTCTTTCCTAGATCTCAATGTAATTTCTTGACACTCCTCCTTCCCGTCTCTTCTAGGATTTGTCTTTGTGTTACTCGCCAATGAACCTTGGGGCCTATTGTTAAGCATGTTCGCCATTCTTGATAGCCACTACTTGGCTTTTGATCATGACTTCAGTGTTTGCCATTTATTTCAACATCATCTCCTCCATCTTTGATTTCTTCTCTGGCTGTGGTGTAGCTAGAGTATGATGTTGTTGCTGTTGAGAAAATCCTAGTGGAAATGATGGTTTTGGTGTAAACTGCGGTTGTGATGACTGTGGCATACCGTGATGCTGACATTTTCTGAGCATCTCTTTGTATCGCTCCCATGCCTCATATAAGGACTCTCCCTATTGTTGCTCAAACTGAGAGATAGTCGTCCTCATCTTTGCAGTCTTGGCCATTGGGAAGAATTTAGCTAAGAATTTCTATGCTAAATCCTCCCATGTAGTGATTGACCCTGACGACAAGGAATGTAGCCAACTTCTAGCCTTATCCCTCAATGAAAATGGGAATAGCCATAGTCTTATGGCATCCTCCGTCACACCGTTGTATCTGAATGTATCACAAATTTCAATGAAGCTCAGTAGGTGTTCATTCGGATCATCTGTAGCAGCACCCCCAAACTGAACTGAGTTCTGCACCATTTGAATAGTGCCAAGTTTGATTTCAAAGGTGTTGGCTGCTATCACCGGTCTGACTATGCTAGACTGTATTCCATTTATGTTTGGCATGGAATACTCCTTTAGAGTCCGATGCTCTTCTCTGTGCTCTATTCTCGGTTCTTCCGCCATACTGACTGTAGTGCTCTCTAACTATGCTTGCAAATTTCTCCGCACACTCGCCTTCCAACCTTTTCTGTTTATGTTATCCTGCGCTGGTGTTAGTACGGAATTAGAGGATCTTGTGTGCATAAAAATCTATAAGTACTTGCAACCAAAAATGAAACAGAAATATAAATAAGAAACGAACAGATTTGTCTAAGTCATACAATTTAGCTTTAAACTGATGATAATTATCTAAATTAACGCCTTTCCCCGGCAACGGCGCCAAAAACTTGTTGCCTCTATTATAGTTCTTATAAAAGAGCTCTAACTCATGCAAGCATACACGGGTCAACAAGTAATACAGAGTAAGTAGAGAATCGATCCCACAGAGAAAGTTGTTAAATTTATACTATCATGCATCAATTAACTAACCTTATTTATATGCTTAGACTATTGACTAAAATTGTTGAATTAAACTAGTTATGATTACCAACTAAAAATAAGGATAATAATGAAATAAATATAATTTGGAAATAATGGGATCCTAACTTCATTTAATATTTCATCTAATCGCCACTATCATGCAAGAAGTGTTCACATATCATAGGAAAATAGCCAAGAGCACGAATAGAGTTATAACCATTTTTCAATGCACTATAACCTATTTATACAACATCTACAGATGTTAGACTCTATGTAATCACCAATACAACCAACATCACTATATGTATATGTGAAATTGCAATTATATTGATTTTAAGCTCAAGCCCTTACTCTAGCTCATACGGTGAAACAATAAATGTCTATCTAGTTCACAAAATACGCAAACCATATAAAACAGCCCCATATTCGCATGCTATCATGATTACAATCCATAATCGCATGTTCATTGTCAATTCCATATGAGTACTAAGACGAATGGTGATCAGGCATTCATGCATGTAAAACAATCGTGACAGTTATTCCATATGATATGCAAAACAATCCTAACATTTAAGTGTACTACCAAATAACATATTAAAATCCGTTAGAATCCCATAATGGAGTTTAGTTCATGACTGAACCAAAAGCCATTATGGGATCAACGCTAAACATTATCAATAAGCAAATAATTGAAATAAGAAAGATAGAACGATCAAACCCAATTGCTAAATAGAAACCAATGCTCAACGGTTATATCGTCAAAGAAATCCAATAAACAATAATAAAAATCCTCGATGACAGAGAATCCCAAGAAGAAGTAGAGAAATAGACATTTTGGCTTCGTTCTACGTTGGAATCTCTCCTAAGGTGTAAACCCTAGTTTCTATGATGAAAATATGCTAAAAGTTATTAAGTGTACGTCTGACACCAGTCAGAATCGTTTAAAACCAATTACACATCATTTAATTAAGAATTAAAATTAAAACAAAATTACAAAGCATCAGCATCGTGTGCGACCGCGCGTCTCGATAGCCTATCCGTCTCGCGGCCGCGAGACTTACAGAAAGTCTGCCCTTGTCCAGCTAGCCTCTCACGCGAGTGTGCCCTCCTACATCGCGGTCACAAGAACTTGTAGTAAGTCAAGAGTGTTCTGGTCGAATTTTCAGCGGCGGTAGCGCTCCCAGTTATTCGTCGGCGGCATTTGCCGCACGCTTTCACTCTACTGAGTTACGCTCTAGATTTGATTCTGTTATGCACCTGTTGCTATTTGTTCTTTCATTGCTTGATCTCCTTTCTCAATTGCACCTCCATGCTTCATTGTACCTCTATGCCATGCACATCCTCGTTTGTGACTCGCCTTCACGCATCAGTTAGCATATAATTCCACCAAAATTAAGCCGATTCCTGCACTTATTCACCAAAAGGAGTTCTAAGTAAATACAATGCTAAATAACATGAAATACAAGTAAAACACAATAAAATGTACTCGAGATGGACACAATTCGCATGAATTGGTATGCAATAAGTAGGTAAAAATACCACTTATCAGTGTCCTGCAATTTTCAGACGATGATACTGTGCTATTCGATAGTGGGAATACCTGTCCTACTAAATGGAATGGGCTAGTAGCAGTTATATCCGCTGAGGCTGGTGAGACTATCAAACCATTTCCCATACAAGCAATTTAACTCAAATGAGCTTACTATCCTTTGAAAGTGGCTGCACCAGAGCCAATTTCTTTACCCTTCAGACCACAGTATCCTTTTGTCAGCTTACATAAAGTCCCATGGAATTGTGGAGAAGCTGAAGGATCAATGTCTCATACTACTACCACAGTGTCGAAGGAAAATCCAATGTATCTTCCTTAGAGGGAGATGAAGCACGCCATAAAAGCAATGGGGAAGATTTCCACGGAGAAGATTGAGAAATTCCTCCGCACTATGGGCCATAATGAAGCCAAGGTGGTTCTAAGCTTAAGAGAAGCTCCATATCAAATCTCAATACTAGACTTGGTTTTCTCTTCTGAGGATCACAGGAAGATCTTATTGAAGGTTTTAGAAGAAGCCTACTTGTCGAAACCAGTGGATGTAGAAATTTTTTAACATTTGGTTGATCACATTTTTAACAACAATGTGATATCTTTCACTGATGACGACATACCGCCCGAAGGGACCGGTCATTGCAAGCCGTTGCACATTGCAGTTTTATCATTCGGGTATATGATAGCTGGAGTTTTGATTGATGGAGGTTCGTCTATGAATATCTGTCCTTATGCCACCTTGGTGAAGATGAATGTTAATCTCAAATGGATCCAAAGTAGCCATACAGTTATCAAAGCTTTTGATGGATCCCGGCGAAATTTTGTCGGAGAGATTGAGCTGCCAATTGAGATTGGTCCAAATACATTAAATGTATCATTTCACATCCTCAAGATAGATTCAGGATACAAACTGCTATTAGGGAGACCATGGATCCACATGGCTGGAGCCACCCATTCTACACTACATCAACAACTGAAATACATTGTCAACAATAGCCTAGTCATTGTTAACGCTGAGCCGAAATGTCCTGCAGGGGACTTCAAACCCTTGGAAACATACTTCCCCGATGAAGGGGTCATGACAATTCAGCAACACCATCAGTACGATGCATGTCATTCATGGAAAATGTATTTTGATGGAGATGTTAACACAGAAGGTGCTGGACCTGGACCAGTTCTAGTATCCGGTACGGTGGAGTAGTATCCCGTCGCTGTCAAATTGCAGTTCATCAGCACCAACAACACAGCTGAGTATGAAGGTTGTATCATGGGGCTAAAACTTGCCCGTTCAATGGGCATCAGGCGATTAACTGTATTTGGGGATTCAGAATTGGTTCAAACAATCAACGGGAATCTATCAAACCAAAGAACTACATTTGCTACCTTACCATCGGCAAGTTTTATAGATGGCTTTTGAGTTTAAAGGAATCTCTTTTCTACACATTCCTCGTAATAGGAATAATTTTGTGGATGCACTAGCAATGTTAGCCTCCTTGATTCACATACCTGACAATGAAAACATGCCAAGCATCTCATTTGGCCTGCAAAAGGCCCCAGTTTATAGGAATTATGTTGGAGAAGTATCGAATGAGCTACCTCCCATCCACAAACCTTGGTATCAGCACATCAAGGAGTATCTGGGAGATGGATCTACACCCGCTGAGGCGAGCCCGACTGAAAGAAGGCGGATCCATCGACTTGCTATGAAATTTTACCTAAGCGGAGATGCACTCTAAAAAAGAGATGCAGGATTAGGTCTCCACAGATGTCTGGACAAATATCAAGCTTAGAGGCTCATGGATGAGATCCATGGTGGAGTATGTGGCCCACACATGAGCGGACCCCTACTTGTTAAGAAAATCCTCAGAACAGGGCATTATTGGCTTACGCTCAAAGCTGACTATGATGATCACGTCAAGAGGTGCTATCAATGCCAAATTCATGGGAATTCTATCCACACCCCTCTAAGAGAACTCCACAATATGAGTTCTCCATGGCCCTTCTCAATGTGAGGAATGGGCGTGATCGAGCCCACCGAGCCCAAAGCCAGTAATGGACATTGGTTTATCTTCACAATGATCGATTACTTCACCAAATGGGTAGAAGAAGCCTCCTTCCCCAGGGTTACCAAAGAAGACATCATTGCTTTCATTAGAAACAATATCGTTGGTCGATATGGACAACCACAGGTCATTGTGTCAGATAATGCTAAGAACCTCAACAATAAAATGATGGAGGAGTTATGCAGTAAATTCCACATCAAACACCTTAACTCTGTCATCTACCGTCTAAAGATGAATGGTGTTGTTGAAGTGGCTAATAAAAACATCAAGAAGATCATGCAAAAATCACAAAGGATGGCTTGACCTCTTGCCTTTGACTTTATTAGCCTACAGAACTTCAATGCGTACTTCCACTAGGGTATCCCCCTACTCATTAGCCTATGGGATGGAAGAAGTGCTCCCCATAGAGGTGGAAATGTAATCCCTCAAAGTATTGATGGACGCTCAACTGCATTAAGACCAATGGTTACTAGACAGGTATCACCAATTGTCTCTAATAGACGAAAGGCGAACCACGACTATCTTCCATGGGCAGTTATATCAATAAAGGATCGCAAGATCCTACAACAAGAAAAGTTCGGCTACGGCAGTGTAAACAACATGACTTGGTTTTGAATAAGATCATTGACAACCAAGATCAATCTAAGGGAAAATTCGTTCCTAACTAGGAAGGCCCGTTTGTTGTCAAGGAGGTATTGAGAGGAGGTGCTCTCAGACCACAGGAAATGGATGGCAATGAATTTCCAAAGCTTATCAACTCGGACACCGTGAAATGGTACTATGTCTGAGGTCACCATCAAGAAAACAACCTGGTTTTGGATCATCAAAAAACAAGTCATTCCGATTTTCTAACCCTTTTTACATACTCTTCTACCCCTCAGGGAAACATACACTTCAAACCAGCAACCTGGTTTCACCTCATTTCAAACCTTCCAAACCTTCCATACCTTTCATACACTTTTCCACACTTGTAGTTTGCCCTGAAGACCGGATCAAACTTTTTCACACCTGCAGTTTGTCCCAATCATGGGATCAAACATTCTTCTCCTCGCAGTATAGCCTGCATATGGGATTCATACTTCTCTTCAGATGCAATTCGTCCTGAGGGGCGAACTACATTGACCTGATCTCCCTGATACCCGTGAGTACGTAGGCAACCATATTCTATATGGCCCGGTCGCAATAAAAAAAATAACAAAAACATTTATGCCCTTTTTCTGCAAAAAAAAAACCACAAAAATACTTCTGCATTCTTCTTTATCAATAAAATTTCTACACTAATTTACCCATTTCACATTCAGCGTTAAACCTCTTACACCAGGTTCGAACTACGCAGACCTGATCTCTTCTTCAATAAGAGTACGTAGGCAACCATTTATGGTTCGGTCAAACCCCCTACCAGAATAAAAATACTTTTCACATGGTACTGGGATCAAACTTCAATCCACCACATTTCATCGGCTTCAGACCAAATGGATGAAAATACCTAACCTCTCCTTACAAATAGGAGATTCGGCGACCATCTAAGTTGCAGTTGTGCCTCAATGAGCAACACCAATTCATAAGAGGTAGAATTAACTAGGCTCCTCCTAAATAGGAGTATTGGCGACCATCTGTGGTGCGGTCAATCTCAAAGAGGAAAAGCCACACTCCTCTCCACATTTCCATACATAAATCAGTCCCAAGTCACCAAAGATGGTAGGGATACACACAGATCAATGATCAGTTCTGAGAAATCATGCAACATCTCAATGTCCACACATCTAAGATGAGTTCAGAATGCATCAAGATCACAAGCCCTAAAGAAACATGAAAATATCAAGCAAGTATCAAGGCACAACTGAAAGGGAAGTGAATCAAAATTTATTTCCCTGCCATATATAATATTGTTTGATATATACAATATGTGTTGTACATGACAAAATGGCTAAGCTAGTCTGTGCAAGAAAATATAAGTCTATCTACGGATCTGTGTGTATGCGGACTATCAGATCTAACATAGCATCCCTCTCCGAAGAAGGAGGTAACGCTGCAAGCTCCTGCCCAATGGCATCTACATGAGCTAGAATATATGAGGCTAACTGCATGGTGACATGATGCTCATCAATGTATGCACTCATGTCAGCAAGGATGTCAGTCGTAAGGGATCTCACTGAAGTACTGTCTATAATAGCCACATCCTTGGCAGATAGGGCATCATCCCGCTCTACAATTAATGCATCTCTAACTGATCTAGCCTCATCCCTCTCTAATAGAGCTACGTCTCTCCCATCAAGAGCTATCAACATCGTGGCCCTAGCCTGATCTCTGTCAAAGGTCATCAGATGTAGACTCTACTCCAAGTACTGTGGTTAATGCTGAATAATAGTAGCACTCATAGTGGGAGAATCCATCACAAATGCTAACAACCTAGTAGTCAAATCCTCATCGAAGGAAATGTCATCATCCTCCATAGGCTCCTCATTGTCAGAATCAATCCCTTGCACTATGGAAACTACCGCAGCTGATGCAGTCTTTGTCTCCATCCATGCAGAATACTCTGCAAAACAACCTAGATGACTGACAGAAAACTCAGTTAGATCTCGTTGATCCTAACAGGCATACAACCTAGATCTATCCTCTACTGATAAGTGGCGAGAAGCAAAGCGCTGACTCGATGCTCCCTCAAAAGGATGAAAGTCCTGGAACTAGTCAAACTGACAAATCATGGCCAGTGGGTGGTAAGTAATCATACCCCTCAAGCCAGCTAGAGGGAGATAATCCATGCTCATGAGTGACAAAGATGTAGGTTAACCTGAGCCCTGTACATGGCAATATAACAAATGGATCTCCGATCCCTGCCAAGAAAGCTGACCAAGATGTAGCATCTATACACTCCATAGGCTGAAAAGAGTATGACATGGCTATATCATGGGTGAAATAATACCCATGCCGTCTAAAAGTGCCAATCGGTCTGAAGTGTGACATAAACCACACGTACAGCATGACCGAGCTGCCTGTAAACACTCCCATCAGATAAGTGCAGCAGTATGTGGCTGACCTAAGAGTCTCTGCTATAATCATTGGTATGACGGTGTGACCCTCCCTGAGAGCTCTCACTACTATGATGACTCCTATATCCAACTCATCCATGTACCTTGGCATGTAGACATACGACAGTATACACAATAGCAGTACATCCACTCTGGCTAAACGCCAATGATCCTCCGGTGTGGTGAAATCCCTGGAATGTCGTGCATAACTATCCTCTAAGCCAAATCTATCAAATAGAAAATGCTAGGATATAACGTGGCCAGATGTGAGCTCATCCTGCACCACCCTACGCCTCAATCCAGTATGGGTCATGAACTACCTACTCATGTCTCCAATCGCCATATGCATGCAAGGTCTATCCAATGGCGGCATCGTCAAACTTGCATAGTCCTCCAGAATAGGAGTCAACTCCCGGGTCCCAAATCTAAAAACCTACCTCTCCAATACCCAGTGCTCCAGCATGCCCTCCACGAATCCTGTGGGAACCTGAAACAACAAAAAGGTCATAGTATGCTGCAACAGATGATCTATAGTCACCATGCTTGATGGTGACATGCTATCATACCACGATCGCATACCAAATGCCACCAAGAATGGTGGGGTATGATTAATACGGCTAACTGTCGAAGAAGACATCTGCATGGGCCGTGTCATAAGACCATCCAGGGGGTAATGCTGAATATCTTTGGACATACATACATATACATAACATAATAACATGCATGATACAATATATGGCAATATGATATAGGGAATGGAAAACTATACATACATTCCTAAGTATATCATCATCGAATACATCTCTGTACAGCTAAAATACAGGGAAATGGGGCAAAATTGCCCTGTATGTAACAGAGGCTTATCAAAAGATATAGCAAGAATGGGGCAAAGCTACCCAATGTCTAATAGAGGCCTATCAAAAGAGATAACAAGAATATACATCAGAAGAAGAAAATGATGGCAATGCCTACATCATCAATCTTATCCACATGATATAACTCATCCTGAGTCATTGGATCTCTATCCACAGGGATGTCAGGCATACACAAGGGAGGATCTGCACCAGCAAAACCATATGGGTCACCCGAGGGCCAGTGCTAGAGCTGGAAGGATCAAAAGTATCTGCCTCTGAAGGATCTCTGCCCAAGTGCTAGATAATGAAATGTGCTCGGTCCAACTACCTGGTCAAACTGTCAATCTCTGTCACATCAGTCGGATCTCTTCCATAGGCTAGCCAATCTGTCATCATCACAGATCCTAGAATCATATCCCCCATGAACTGAGTGGCGCGGGTCTGGGCTCCAATGGTATGAGGGAACCACCAATGTTGGAATATCTCCTGAGTGCACGCTCTCCTAAGTAGAGCTCCCATCCTCCGTCTATGAAGAGAGGAATCCTACGGGTGCAAATCACGTGCTTGACACCAGTCGGGTACCCATCCTCAAATCCAATGCTTAAATGCTCCCCAGAGTAGGGAACCCACGTGATGACATCCGCTATCAACAACTCCAGTTGTAGGTGGCAATGAGTAAAACCCTCAGCAATAGGGACATCCGCCAGTATGGAATGATGCCATCTTCGTCCTCGTGGATAGGTATCTAAGCCTAACACTCATAGGATGTAAACATGGCAGCCTCTCATAGGCCTAAAGCTGCCAACACAAAGGCAACATCTGCTGTCAGTCAACACTCTTAACCTGTACATGGGAAAAGATAAGAGAAATACTCACCAGCAGAAATGGGTAGAATCCTAACCAAACCTCAATCAAGCCCTGCGAGTGCATGCGCATTCCCCTGGGGAAGTAGGCGAAGGTGTAAGAACCCCAATCATAATCTCCAATACGGTCCACGTGTCAATTAGCGCTGATCAAAGCGAACGACACTGTAGAAGAGTTATCTGCTATGAAGCAGCCCCTAATGATCAACAGGAACAATCGCTGAAGAATGAGATCCCTGACTCTCACATCATTGGGTATGGGCTCATAGCATCTACGCTCAAAAGACCTGTACGAACTATCTTGCCCTTGAGCACCTCTGCTGGAACTCCTAACATGGATCTAATGGCAGTAGGGGTGATATTCGCCATACAAGGCATTGGTACCCCTCCAAACTCCATACATGTGATAAACCGCCAATCCATCGGCGTCATCATCACCTCACAGTTCAGCAAATGAAGTGACTAAGTCTGGTGAAACCAACACTCAGACATTGCCCTTAGGTAACCCCAGGGATAACGACGGGGAAGAATGGAAAAGAACGTCCCGAATCCCCAGCCCTGTATAATCGCTATATAGTCATCACGCAAAGCCTGATATATAAAGTAAATGCTGAACCAATTCCCTCGAGGCTGTGTAAGGCCGGGAACCTACATCAAATACAGATCAACATCAGAACCCTTTCCTCCTTATCAATAGGAAATAAAGAAGATTATGATCTAACTTTATACCTCGTTTGCGTGCAGGTAAACTGAAGGGTGTCAACTCAAGTCGCCTAGAAGCTCTGGGTTGACCACCTAAATGCCTCGCAAATCCCTACGGGGAACACGTGCAGTAGGAGTAGGGTCCGCAACTGGAACATCCTCCTCCTCGTCCTCGACGTCCGGTACTTCAACCTGGACAGAACGTATCACTGCCTCCACTAAATGACGAGGATGTCTAAAAGAACGGGGTCGAGGCACTTCGGAAGCCTTTCTCCATACACTAGAAGTGGTCCTACGGGAACTACTCGGCTTATCCGGATCCATATATCTAGACAACAAGTCTCCAAATCACCTCAGAAAGGGTGTGGTAAATTCTTGCCCGGGGCTTTTCAAAATGCATTTTTATGACTACATGCATGCATGCATTATTTTAACATACGTCTACAGTAGAGTTAAAAATGCATGACTATCCAATGCCTATATTTTGGAAAAATTTTCCATAGTCCCCTTTGCAAATGGGACTATCCACATGCTCATAGGCATGACTAGGTGGCCATTCAGTAGCACACCTACCCAGAGTTATATACATTCTACATGCATAAATACATTATAATAAAAAATTCGTAAGTGTAGTCTAATTACCAGAATTATTTTGCTTTTCTACCTTTACTCATTTGTCCTCAAATAGGATAAAAAATGACAGTAAAAGGTGCCAATTTGACTATTTCAAAAGTCAAATCTTTTCACATCATTATGTTCAGCATGGTTTAATACTAGCATTTACTATGTTGAATAATTTTTATAAAGTCATATCAGCATGCATATTAACTACTATGTGTTTAGATGCATTTCACGTGATAAGTCTTTTTCTAACGGATAGAAACTAGAAAAGAATACATGCATACGTTATCAGGACAGTGTAGAACACTTGTATAGTAGCAGAATTTGCAAAAAGTTGCCTGAACTCAGCAGATCTGAAGAAGAGCTTTTGGATTTCCTTTGCGGCGCAACTTGAAAGTGACTTATGAAAGCAACCCATAGGCATTACATACCCACGGTTGGTTGCGGAGTCCACACATGACTCTTGTAGGTGTACCCATGCACACCCTACATGAGTCCCAATCGCCTCGGCTCGATTCGATTCGAGTTGTAAAGTAGGTCTCACAAGCTTAAAAGGCCAAATCAGGAATAAAAACGCTACGCGATTGAGCTGAATAGCCTGAAATCTTGGTTTTCACAGGCCAAACCCTGGCTTCACATATCACTCATTGGTATTCACTTGAATGCAAGGTATACTATACCAGTGACCTTAACTTTTGCAAATCATGCTCGGAAATGCCTCACACAGGTCCGATGCCGCCAATATAGGGTCATAACCCTAAAAGACATGTTCCCCGGCAGGGGTCACAACGTAGATTTCATTCATTGATAAAGTATCCCCGGTGGGGGTCACAACGCAGATTATCACTCGTCCACGTATCCCCATCGAGGGTTACAACGAATTCTTCGTCTACGAACGAATCCCCTGCAGGGGTTACAACGCAATTCGACCATTGATTTACGAGTCAATGAAGGTCAATTAGCATTGACGTCATTTTAACCGATGGCAGTAAACCCATTGAAGCATCGAAGGCCATTCGATGATCTCATCCATCAGTGCACTTATCCACAACCTTCCCCGGCGGGGGTTATAACACAATTCAACCATTGACCTTGACATGTTCTCAGGTGGGGGTCACAACGCAATGCAACCATTGATACACACATCAAAGAAGGTCAAGCATCCTTGACAGTTTGTCCAACAGGGATCTATCCGGTGATACACACATCAGCGACGGTCAGGAAACCCTGACAATACATATTGTTGGCAATAACTCCGACATGATCGTGGTATATGCTGGTGACACAAACTAGAGAAGACCATCCTCATCGGAGAGGACCGATGATGGAATATGTTATACATATCCTCAAATAGACAAATCTTTATCCCCACATATCTTTTAGACATGAGAGGCACATCTTCAAAGTAAAGTATGTATCAAAGACTCAGGACTTTGGTGATAACCCCAAAGTCAACATCCTGGAAGACTTGGATCGCATGTCTAAGACATCACTGATTGTCATCACTGACATGATTAACAGGGAAATGACAATCATCCCATCATGTTGGAAAATATTCCAATAACATACATCATACATTTGCATCATGTTGCTGCACATAGCATCATGTTTATCTTATTTGCATTTCAAGTGCCTAGGATTCTATATCCCATCCATGCCTTGCATTGCATTAATATGATAAAGAGGGGCATCTGTAGACACTCAAAATTATCTGCATACCTGTTACTAACACTGTAGGAGGGCAGATTCATCTTTCGGAGATAATCATGGAAGATAACTCACATTCATTTCGGATACCACCAAAAAATTAGCCTCAACCCCGGAACACACACCGCGAGTATCAATTATAACCTCAAAGATAACCCCGAGTTTCATCCTTGGAGATAACCCCAAGGAATGTCGTTGCAGTTTCAGTGATAACCCTAGAAATGCTTGTTTCAAATGCATGCAATCAACTTCAATCTCAGACATTCTGCCAAGGCACTCATTCTAAAGACCCAGAGATAACTCTGGGAAGACAGGCATACTTACAGATGACGCTGCGGAATTCAAACACTTTCAGATGTTGAATCTCAGAGATAACCCTGAGCAACGTCTGCTATCAGCCTAAACCAGAGATAACCTCGGTGAGGGGCAAAATCGTCATCTTGCCACTTCAACCCCAGCGCACCGTCTCGACATTTCATACATACATTTCTACACAACAATGTCCCACAAGAGCCAACGAGTTCCAATCCCGAATGACTATTACGCGTGGCAGTACACCGGATAGAATTTTGAAGCTTGAAGACCATGGGCATGGTCCCCTCTTCCTGACTTCGTACAGCCTCTAATCCCATGTCATTACATAACTATCGATAAAAGCAGTCCGAAGAAGGTCTTGTAAACCTCGTTTAGATGCTCGGATTGAAGTTCTGCAAGTTCGAGTGGACAACACAGTGCACGAGTACACGTACTTCGAGACAGTGGGACCCGTGGAGTTTGGGACACCCTGCACGTACCAAGAGTGCATTTGCGCGGTACGCCATTTAGCGTATCTCATGCATTGCTGCAGAACACTGCTGGCCACCTGACTCTATAAATAGAGGCGAGGAAAAGAGGCGAGGAAGCCCTGTCAAATTTACTCTATACACACCCCATATTGAGGGTTTTCTCATTCTAAACACCTGTTAGCTCACATATAACTATATTTTACTCAAGGGAGCTGAGTGTTTATCCAACTACAGTCATAGAAGCTTGCTTCGGCAGCCCACTGTAAGCCTTCTCACACTCTATAAAGCCTTTCTCTTCATCTTTGAACACACTATTTTTCATATCGAGTGTCGTGTTGTGTGTGTATGCCCAAACTTCGGTCCGTGGTTTTCATTTCTGTCTATATATATATATATATATATATATATATATATATATATATATACTTATATATGTATATATTTATATATATAGACTAACATTATCGAGTTATGCCTCGATTGAGCCTAGACTTATGTCTGGAGCGTTTACTTGCATTTATATATATATATATACTTATATATGTGAACTGTTGTCGAATTCTGTCCGATGAGCCTAGATTTTACATCCGGAGCATTTACTTGCTTATATATATATAATTATATTTTTGTCAGCTTGGAGTTTACTTCGTGGCCTGTTACTACTTTATTTACATTTCGTCCCGCCTGGAGTTTACTTCGTGATGGTTGATCGTTTTTACTGCTTTCTTTACATTCAGTCCTGCCTGGAGTTTACTTCATGGCGGTTGATCGCATTTATTTCTTTATTTACATTTCTGATCCCCCTTGAAGGTGCTTCGTGGTTGTTGATCATGTCTCTATATATATATTTACCTCTTTATGGTAATTTAAATAGTCGACATGATACATGTCGGACCTTTTTCACTTTTTTTTTCAAACAAATCTCACATAACATGAGAACACCAAAGAACAAGAACAAAAAAGGGACAAATAAAAATCCAGACGTCGACAATATATATATATAAGCAATAAAAGCCACGAACCGATGGTCCGGTCATACGCACACTACACGACTCTCAATGTGAATAACTGTTAATGAATGAGGTGCCTTATAGTGGGCAGCCAAAAACACTTCATATAGCTTTAAATGAATGAACACTAAGTTTGCACCGGTAAAATAAAGCAAAACACAAGCTCACAGGTTTTTGGAAAGAGAAAGCACTCAGTTTAAAGTGTGTACAAAGCAAAAAGGACAAGGCTTCCTCGCCTTTTTTCCCTCAAAAATGGCCATCCCAAGCCCTCTATTTGTAAAGGGGGAGCCACTGGTGTACCTGCGGCTGCCCGGGGTGCCCCGGACTCTATGGGCACTGCCATCTCGAAGTACGTGCATGTGTGCAACATGTTGTCCACTTGAACCATCATAATATTCAATTCGGGCATTCGATCGTTGCGTATAATACCTTTCTGGAATGCTGTTGTTGAGAGCTACACATTGACATGAGATAAGAGGTTATACAAAGCCGGGAAGATGGGTCCATGACCATATCTTTAGGTCTTCAAATTCAATCCGGTGTGCTGTCTTGTGTAGTAGTCACTCGGGATTAGAGCTATGGCTCTTGTAGGACACTTCTATGTAAAATGTGGGTTGAACTGTTGTTGAGATGGCATGAATGTGGGATCGAGATGGAAAAATGATGATTTTTCCCCTCACCAGGGTTATCTCTTGCTCTGGCTAATTTAGTAGTCGTTGCTCAGTGTTATCTCTGAGTTTGGGCTATTGTGAGTATTAAAGGTCCTCAGGGTTATCTCTGAGGTTTTCCTGACCTTTTGGGGTTATCTCCAGGGTTGGGTCTGAGTGCCTTGGGGTTATCTCGGAGGTTGAAGCTGAATTCTAGGCACTAAAACGACCTTTTCTGGGGTTATCTCAATAATTGCAACTTCATTCCTCAGGATTATCTCTGAGGTTGGAACTAAAACTCCCAGGGTTGTCCCCGTGACTAAAATTGAGATCTTGGGGTTGTCTCCGAGATGTAAAACTGTGTATCCCAGGGTTATCTACGGGATTGAGCTGATTTGACCTCCAGGGTTATCTCTAGAAGACGATTATGCCTTTTCGCAAGGTTAATAATAGGAATACAGAAATTTCAAGTGTTTACAGTTATGAAAGCAGTAAAGCAGATATTTATAAAAGAGCAAAATATATATATATAAGTAGCAAATGTACCAAATGTTATATCCAGGCTCAATCGAAACAGAGTTCGATAATAATATAGGTGGCGGAGTGCTCATCAATGTATGCACTCATGTCAGCAAGACTGACTGTCATCTGGGATCTCACTGAAGTGTTATCTGTAATGGCCACATCCCTAGCAGATAAGGCGGCATCCCGCTCCACTATCAACGCATCCCTAGCTGATCTAGCCTCATCCCTCTTTAACAGAGCAGTATCTCTCTCATCAAAAGCTGTCAACATCGTGGCCCTAGCCTGATCTTTGTCGTAGGTCATCAGATGTAAGCTCTACTCTAGATGCTGTGTCGAATACTGAGTAACAGTGGCACTCGGGGTGGGAGAATCTAGCATGAATGCTGGCAGCCCAGTAATCAAATCATCGGTGGGAATGATAGCCTCCTCTATAGGCTCCTCATCATCATAATCTATCTCTTGCACTATGGATACTGCCATAGCCACTACAGTCTCTGTCTCCATCCATGCAAAATACTATGCAAAACTACTTGGATGACTGATAGAAAACTCAGCAAACTCTCGCTAATCCCAATAGGCATACAACCGGATCATCCTCACGACGACAAATGGTGTGGCTGTTAGCCGACTCACCGCCCCTCATATGGATGAAAGTCCTGAAACTGGTCAAACTGACACATCACGGCCAGTGGGTGGTAGGTAATCATGCCCCTCAAACCAGCCAGAGGGAGGTAACCCATGCCCGGAGCATGAGTAATGAAGTTGTAGGGTGAGATGAGCCCTGACCACGGCAGTATATCAAAAGGATCTCCAATCTTTGCCAGGAAAGCGGACCAAGATGCAGCATCTGTACACCCCGCAGGCTGAAAGGAGTATGACATGGCTATCTCATGGGTAAAACAAAATCCATGATGTCTAAAGGTGCCAATCGGTCTCAAGTGTGACATGAACCACATATACAGCATGACCGAGCTACGTGTGAATACCCCTGTCGGATAAGTGCAGCAATATGTAACCGACCTCAAGGTCTCGGCGATGATCATCGGGATGATGGTATGACCCTCCCTGAGAGCTCTCACTGCCTTAATAACGCCGATGTCTAGATCATCCATGTACCGCGGCATGTAGACATATGACAATACGCACAAAAGCAGTACATCTACTCGGGTTGAACGCCAATGATCCTCCGGTGTGGTGAAATCCCCGGAATGCCGTGAGTAGCTGTCCTCAGACCCAAACCTGTCTATCAGGAAACGCTGGGATATAACATGGCCGGATGTAATCTCATCTTGCACTACTCTGTGCCTCAATCCCGTGAGAGTCATGAACTGTCTACTCATGTCTTCCATCGCCATATGCACGCAAGGTCTGTCCAGAGGGATCATCATCAATCGTGCATACTCCTCCAAAGTAGGAGTCAGCTCACGGGTCCCGAAGCAGAATACCTGTCTATCTGATATCCAATGCTCTAGCATGCCCTCTACGAATCATGGAGGAACCTGAAACATCAGTAGGGTCATAGTGTGCTGCATCAAATCATCTACGATCACCATGTCTGATGGTGATATACTATCATACCATGATCGCATACCAACTACCACCGCAGATGGTGGGGTATGATCAATGCGGCTAACTGTCGAAGAAGACATTTTTACGGGCCGTGTCATAAGACCATCCAGGGGTTAATGCTGAATATCTCTGGATATACATACATATGCATAATAATAACATGCATGATACAATAGATGGCAATATGATATAAGGAATAGAAAATTGTACATACATTCCTAAGTATATCATCATCTAATACATCTCTGTACAGCTAAAATACGAGGAAATGGGGAAAAACTACCCAACAACTAACAGAGGCCTATCAAAAGATATAGCGAGAATTTGGCGAAGCTACCCAGCAGCTTACAGAGTCCTATCAAAAGAGATAACGAGAAATACATCAGAAGAAGTCAATAGTCTCAATTTCCACATCATCGATGCTATCCACCTGATGTAACTCCTTTTGAGTCACTAGATCTCTATCTATAGGGATGTCAGGCCTATACAAAGGAGGATCTACGCCGGCAAAACCAAATGGGTCATCCGAGGGACCAGCGTTAGAGCTGGAAGGATCAAAAGTATCTGCCTCTGCAGGATCTCTGCCCAAATGCTGAATGAAAAGATGTGACCGGTCCAGCTGCCGAGTCAATCTCTCGATCTGTGTCACATGAGTTAGATCTCTGACAGAGGCTAGTCAATCTGTCATCATCACGGATCCTAGAACTATATCCCCCATAAACTGTGTGGCGCGGGTCTGAGCTCCAATTGTATGAGGGATCCACCAATCCTGGAACATCTCCTATGAGCAAGGGCCCTCTGACAATGTGAAACTGTCAATCCCCATCAATGGGATGTCAATGACGGGTGACTGCGAAATAGGCCAATAACTTCTGGCAGGAGGTAAGATCGGTATACGGATCTCTCCTGTGGTGCTCGTGATAGCATGCTCTCCCAAATACAGCTCCCATCCTCCATCTGTAAAGAGAGGAATCCTACGGGTGGATATGATGTACTCTACTCTAGTCGGGTACCCATCCTCAAGGACAACTCCCAAATGCTCTCCAGAGTAGGGAATCCACGTGATGACATCAGCTGTCAATAGCTCCAGCTACAGGCGACAATCAGTAAAACCCTCAGCAACAAGGACCTCCGCCAGTATAGAATGATGCCATCTACGTCCTTGTGGATAGGTGTCTAAACCTAACACGCTCATAGGACGCAAATAAGGGAGCCTCTCATAGGCCCAAAACTACTAACACAAAGGAAAACATCTACTGTCAGTCAACACTCTTAACTTGTACATGGGAAAAGACAAGAGAAACACTCACCAGCAGAAACGGGTAAAATCCTAACCACGCCTCGATTAAGCCCTGTGATCGTATGCGCATTCCCCTGAGGAAGTAGGCAAAGGTGTAGGAACCAATCATACTCTGCTATACGGTCCACGTGTCGAGTGGCACTGATCAAAGCGAAGGACACCGTAGAAGAGTTATCTGCTATGAAGCAGCCCTTAATGATAATCAGGAACAATCACCGAAGAATGCGATCCCTGACTCTCATGTCATCGGGTATGGGCTCACTCAATAGCCCACTCATAGCATCTACACTCAGAGGACATGTCCTAACAGTCCTTCCCTTGAGTGCCTCCGCTGGAACTCCCAACAAGGATCTGATGGTAGTAGGGGTGATATCCGTCGTACAAGGCACCGACTCCCCTCCAAACTCCATGCCTGTGATAAACCGCCAATCCATCAGCGTCATCATCACCTCACAGTCCAACAAATGAAATGATTGGGTCTGGTGAAACCACCGCTCAGACAATGCCCTGAGATAACCCCAAGGACAGCGATGGGATAGAATGGAGAAGAAGCTCTCGAATCCCCAGCCATGGACAATCGCTCTATAGTCATCATGCAAGGCCTAATACATAGAGTAAATGCTAAACCAGTTCCCTCAAGGTTGTGTGAAGCCGGGAACCTACATCAAATGCAGATCAACATCAAACTCCTTGACTCCTCATCAATATGAAATAAGGAAGATTAAAGATCTAACTTCATATCTCGTTTGCGTGCAGGTATACTGAAGGATGCCTACTCAAGTCACCAAGAAGATCTGGGTTCACCACTTGAATACCTGGTAATTCCCTACGGGGAACACGTACAGCAGGAGCGGGAACCTTGAACGATACATCCTCCTCCTCGACATTCGGCACCTCAACCCGAATAGGACGTACCACCGCCTCCGCCAAACGACGAAGCTGTCTCATAGAATGGCGCTAAGGCTCTTCAAAAGCCCTCCCTCCGTACACTAGAAGTGGTCCTGCAGGAACTGCTCGGCTGATCTGGATCCATAATATCTAGAACAGTAAGTCTCCAAATCACCTCAGAAAGGGTGTGGTAATTTCGTACCAAGAGTCTTTTTCAAAATGCATTCTGTGATTATATGCCTACATTCATTATTTTAACATGCATCTACTGTAAAGCTAAAAATGCATAATTATCCAATGCCTACATTTTGAAAAATTTTGCCATAGCCCCTTTGTAAATGGGACTATCCACATGCACACAGGCATGACTAGGTGGCCATTCAGTAGCACACCTTTACACAGTCATATACATCCTATATGCATTCATCATATCACAGTAAAAATCCGTAAGTGTACTCTAATTACTAGGATTAGTTACTATTCTACCTTTACTCATTTGTCCTCAGATAGGATAAGAAATGACAGTAAAAGGTGCCAATTTGGCTACTTCAAAAGTCAAATTTTTTCACATCATTATGTTCAACATGGTTTAATACTAACATTTGCTATGTTGAATATTTTTTATCAAGTCATATCAGCATGCATATTCACTATTATGTGTCTAAATGTATTTCATGCGATAAGTCATTTTCCAACAAACAGAAATTAGAAAAAAATACATGCATGTGTTACCAGGACACTGAAGAACACTTGTATGGTGACAAAATATGAAAAAAGTTTCCCGAACTCAGCAGATCTGTAGAGAAGCTCTCAGATTTCCTTCGCGGCGCAGCTTGAAAATGACTTATGAAAGCAACCAGCCACCTATATATAGGCACGACTGGCCGCAAGTCAACTTGCAGCACCTGCAGGTCCACCTGCTGTCCTCCTACATGGGTCCCACACCTCCGGCTCATTCCAGTTAGAGTTATAAAGGAGGTCTTGCAAGCTAAAAATGCCAAATCAGGAGTAAAAACGCTACGCGATTGCGCGGAACAGCCTGAAATCCTGGTTTCTTGTCAGTCAGAGCTTAACTCCCATCGCTTTAATGGTATTCACCCGAATGTAGGGTATACTATACCAATAAGCTCAGTTTTCATAAACCTTGTTCGGCAATACCCAACAAAGGTCCAATGCCATCATTTGCAAGGATACAACCCTAAACATCCCCGCGGGGCTTACAACGCAAAACCACGAAGCATATACGTATCCCCGGCGGGGGTTACAACGCCGAAGTTATCAAGCATATACGTATCCCCGACGGGGGTTACAACGCTAAAGTTATCAAGCATATACGTACCCCCGACGGGGGTTACACCGCCGAAGTTATCCAACATATACGTATCCCCATGCGGGGGTCACCACGCCATGCAACCATTGATACACACATTAATGAAGGTCAAGCATCCTTGACGTTATACCAACCAATGGCAAGTAAATCCATTGAAGCAACCTTCCTCAACAAGGTCGACAATACAATACATCCGGTGATACACACATCAGCGAAGATCGAGCAACCACAGTAAATCGTTGGCGATAACCCGACGGTCGAGGGAAAATGTTATACACATCCTCAAAAAGCAGGCACAGTTTTATCCCCACAGATCTCTTCCACACAAGAGGTACCTTTAGGGAGTATATGAAAGTAGTATGCACACAAGCCAATCATGTTTGATGATAAAGCATATACTTTGTAACAATCTTATTCATTTATTAATAAAAAGTATTAATTTATTAAAGGCTTTTAATTATCGCATGATCTTTGTTTTATAATATGTGATAAACCCATAGTTTTAAGCAATGCTTTTAGAATAATGATGATGATCATTCTAATGAGATCTAAATTCTTAGAAAGCTTAAAACTAAAATAGTTCCCAATCATTGGATTACTAAATTGGGGATTAGTGAATCCGGATAGATTGGTACATACGTTGCTTGCTCATTGGATGAGGATGATTGATCTCATGATCATTTGTGTGGAGACACTAAAGCAAGTATGTAGGTGCTTATTAGAGAATAAGTTCATCGAACGTGGCTCGCTAAGGAATACCTAATGGAGTTTTATTTACTGTCAATAGGAATTCTCTGTAGTGATAGTAGTACAAGTAATCCTTGGACTTGAGATCATCATAGTATCTTGTGTATGATGAGTTATACTTTGACTTATTCCTTAAGACCCTTAGGGTATATCAAAGGGTATGCTTGGGTATAATAAGTTGTACATGGAGATAATGTATGATCAATAAAGAATCTACCACTTCTAATAAAAAGAAGAGAAATGTCCTATGTGATTCGATAAATGACAACCCGAAGAGTCATTGGTTAAAAGAGTAATGAAATTAGAAAGGAGTTTCTAATTTGCATTATTTGGAGTTGTGCATTTAAGGATCGAAATACATATAATTAAATAAAATAAGACTTGACAAGTAATTCCATGTCTTATATTTAATTGGGACATTGTATGGTGGAAGGATTGAATTCAGACGGTAACTATTTACTCAAAGGTTCTTTTATGATTAATGTTGAAATCTATATTATCCGGAAAGTTGATGATCGCTAGGGAGGCTTATCCCTATTGTAGAATAAATATTATTTATTTAAATAAATTAATTGTTTAATTTATTTATTTAAATAAGATTAGAATTGTTCTAATTGATTTATTCACAACCTAGGTTTAATATGGAGAACCTAAAGGGTCACACCATAAAAGGAAGAATAATTATTTAAGAAGTTAATGGCATAATCGTAATAATATGTTAAGTATATTTAATTTAATCTATGGTGATAGAATAAATTAAATAGCTTAATATTTATTATTTAATATTTTAGAAATATTAAATATAAATTAATAAGAGGAGTCTTATTAATATTATTACAATTATTATTATTTTAATTTCTAAAAGAGTTTAGGAATTAATTTAATATAAGTACTCTCATTTATTCCTAATTGGATTAGGAAGGAAAATTAGTTAAAGGAGTTTAATTAATTATCCCTAATAAGATTAAGGAGCTTAATTAATTAAAAGAATTTAATTAATTAAATAAATCCCAATTCCTTAATTGTTAAGGTGGGTTGCCCACATCTATTAATAAGAGGAGTCTTATTATGGGTGGGGGGGTTGTTGACTTTTTCAATATACGACATAATTCCAATTGTTGGGAGAGTACACCTTTTCTATAGAGATAGAAAAACTAGGGTTTAGCCAACCACCCCTTCTTCTTGAATTTTCTTCTTCCTTGGTGGATCACCTCTAGAGACCAAACATTTGGGTGGCTAACGTTGATCAAAGGAAGGAACCAAACCCGGTGGATTCAAGATTGAACGCGAAAGGATTTGGAGGTGAACTTGTACCTGAGGAAGCTCGATCTTCAAGGGTATGATTTATTCTTTATATTTTCGTTTAATTAATAATTATGCATAAAGGGTGATCCGGGTTTTATGGTTTGTAAATAATTTTTAAACTCTGATTTTTACACGCTTCCGCAATTTTTATGCAATTTGATTGCGCACATGAATATTACAAACCTAACAGTGGCATCAGAGCCAAACCTTTATGCAAATTATTAATTGTTTTAATTTAATATGTATATTGATATGTGTTTAGAACAATTTATTTGGGCATAATTTTATTGTATAAAAATTAAATAAAAAATAAACCGAAAACAGATTTCGCAAAAAGCAGGTCATGCAATTAAAAAAAAAAACTACGAAAATCAAAGAAAAAAAAAGGCTACGGATTGCAACGCATGCACGGAAATTCACCGCATTGGAAATAAAGCAGGATATTCAAGTTCTTAGTTTTTTTTTTCAAGGGCAATGCTGCGGTTTTATGTAATATATATATATATATATATATATTTATTATTATTATATATATATATATATATATATAATTATATATATATATATATATATACTATATATATATATTATTCTTAATTATTTTATAATTAAAATAAAATGTTAATTTTAATTTTAAAATAAAAGGTTTATTTTAATATTAAAATATAAAGTTTATTTTAATTTTAAAATTAAAATTTCATGCTAACTAATTAGAGTTGGAATTGGATTCCATGATAACTAATTGGAGTTGAAATTAGATTTGATATTTCCTTAAATAAAGGAGTTTATTTAGATATGAAATAAGATTTCATATTATTCAAAATAAAGGAGTTTATTTGTGAATAGAAAGAGAATCCTAATTTTCTTAAATAAAGGAGTTTATTTAAATATGAAATAAGATTTCATATTATTCAAAATAAAGGAGTTTATTTGTGAATAGGAAAGAAAATCCGTGTTTCCTTAAATAAAGAAGTTTATTTAAATATGAAATAAGATTTCATATTATTCAAAATAAAGGAGTTTATTTGTGAATAGGAAAGAATATCCGTGTTTCCTTTAATAAAAGTTTTTTTTTTTAACATGGAATTGGATTCCATAATTAATTAAAATAAAAGAGTTTATTTTAATCTAATTTTTTTATTACATGGAATTGGATTCCATAATTAATTAAAATAAAGGAGTTTATTTTGATTAAAGATTTTAATTAAAATAAAATAGTTTATTTTATTCAAAATTGGATAAATTAAAATAAAATAGTTTTATTTTGATTTAAATTTGGATTGAAATAAAGGAGTTTATTTTAATTCAAAATTAGATTTTATACTAACTAAATTTGCCCATTAAATGATATCAATATATATATTAAATGTTTATTATTCATAAGATGAATGTTATTTATTGATGCATATGGTGATGTGTATGAAAATAAATGGGATTGATTATGGAAAATTGACCAATGTGATTGGATTTTATTTTAGTTGGATGCATGAATGTATGGGTTTTATTAAATGGGGTCTGCGTACCTCGTCTTCTCTAATTTTTCTTAATGTAAATTCTATTCCCCTCCTATGTACTTCCCCTTGACTGTTGATCAAGGTTTCTATTTATTTTAAATAGTGTTGTAATAGGAATAGTTAGAATTATTTTGAAGAATTGGAGATCAAGGGACAAGAAGCGCATGAAGACCCGTTTGTAATGGAGCCCGGGTTTAAATGTAATAGTTATATTTAAATATCATTTCTTGCAACCCTAGGGTTTGACCTTTTAGTTCACTTGGTGGCTCTAGTGAACCAAACTAGAATAAAAGTCCATAATCAATCCGAGTAGAATATAGTATTCTATATGTGCATGCTTATACTATATATATTATATATTATGCAAACATGCTTCGCATGTTAATTAATATGACGCGTATTTTATATATGTATGTGCATGCGCGCTAAACAAGATGAGACAAATTAATAATAAACCCCTCAATTTTTTATATTAAGTCCTAAGCGTTCAAAGATATTTGGAATATCGAACGTCGCCTTCTAGCATGATAAAATTAATAGAGTATTAAATATTTAATATGAGTTTGTTGTGTCACCACAAGGCAAGTATTAAGTATTTAAGATGTTAATTTATCACATTTGATGCTTATAAAGAAAATTGAAAATATTGTTTTGTTGTGTCACCACAAGGATGATATTTTTCTTTTTGAATATATGGAGTGCTAGTCGACTTAACTTGGTTAATTTTGATTGGATGTGCCACCACTTGATCAAAATAATCTAAGAGGCAAAATACAAGGAGTTGCATAGTTGATGTAATTGACAAAAGTTGTCTACCTATTTATTTATATATAGTTTGTTGTGTCACCACAAGGCTATATACATTTGAAATAGGATCCTTATTCTCACTAGCAAATCTTTAATTAGATTTTGCTTAACTATATAAGTGAGGGTAATATAGTTTGAAGAAAATAGTGGGAGATACCAATTTTAAAACAAGACCTAATTTATTTTGGTAATTAATAAAAAGAATGTATACTAAAATGTTGTTAATTACAAATTCATTTACGTAATTTTACAATGTCTAAAATTACTATCACCGCAAAGCATATTAGATGCTAAATTAACTTGAGAATTAAGCGGATTGGTTAAGGAATTTGAGAATAGTTCTCATAGTCGAAAAGCTATCTTATGTCCTTAATATGCCTATCCTCGCAATGGTTGCGCATAATGCCTCCGAGGAAGACATTGCTACTTTTAGAAAGTGGCAAGATGATGCACGATTGGCTCGATGCATCATGCTTGCATCCATGAGTAACGAGCTTCAGCCACGAGATGAAACTATGGATGCTCCTACTATATTCCCCGCACATCAAGTAGTTGATGGTGAAGAAAGTAGGGACCGATAGATATCGAGATATCTAAGGAGCTCTTCCGATCTAGAATGGCCAATGGCACTATATAGTACGCATAAAAGGTTCTTAACATAATCAATTTGATTGATCAATTAGAAACAACTGGTTTTGTCATAGATAGAGAGTTGAGCCAAGATTTGATCTTGCACTCACTCCGGACTCCTTTCACAATTGTTGTGAATTTTTCACATGGACAAGCTAGATATCAGCCTCGTTGATTTGCTTAACATATTGAAAAATGTTGAGAGTCACTTTCAACCAAGAAAACCAAGTCTTCTTGGTAGGGGCCAAAGGATCTTACGAAAAGAAGAACGATTCAAAGAAGGTAAATGAAAAGGCAAAAACAAAGGATAATAAGAACAAAAGCGATCACGGATAGCAAAAGAAGTTTGCTTCCAATCGCAATAAGCCCGGACACCGGAAGATATCTGCGAGAAGCATCTTGCAGAGGCTAACCAAAGAGCTTAGTGAAGTTTCGGTTACAATACAATTTTTGTTCATGATTGAAATAAATTTTTTCTTTAAGTCGAGGTTCTACTTGGGTATTGGATACCGACTTTGGTTATCATAAATATAGATTTATGAAGGACCAAGCAGTAGAAAGCTAAACAAATATAAGTTATCCTATGCAAGGGAAATGTAGCAAAGGTTGCCATATTAGCCATAGAAACTTATAGTTTAGCAATGCCTACGGAAAATCTATTAAGTCGATAAGTTGTTATATTGTATTCAGTTCTTGTTAAAAATATTATTTCCATTTTATTGTTGGACAATGAAATCTTTGGTATTATAATTAAGAACAATTGTTGTTCTATTTATAATAATAATGTTTTGTATAGGATGGAATATCACTTAATGGATTTTGTATACTTGACTTACGTGAAAAATATATTTTACAAATTGAACAAACTAGTATAAGAAAAGGAGATGATCATTCAAAGAGTTGAATGTGTGTATTTCTTTGAAATACAATTGTGAATTATTTGAAAGGTTCAAAGAATTGAGAACGAAACAAATTGGCAAAAGTATTAAGATTCTTTGATTAAATCAAGGAATAAATACTTGTGCAATAAGTTTCTAGATCATCTCAAATGGTTTTCTCATAATGGACACATCCCGACACGCAATAATTGATTGATGTATCTGAATGAAAATCGTACCTTGTTGGACATAGTGCGGTCCATAATGATTTTACCGACATTCCAAAGATTCTTCTAGGGTCATGTCCTAGAAATGGTCAGTATATCTAGGAAAAGGTAACCTCAAAATCCGGCCCCAAGACTCCATAAAAGTTATGGATGTGGAGGATTCTAATCTTAAGTATGTTAAGTTAAGGGGTTGTCCAACTTATGTGAAAATGTTTCAAAGGATAAGCTTGGGACAAGGTTTGACAAGTACAATTTGTGGGACATCCTAAAATAAGTTTAGGGTATATGTTGTATAATCCTACTTAGCAAAAGGTGTTTGTTACTGAAACACGCATCCTTCTAAGATAAAGGTGTTTATCATTGAAGGGCTAGTGGGAGGATAATAGATCTTGAAGAGTTCAAGAACCACAAAGCACTATAAGTCAAATAAGAGGAACACAGTAGATAGACCTATTGTACCACAAACCTAATCGTAAATGCGGAATAGTGCAAGAAGATATACCTAGGAGGTATGGATTCATCATGGATGATGATGATGAGGTACACATCATAGAAGATGATGATCCGAGTTACATTCGATGAGGTAAGACTTCTAGTGTGTATAAAAGGGACGAGTGGAGAGCCGTGACATTCCTAATATTATATGTTGATATACTACGAGATAAGGAATGACATACCAATGCTACAATCAATAATGATAAAGTTGTCTAAACATTCCTCCATGAATGGTTTGGGAAGAGTATCTTAATTGGGAATAAAATCTATATAGATAGATTCAAGAGGATGCTCGACTTAACCCAAGGAACGATATATTCATTTGATGCTAAAGTTGTTTAGCATGGCAAACTCAAGAGATGTCTCATGTCGATGAGCTATGGAGTGTATCTCTTAATAGTCCCCATAGACTCCAAAGAAGAGAGATCGCATGAGTGACAATCATGTATGCAATGAAATGTACGAGACCGATGTTGATCGATCATATTCGGAGAAGATCACGGTAAGGCGTTGAAAAACATCTTAAAGTTCTTAACCTAAGCACTAAGGATGTGAGCATACATGGTGGGTGCGAATTAAAACTAGAGGGCTTACTGACTCAAGTTTTCGTACGCACCAAGACGACGAAAATCCACTTTAAGGTAAAGTGTTACCTTGAAGCGGTGGTGTAGTGAATTGGAAAGGTTCCAAACAAAGAAAGAGTTCTTTGGTTTAGTGATAAAGACAAAGTATATAGCTATAAATGAAGCTGCAAGTTGATTGTTTGGATGATAAGTTCATTACAGAACTAGGAATAGTTCCTAAGTCTCATCTTGGATCTAAACATGTGTTGTGGCACTTTCATTTGATTTTTAGAATCATTGAAAGATGGGAAATCACTATAGAGATAGTGGACTCTCATGAACAACATTACATATCCATTAATTAAAGCTTATCCAACAGCAGGATAATCGTCACTTAGAGAAGAAGAGTATGAGATACCATGACGATTGGCTTTAGTGCAAGTGGGAGATTGAAAGTAGTATGCACACAAGCCAATCATGTTTGATGATAAATCATATACTTTGTAACAATCTTATTCATTTATTAATAAAAAGTATTAATTTATTAAAGGCTTTTAATTATCTGCATGATCTTTGTTTTATAATATGTGATAAACCCATAGTTTTAAGCAATGCTTTTAGAATAATGATGATGATCATTCTAATGAGATCTAAATTCTTAGAAAGTTTAAAACTAAAATAGTTCCCAATCATTGGATTACTAAATTGGGGATTAGTGAATCCGGATAGATTGGTACATACGTTCTTGCTCGTTGGATGAGGATGATTGATCTCATGATCATTTGTGTGGAGACACTAAAGCAAGTATGTAGGTGCTTATTAGAGAATAAGTTCATTGAACATTGGCTCGCTAAGGAATACCTAATGGAGTTTTTTATTTGCTGTCGATAGGAATTCTGTAGTGATAGTAGTACAAGTAATCCTTGGACTTGAGATCATCATAGTATCTTGTGTATGATGAGTTATACTTTGACTTATTCCTTAAGACCCTTAGGGTATATCAAAGGTATGCTTGGGTATAATAAGTTATACATGGAGATAATGTATGATCAATAAAGAATCTACCACTTCTAATAAAAGAAGAGAAATGTCCTATGTGATTCGATAAATGACAACCTAGTAGTCATTGGCCAAGGCAGAATGAAATTAGAAAGGAGTTTCTAATTTGCATTATTTGGAGTTGTGTATTTAAGGATCGAAATACATATAATTAAATAAAATAAGACTTGATGATAATTCCATGTCTTATATTTAATTGGGACATTGTATGGTGGAAGGATTGAATTGTGCAGTAACTATTTACTCAAAGGTTCTTTTATGATTAATGTTGAAATCTATATTATCCGGAAAGTCGTTGATCATTAGGAGGCTTATCCTATTGTAGAATAAATATTATTTATTTAAATAAATTAATTGTTTAATTTATTTATTTAAATAAGATTAGAATTGTTCTAATTGATTTATTCACAACCTAGGTTTAATATGGAGAACCTAAAGGGTCACACCATAAAAGGAAGAATAATTATTTAAGAAGTTAATGGCATAATCGTAATAATATGTTAAGTATATTTAATTTAATCTATGGTGATAGAATAAATTAAATAGCTTAATATTTATTATTTAATATTTTAGAAATATTAAATATAAATTAATAAGAGGAGTCTTATTAATATTATTACAATTATTATTATTTTAATTTCTAAAAGAGTTTAGGAATTAATTTAATATAAGTACTCTCATTTATTCCTAATTGGATTAGGAAGGAAAATTAGTTAAAGGAGTTTAATTAATTATCCCTAATAAGATTAGGGAGCTTAATTAATTAAAAGAATTTAATTAATTAAATAAATCCCAATTCCTTAATTGTTAAGGTGGGTTTGCACATCTATTAATAAGAGGAGTCTTATTATGGGTGGGTGGGGGGGGTTGTTGACTTTTTCAACATCGACATAATTCCAATTGTTGGGAGAGTACACCTTTTATAGAGAGAGAAAAACTAGGGTTTAGCCAACCACCCCTTCTTCTTGAATTTTCTTCTTCCTTGGTGGATCACCTCTCAGAGGCCAAACATTTGGGTGGCTAACGTTGATCAAAGGAAGGAACCAAACCGGTGGATTCAAGATTGAACGGGAAAGGATTTGGAGGTGAACTTGTACCTGAGGAAGCTCGATCTTCAAGGGTATGATTTATTCTTTATCTTTTCGTTTAATTAATAATTATGCATAAAGGGTGATCCGGGTTTTATGGTTTGTAAATAATTTTTAAACTCTGATTTTTACACGCTTCCGCACTTTTTATGCAATTTGATTGCGCACATGAATATTACAAACCTAACAGTATAAGCCAGTGTCTAGGATTCAGGACTTTGGTGATAGTCCCAACGTCAGCATCCTTGGAGACTTGGATCACATGTCCAAGCCATCACTGATTGTCATCCTCAACAGTATTACATGACAATCATACTACATACATTTGCATCATGTTGCTGCATATCGCATCATGATTGTCTTACTTGCATTTCAAGTGTCTAGGATTCTTTATCCTATCCATCCCTTGCATTGCATGAATATGATAAAGAGGGGCATTTGTAGACACTTGAAATTTTCTGCACTCCTATTACTGACATTGCAGGAGGGTAGATTCGTCTTTTGGAGATAACCCTGAAAGACAACTTACAAACCATTCTAGATACTACCGGAAGTTCGGCTCCAACCCTAACACAAACCGGAGCACATCGATCAAAACCGGACACACACAAGGCTTGTCATTTCAATCTCGAGAGATAGCCGAGAGATATGCAGATCCAAAGACCGGCAACAACACCGGAGAGAACAGCTCTGTCTCGGCGATAACACCGCGACTTTCAGTTCCAGTCCCAGAAATAACACTGGGAGTAGCAACCCCATCCTTGGTGATAGCCCCAAGAGATGTCATTGCAGTTCCGACGATAACTTCAGAAATGCTTGTTTCAAACACATGCGATCAGCTTCAACCACATACATACTGTCAAAGCACATATACCTCAGACAGGAACATACACAGATAACAGTGAGGCACACAAACAAGCAGTCCAATCTTAGAGATAACCCTGAGCAACGTCTGTTTTCCGCTTGAACCAGCGATAACCCCGATGAGGAGTCACGACGTCATCTTACCATTTCAACAGGATGATATCGCAGCATACTAACAAGTAATCCAATCTCAACTATAACCTTGAGCAACGTCTACTTTCAACTTAACCTGGCGATAACCCCGGCAAGGAGTCATACATCATCTTGTTCATCCGACAAATGGCACGTCCTCTCAACTCTACATACATACATACAACAATGTCCCAATAATCGAGGAATGACCATCCCGAGTGACTATTACGTGTGGCAGTACTTTGGATACAATTTGAAGCTTGAAGACCATAGGCATAGACCCCTCTTCCTGACTTCGTACAACCTCTAATCCATGTCATTACGTAACTCTCGACACAAGCAACTCGAAGAAGTACAGATATGCTTCATTTGGATGCTCGGATTGAAGTTCTGCAAGTTCGATTGGACATTACAGTGCATGACTGCATGTACTACGAGACGACGAGACCCGCGAAGCTTAGGCCCAACACGACCAGCCGTAGGTTCAACTGCGGCTGCCGCAGGTTGACCTACGACCATCCGTTTATAAATATAGAAGGGGGGTCAGCCATTTGAGAAGAGAGAAAGAAGGAAAAAGGCGAGGAAGCCCTGTCCATTTAGCTCAGCTTTTGAGTGTTTCCACTTCTTTAAACATCAATTAGCTCATATATAGATACTTTTTATCCGGCGGGAGCTGAGTGTTTATCCAGTTAAAGTCAAAGAAGTCTACTTTGGCAGTCCACTATAAGCCTTCTTACATTCAAGAAAGTCTCTTTCTCCTATTATCACACACTGTTGTACATGTTGAGAGTCGTGTAAGTGTGTTTGCCCGGACTTCTATCCGTGGTTTTCATTTCTGTCTGTATATATATACTAATATATATATATATATTTCATATATATGGACTAACATTATCGAGTTATGCCTCGATTTAGCCTAGACTTCGGTCTGGAGCGTTTATTTGCTTTTGCATATATATATATACTTATATATATGAACTGTGGTCAGACTCTGTCTGATGAGCTTAGACTTTGGCCTGGAGCGTTTAATTGCTTTTATATATATATATATATATATATATATATATATATATATATATATATATATATACTTATATATATAATCTGTTATCGAACATATCGATGAGCACGGATTTTATATCCAAGTTGCATTTACTCGCTTTTATATATTTACGTATATATATAATAATTGTTATCGGACATATCCGATGAGCCTGGATTCACATCCAGTGTGTTTACTGCTTATATATATTGTTGGTTGATTTCACAATCAAAGCAAACGTGCAAGTATACACGATCAACAAGTAATATTGTGATAAATTAGAGTATCGATCCCACAGAGAATTCCAATTAATAAACTCCAATTACTAGTACTGTATCAATTCAATTTTATTTAAACAACCAAAAATTGTGATTATTAAAACTAAGAAAACTAATTGTAAATATAACAAGAAATTATGCTAAAAGAAAACAAAGAACAAATTAAGAATTATTTGAATGCAGATGAATGATAATTAAGACTCAAATTTCCCCAGATATGATTATTAAATCAATTATCCAATCATCCCAATTATTATGTCTACTGAATTGTTAACAGGAATTCTCAAATGCCAAAAGCCCCCTCTCTCGAGTGATCAATTGCCTTCTATTTAACCTAGATTAATTTTGTTATATCTCTATGCAAAACAATTGAATTAAAATCGTTACAATCCAAATTCCTTATGTGTTACATGCGACAAATAGATATTCTCATTGTATTCACAAACCTAATTATTCACTGTGCAAATAACTAAGTCACATGTCACCCTGCCCAGTTCTAACCCTAGAATTCCTCTCTCGATTCCTCCTAGAGTAACACGGTAATTATTGGCCAGATAATTAATCAATAAATACAAGGCATAATGAACAATTCACTTCAACATAAATAATTGGAATAAATTAAATAATCAATTCATAATCATAAAAGGTTCCATTGGAATCTTAATAAAAAGAATTAGTTCATGACGGAAATAAAAACCACAAATAATTGATAAATCATCCTTAATGAGTTACACAATTTTTAAAAGAATAAAGAAGAAGAAGAAGAACTCCAAGCGGAAAGCCTTTAGATCTGCTCTTGCTCCTTTGATCAATCCCCAATTGTGTAGAATAGCCCCCCAATTCAATGTAAAGAATCAATTTATATATTTTTACGCAATTCCAACAATTCTAGTCCAAATAGGCTTCCAAAACACACCAAATACGAAGTCAAACTATTAGTCAAAGCCAGTCCACCATCCGATCCCCGCGCAGCGTCGAGTCGGGCTCAACGAAGACCCACGCCCAGTATTATCTTTTACTCTTGGAACAACGCCCCGGCGCTAGGGTACAGAAACTGATTTTCTTGCCTTTTTCAATCCCACAACTTCCAAACGTCCCAACATCACACAATCCCGCCACAACACAACTTAAACAAGTAAAATGATTCTAAAATGATTCGGACACACAACAAATTAAGGTCAAACATAATCAATTCATGGGTATATTACCCAATCATCATATATATATATATATATATATATATTCACATTTCTGTCAGGCTTGGAGTTTACTCCGTGGCTTTTTACAGCTTTATTTACATTATGTCCTGCCTGGAGTTCACTTCGTGGCAGTTGATCGCTTTTACAACTTTATTTACATTTTTTCCCACCTGGAGTTCACTTCGTGGCGGTTGATAATGTTCATATATATATATATATATATATATATATATATATATATATATATATATATATATATATATTTAGAGCTATATATATATATATATATATATATATATATATAACTGCTTACTACTTTCCATACAAACTGCAGTATCTTGTGAGCCTAGGAATAATGTGATCACAGGTTTAGTTTACTGAATCTTGATTCGGTTCCCATGATGGACATTTTTTGGCTGTAAGCAGCTTGTACATTATTTTACAGTGTCTGAGTTTCCTTGGATGGCTGTTATGCCAATGAGGAGTTCGACACTGCTGTATATTGTTTTCTCGAGGATGCCTCGCATCTCGAAAATAAAAGCAAACAAGCCAGACATTTAATAATAAAAATGGAAGTATGGAAAGGTCTCAATTCCTATTGAGCATAGGGTTTGAAAAACCTCTTTTACTAAACTTCATTGCTATATCTTGTGGTTAAAATTGGATTTTTCTTAAATAAAAATCAAACCCATGTATATAGGTGCGAACGAGGCCTTGCACTACTTTCATATAATTGCACATTGTTCCACACACACACACACATCCATATAACAATTTCTTTGAAAAGTGGCGG
Source organism: Panax quinquefolius (assembly GCA_020205615.1). NCBI lineage: Eukaryota > Viridiplantae > Streptophyta > Magnoliopsida > Apiales > Araliaceae > Panax > Panax quinquefolius. The sequence continues at coordinate 93,441,574 of CM035153.1, read as the reverse complement.
TCACCGTGGTAACACGGATGTCGGGGGGTGCCTAATACCTTCCCTCCGCATAATCAAGCCCCCGAACCCTTAATGAATCTCGGTTTCATAGACCCGTTTAACAGTGTCAAAACACTGGGTCAATGTGCAAAACTTTTTCGGTTGCGTTGGTGCAACCATTTAAATATACCAACTGGTGACTCTTAAAGTCAATCGTCGATATTATACATGTCAGACCTTTTTTACTTGTTTTTTCAAACAAATCTCACATTAACATGAGAACACCAAAAGACAAGTAACGAAAAGGGACACTAAAAATCCCGACGTCGACATGGTTAAAAAATGAAATAACTAAATAAATATTGGTTAATTTAAATAGAGTTGAGAATTATATTATGAAGTAATATAATTTGATTTTTCATGCCTTGATTGGCGATGAAATTGTTATGAATTAAATCTCATAAATAATGTGAGTAATTCACTTAATTAAAATAGTGAATTAATGTAAGCATATTTGTTTTAATAAATGAGGAAGTGATATATTACATACGGAGTGTAATATGTTAATGTAATATGTTTGTGAATCTCGTAAATAGTTAAAATATTTATCGAATAAAATAAATCTTTTAGTTGTAATATTTATGAAAATTAAAATAAATATTCAATGAAAATTATTATGGAATAATTTATTTAAGTATGATGATATTAAATAAATTGATGATAAATAATTTTATAATTTATGCGTATTTTATTACGTTAAAAATCATTTGAAATTATATTAAAGTGTAAGAAAATATTTTAAGTTATTTTAATGACTTTTAATATTTTATGATGAATTTTATCAATAAATTAATATTAATGATAATGGATTTATTTAATACATAAATTAAATAAATTATGGAAAATTAGAATTAATGTTTTAAAAATCATATAAAAATGATTTAAGGGTTAGAAAAATATTTGAAGTTATAAAATATAACTTTTGATATTTTTCATGAAAACACTAATATTTTAATATTAGTGGCAATTATCGGATAATGGATTTAATCATTTTAAAAATCATATAAATATGATTTTATGGTATTAAAATACTTTGAAATATTATAAATATTTTATAATATTATGGCATGTATTTCATTAATATTTGATATGAAATAAATATTAATGATAATGGAATTAAGTAATATTTAATTCATATTAATATGATATTAATGATTGAAAATCATGATAAATGATAATAATTATCTGAAAATTATTATAAGTCATTGAAAAATATTTTGACTGAAAATGAAATTATCTAAGGTAAATGTAAAGCATTTAGACAGAGTCTTATTGAAATTAGACTCGTGAATTATCCGACTAGACTATCGGGATGTCAGAAATTGTACCGAATTCAACTCAGACTTAAATAGTTTGACTTGATACCGAATTTTAGGTATTTTATAGACTGATAGGATTATGTGGTAATTTGTTAGGTTATATTATAATCGTATTTAATAGACTATATCTTTGTGATGATATTATTCTAATATTTGGAGATCGGTATTATATATATTAGGTCTTGAATGAAAAGCGATATAGGTTGCGTGAATCTGAATCAATGGTAGTGAATTAAGTTCTCTAACTCGATCTCGAGTTGATATTTATGAAATATGCTTGGGGTTAATCATTACTGATTATACTATGTCTATGAATTATTGATTCGCACTCTCTGCACATTTCATGCATTCATCAGGTATGAAAGGCTGATCACCTTCATTACCATTTGGTCTAGTTGATTTATTCATGTTCATTATTCATTCAGCTATGAAAATTTATTTATGTTCTTTCACAATGTATATATTGTAGAAAGTTAGCAACTTATTGTTCTATTCTTTCAATCATGATATATCCTTAATTGAACTTATACTTACTGGGCAAAATTGTTGCTCACCTTTGCTATATCATGATAAACATTGCGGATTAGGACGAATACGTCGGATATAGGAAAAGTCAAAGACAAGTCAGATTTGGAATATATGTGCAGCTAAATTTATAACAATAATGTATGATAATAACTTTGTATATCTGATAGGATATTGATTTAGGTATTATGTGAGGGTTCTCGACCTTGGGGATAGTGTGTAATGTTGAATGTATAAACAGTTTATGTTTATATCTTTTATAATAGACATAGAAATAGTACACCGGATTTGTGGTGATTTGGGACCCAAATCTGGGGGTATTACAGGTTAAACCCTAAGGGTTTGGTAAATTCTGTGTATGCCATTAAAATTATATAACAAATGTCCAAAACACCTTTTACTTATCTTTTAAGTAAAAAGATTTACAATATCCAGTGAGTCATCACTCAAGAATTATCCCATGTGCTAGAAATCAACTCAAATCTTATGCAAATGGATACCTTGCACATTTGGATTCATTGCATCTATGTATTAGTGATTTAGGAGAGAGAAAGTTCACCAAAATTGCACATTTGCTTTCTAACTCTCAACAAACCTTTTCTCTCTCCTTAGCAATGAAAATTTTAAGTGTTTCAGTCATTAGAACACCCCTAAGATCATCTAGATCGGTGGAGAAGAGCTTAAACCAAGGATTGGATAATAGAAGGTATAAATCCTAAACTCAACTTTGATCTTGTATGCAAAGAAAGACTTTATGTTTATGTGTTTAGATTCATGCTAGAAGGTGTTTTATGATGATCTATACTAGATCCATAACATCAAAGTGGGTAAAAAATTATGTTTTTCAAAAACTATCCAAGAACACAAAATTCGTCTGACAAGCTAATGTCGGTCGCTCTAAATCTTTCTGTGTTTCTTATTTTTGTTGTTTTAAAGTTGTAATATGTAGCTTGTCATGTTGTCTTTGATCTGGAACTGGAATCGTAGCTATTGGATGTCCAGATTGTGAGTTATGATCGGTCAAAACCCATTGACCGGGCATGACCTGTCAAATTCTGGCTAACCTAGAAACTCGTTTCCAGTGTCTGACAAGATTTTGCCAAGCCAATAACTGTCAGTTTTTATGTGATATGTGGATGTTGTTGTATACGTGTTGTAGCCTACTAGATGGAGTATAAATCCATGCCTTAAAACCCCTTTAACAACAACTATGTTGGATATAGGAGATGGTCAAACTAGCCATCCGAGACTGATTTTGAGTTTCTGGAATTTCCAGAAACCGTATGAACAAACCCTTTAGCAGGGTTTGACCGGATCATATCTGGAGATTTTGATCTTGTTGGACTGAGACTATGTTATGTATTTGTTCCATGTCATGTGTACTACCCATTTCGACCATAAGAACAACGAACGAATGACTAGAACACCAAATTAATGGAGCTTGAAAGTGGTACCTTGAGACTGTCTAGGTTTCTGGGTAACCCAAAAAACCCAGATGATGTCTGACAGTGACTTTAAGGGCTTGGATCTTCAAAGTGTGAGGTTGTATGCCCAATATGAAAGTTGATAATTGTAGTGTTACATACACACTACCAAATCAGTGTCTTAGCAAACCCAGAACATGAATATACTGAGAATCAAAGGCAGTCAAAGTTGACCCCTTTGAACACTGACTATCAGTGTTCTTGAGGCTCAAGAACACCAACAGCGACGGTTTTATTAATTTTAATTTCTGATTTTCCAAAAATTAATTAAAAATATAAATAAATTTAAAAAATTACAAAAATGGTTTTAAAAATTATTTTAAATTATGAAAAATAATTTTTGACTATTTGGGATATTTTTCATTAATATTTATAATTATTTAAATATTAATGGTATTTAATTTATTTTATTAGTATATTAAATAAATTAGAGAAAATGATATTAAATAAGAATAAAGTGTTTAAAAATATTTTCAGGTTATAAAATGTAACTTTTAATATTTTTGGAGAATTTTCATTAATAATTTAATATTAATGATATTAGATTTATTTAATTATAATATTAAATTAATTAATTAAAAATGATTTTATTAATTTAAAAATCATTTAAAAATGGGAAAAATAATTTAAAAAATATTTTAAGTTATAATTATTGACTTTTAATATTTTAATAAGAATTTCATTAATATTTAAATATTAATGGTGATGATTTAAAAATAATTTTAATTACTTTAAAAATCATTTAAATAGAATATTGGTGATTTAAAATATTTTAAGTTACTATTAATAACTTTAATATTTTAACAAGAATATCATTAATATTTTAATATTATTAAATATTAATAATGATGGAATTAATTAGTATTTAAATCATTTAAAAATGATTTCGGTATTTGAAAAATTATTATAAATTATAATAATTGTTTATAAATTATTAAAAGCTTTCAAAAATTATTATAAATGATAATTGATTTATCTAAAATAATATTGAAGCTTTAAGACCAAGTTTAATTGACAATAAATGTGTTAATTGTTGGATAGGGTGACCAGTACCCCAAGAATAAATAGAAGTCCAACCAGACCGAACCAGTTAGACTTTATAAGTGTTTATATAGGTTATAAACAATAATGTGGCTATGTGGTAATGTGTCTAAGAGAAGTATTGGTTGTAAATTATAGTGATATGTATTGTGAATTATTGTGCTAATTGTGAGACCGATATTGTTGATTTTAGGTCTTACGTGTGAGAGCCTCAAATCTGGGTCCCATATCACCACGGATCTGGTACAATCATTCTACAACTATTGCGGAAGATATAAACATAAATTGTTTATACATTAAACTTACACACTTTTCCCCAAGGTCGAGTAACCTTAACTCATACACAATTCATAACTTATCTAACACATAACACTATTATCATACAACACTATTACAAATCTAATCGCGCACATTAACTTTATGCTGAAACTGTCTTTAATCTTTCCTTGTATCCAACGTATTCGTCTTTATTTGCAATGTTTTATCATGATATAGCAAAGGTGAGCATGATAGTTTCCCGTAAGTTTAAATACAATTTAAAGATATATCATGATTGAAAGAGTCTGAATAATAAGCTGGCTATAATTCATCAATATAGTTGAGAACTAGCACGAACAAACATTATACATGAACAATTTATCTTGACCGAACGGTAAAAGGTGATCAGCCTTTCATACCTGACTTATACATGCAATATGTACAGAGTACAATTTTATATGTCAATCAGTAATGATTAACCATAAGCATATCTGAATGAAACAACTCTTAGTAGAGTTAAGTAAAACTTGCCTGAACCGTTAATTACCGCTACACAATTTATAATGCTTTATCTGAAGACCAAATATTAGTAATATAAATCTCCAATATTAGAATAATATCATTACAATATAATACTATTATATATATACATAGAATAACCTAAACACAACACATAACCCTATCAATCTACAATACACATAAGACTTGGTATCTGGTCAAACTATTTCAGTCTGACTTGAAACTGACACCATTCTATCATCCCGACGGTCTAGTCGGACAAATATCGAGTCTAAGTTCAATTAAACTTTGCCTAAACACTTAACAATATCTTAGATAATTTTATTATCGGTCAAAATAATTTTCATAGGCTTGTAATATTTTTCAGATAATTATTACCATTTATCATAATTTTTCAATCATTTATATCGTATTTATATTATATAAATACCACAATACTCTATTATCATTAATATTTATTTAATATTAAATATTAATAGAAATCATAACATAATATTATAATATAATTATAATATCACAAAGTATTTTTAATACTTTAAAATCATATTTATATAATTTTTAAGCAGATTAAATCCATTATCCGATAATTGATATTAATATTTTCATGAAAAAATATAAAATTTATATTTTATAACTTAAAATATTTTTCTAATAATTAAATCATTTTATATGATTTTTAAAACATTAATTCTATTTTTCTATAATTTATTTAATATATTTATTAAATTAATTAATTACCATTAATAATAAATTATTAATGAAATTCATCACAAAATATTAAAAGTCATCAAAAATAACTTAAAATATTTGCTAATATCATAATATAATTTTTCATGATTTTCATGAATTAAAACCATTTTAAATAATTTATTTAATATTATAATTAAATAAATAAATAAATTTTATATGCCAAAAATATTAAATATTTTTGAAATATACTCAAAATAATTAAAAACTATTTTTAGGGCTTTAAAATAATTTTTCATAATTTATTATGTATTTTTAATAAATAAAAACCATTTTTTCTATTTAATTAATTAATTAATTAATTTTAAAAAGTAAAGTGTCACTAAAGGGCCCTATAGCGACAGAACATTCGCTATATAGGTGTTCTCGAAAAGTATTCTTGAGCCTTCGTATCGAATTATTTAAAGGTAGGAGGTGTGACCAACATTTGATCTAGGTTCCTAATGCTTTCTGGGCTTGATTAAACGTTAATTCTGTGGTAGGTTTGCAACACTACCATTAACAATCAACAACTCAGTCATACAACATCATGATATGAAGATCTGGTCTCCGAAACATACTGTTAGACCATGCCTGGGTTTTTTGGGTAACCCAAAAACCCAAGGCAATTCAAGTACGTGTCTCATTTTGAGCTCAATTATCTAAGGGTTCTAGTCATTAGTTTAGTGGTTTTATGGTTTCGGTCTATAGTCCTTATGTTAGTGAACATTTACATTACAACAAATCAGTTCAACAACATATAAATCATAAGATACAGATCGGTCAAAGCTTGTCAGGAATGACGTTCATCTGGTTTCTGGAGATTCCAGAAACTGAACAATATGACCGAGTGACTTGGTTTAACCGCTCAGTACATTTGATATTGTGATGTTTTGAAAGGTCTAAGAACATGGATCTATAGTCCATACAACACACGATAACTTTGTTACAACCACATGAACATATCACCTACAGTCTGACAGATAAAGACCTTAGAAAATCTTGTCAGGCCTGGTTTTACACTTTCTGGGTTACCTAGAAAGTTCATAGTCATGCTTGGTCAACCATCTTTGACCTTGAATATCTTGAAATCTGTAAATGGAATAGCTTTGATTCCACTTCCAGATCAAAGACCTCCTATCAGACTACAAGCCTAAAGCTTAAAACAACTCAAAACTTAAACACATAAAGATCTAAGGCCACTGACATATGGTTGTCAGGCCATTTCTTGAAAAAAAATTTCCAGACTTCAAAAATGCTAGATTCGAGCACTATGATGTTATGGATCTATGATTTAACAACCCAGATCACTAAATAACATCATAATACACAACATTAAACAACAAACAACCACTTCTAACATCATATCATAGGATTTCAAAAATTTAGGGTTTATACCACTTTGATGCTTGAGCTTTGATTCTGATCATCATGATATGATCTTGGCTTGCTAGATATCATATAAGGGATTGAATAACTTGTGAATTTCAGATATGTAGAGAGAGAGAGAGAGAGAGTTGGATGAGAGTTAGATATCAAATGACCAAATACATGCACTTTTTCTCTCTTTAATCTATATATAATGTGATATATAGCACATGGCTGATCTCTTTTGCTTGATTTGCCGGATTTTTGAAGTAACAAAGTTAATTGAGTTGGTCACCTACTACCAAATTTGCTAGATTTGCAAGTTATCACATAAATAATGTAAAAGGGTAAACTAGTCATTTGGCTTTTAAATTTAATGGCATACTTGTCAATTGATACAACCCTTAGGGTTTAGGTTTTAACCCTTTGGGTTTAGGGTTCAACCCTTAGGTTTTACATTTTATTTTCTAAAATTTCCAAATTAGGTTTAAAAATAGAAATTTAATATTTCTAACTTATAATTAAGATTCTATAATTATATTAAGATTTCCTAATCATAACTTCAAGCTTGATTATTAGGATTAACATTTCCTAATTAAAATGGCTAATTTAGCAATTAAATCAACAATTGTACATTAGGGTTTCTGTCAGAACAATTAGGATTTAAAAATTTGAAATTAGATTTTGCTAATTAATTAAGCTTTAGCCTAATTAATATTATAATTAATATCACTTAAGCATTATAATTATCCTTTAAATTCCCAGATTAGGGTTTTAAATTTCTGAATTAGGGTTTCAGATTCCCGAAACTTTAATTAGGGTTTCCAGAACCGGTTTCTAATGTTTCTTATCAGTCATTAGGGTTTTCTAATTGAACGTTGACGTTCTTAATAATATTATTGTTTGACACGGATAAAATTTATCTGGTCAACCCTTGACCCTTAACCACATTCTGAATACATACATAACCATGCATATACATAGAACATAAACACATATACTTAATCCTGAATAATTCACCTAAATCCTTCACAGAATTTTGAAATCTTCAAAATTCCTTCCCAAAAATATCAAACGCATACACTTATTTTCTGTCTAGGTCTATTATTTGACCTTAAAGCCATCATTTAAGATTTTAATAAATTGTCTAATTTCTCGGGTTGTCACATTACGAACGCAGATAAGTTTATTGTGTAGCAGTAATCAACGATGAAGGCAAGTTTCCTTAACTCAACCTTGAGTTAATATTGTTCAATTATTATGGTGGTTAATTATTATTAATTAGACCACGTCCAATAATTTATTGTTGATTATTCACAGTTATTGCATGTTTATTAATTCAAATTGAATTATTGATTCTGAGAATATACTTGTAGAATAACTTTTGTTGTATATATCCATCCGTAGAAGCTATTATTGATTTCAAATAGTACAGTTAAATTATGTCTATTGTTTTATCGTATTGAAATATGTCTTAGCTAATTGTTTTGGCTAGACGAACATTTGTTAGAACTTGATAGGGTCGAGAAGAGAAGAGAAGAGAATTCAATTATTATTGATAGATCACTGCCGGTTGTTTAGGCTAGATCAAAAAAGAAAACTTGATAGGTTTGAGAAGTGAAGAGAAGAGAAGTTATTAGATATTGAAATCATAGTATTTCGTTGTTAAATCAAATTTTGATTCTGAGACTAAGAAGAACAACCTTTTATACAAAGGGAACATTTTATTGGTCGTAAATTCGACCTTTGCACGCGTGTAAGTATTATGCATAATATAGGGTACAAGGAGTTGGCCGGCTCTAAGTACTTACAGAGGGGTATGATTTAATCTTTATGGTTATCTGATACACCTAGGTATATCAAAGTCAAATCTTTGATAGTTACTCGAGAAGAGAAGTTCAAGATCCAATGGATCACTCAGCATAAATCTAGAAAATAATCCACTTTGTTATTGCGTAAAATTGATTCTTGATTATTCATTAGAATATCGTAGAAACTTTTAAAGCATTGCACTATTTCATTATCAGATTATTGTGTTGCATAAAATGCGAGAAGACTTGTTAATTATTAAAGTTTTGTTCAGCTATTTCAAAGTTCCCTGAACTTTGGTTTCATTCTATCGAAATAGATAGTCCGTTCTTATTGATTCTTATACATTTATTGTATGTCTTAACTTGCGGGGCAAATTTGTTGCTCACCCTTGCTAAATAAAACTTTTCAGCTAGGGACGAAGTGGCAGGAGGTGCTATGAAGGACAAGGGCAAGGGCATTGTAATAAATTAGTTATGAATAACATTATTATTATGTTATGTTTGTAAACCCTTTTGGTATAACTAAAGGGTATGTTTGTAATGTTAAGGTTAGATGACATGGGCCTAATGTATTAACAATCTATGTTAATGACTTATGTATTACTATTTCTATATGAATGGGTAGTTAGATGTTATTATATTTTGGAGCGTGAGCACCAAACTCGGGAGTCAGGTAACCCAGATTTGGGGGCGACACATCGGAGGTCCGAAGAATACGTAAAAGTTAATCGGTAAAGTAAAGACGAAATATCCTAAAATATTTGGATTCCGAGAATCGCAATTTTAAAACTGTAGGAGGAATTCTGAAAGACGGAACCACGAAACATCCAAGGGAAGTTTCGTGAATAGTAAGGAGGTGGAATAGTAAGGAGGTGTTAATACTAATCGTAGGGGCAAAATGACTATTTTTCCCCTAGCTTTGAAAATCTATAAAAAGGAAGCTAGATTTCATTTGTTTAGGATTTTGAAAATCCTCCAACAGAGAGAGAGAGAGAGAGAGAGAGAGAGAGAGAGAGAGAGATTTTTGATGAGGAAAAAGAGTAGGAAAAGCTTTCCCGTGAGCAAACATTGTCCAACGAAAGGAGATTAAAGAAGAAAGGTATCGAAAACCTAACCTCTGAATTAATTTTCTTTAAGTTTTTCTGGTAGAAACATAACCTAATGAGAAGAAGAAGTAAAAGATTTTAGGAATGATTTCATATGGTAATCAAAATATGAACAATTCAGTGAACTAAATTAGGAATGGTGTTCTATAACATCAAATTCCAAGAAAAAGTGAAATCGTAATCAAAATATCGATTAAAAATGAAGAACGAATGAAGAACGCGAAGAATACGAAGAACGTTGTTGATGGACAAATTTAAAACTATCGTAGTATAATTTGTTGTTGATGGACATGTTTAAAACCATCGCGTATAAGTTAGATTCTTATTTCTTGGTTAGGAATGGTAGAAACACTACTGAAGAATGGATTAAACGTATCTATAACAAAGTTATGGCAAAAATTTTGTAAAAGACGAACGAGAATTATAAAATGTGTAAATGAACCCAAACGTGTAGGGTTTCATAAGAAAGTAAGAGAAGGTAGAAAACATAAGTCATGGACTCAAGAACAAATGAGTTTCGAGTTCAGATTACCTAATTACGGACGAACGAACGAAGAACGTTAAAAACATAAAATGAATAAAAGATGAAGATTAAGTCAGTGGAATGACATGTTAACTGATTTAGAATAAATTACTATCTAAGGGGAATTAAAGTACGTAAGATAAGGAAGAGAATGGCTTTAGAACGACCTCGTTCTGAGCTATAACGAAGAAGATATGAGATTTTAAAGTAAGCGTCTTAAACAATTTCCAGACTTAGAATTTTTTTTGGAGATGTTGAGCCTGGAACCGCAGCGCCAACCAAGCCTTGGGAGGCAGCGCCTTGATGACAGACTAGACCATCAACTACTCTTGAGTGAAAGCCTTGTGCCTGAAGGAGAAGGAGGGGGCCCGTTGCAAGTGCTGTTCTGTGTAAGGAAATGACCAAAAATGAACTTTTTATTGCTCAATTCATGGGGGAAGTGTACGGATAGATAATAAACTTGTAGTTCACGTAATGTAACAGTTAAACAAGTGATTTAAACCTTTAGTAAAGGTGGAACAAAATGATTAAAAGAGATTAACAAATAAAGAAGGTAATGATCGTAAACGTAATGCAGTTGCGAGCGGTCTTAGCATTCAACGAATAGTGTGGCTTCAACATTAAGAAAGAATACTGACCATGGGGTTCATGGGGTGGATAACAATTGAAAGCGATTAAAACCTCGAGAAAAGGTTGAACGAGAGATTAAGAGAAGAGCAACATAAACGCTGAATACGTAAACAATTCTCGTGAATGGTATTCGCGTTGGATGAACGTTCTATGTGTACAATGGTTGTATGACGTAGACGTTGACGAAGGTAGTAAGTAAGATATAAATTATCAAGAAAGCTGTAATGAATGGTAATGAAGACTAATGGCTAAACCTGGGAACGGTGACGAACTGAATTAAAAACAAGTACGCATAACGTAAAGAAGCCGAGTTAATGTGTATAACTTGGATGACGTTCCTAGTCGAACGAACCAGACGTTGTAAGATAAGAATAGGGTAACGTAAAATGCTCCGTATGTCATGAAGCCGTAAACTGGTAATGAAAGTTGGTCGCGTAAACTTAGATTGAAAGAACACGAACTCCAAGAAGTTAAACTAAGTAAACTAATACGTAAGTCAAATATGTGGCTAATTGGTTCACGCAATTTTCTTTATATGATATATAGGGATTGGAATGAGCAGTTCAGCGCAAACTTTAAGTTGTAGTTGTGTGTAAGGCAAGTTTCCTAACTTCATTCATATTCTAAATGAATGTTAGTTTCTTAAACTTCACAGATGTTAAACTTGAGAAGTTTTATCTATGTGCGAATGTACGATATTTGTACAAGGTGGTAGAACGCATGAGGCCTTCTGCCACAATGTGAACACTTCGGTGTTTCTAAGATATGAACTGTTCTATGGTTGAACTGTTCAATATAAAAATGTTCTGTTTATATATGAATCGTTATTGTTAAGTATGTGCTAATGATTTTAGCTAGACAAGATGTGTATATAAAAGGTAGAAGAATGAAAGTATTTCAAAGTGAATGTGATTAATGTTTTAAAATGATAGGAATCCGAATTATTCCGATTATTCAAGCTGCTTCATAACCTTTGTTCGGTTATCAAAGTTCTAAAGAAACGTTTAAACTCTTGAAGTTGTTTATTCAACTGCTATGACTTGCTGGGCAATTGAATGCTCAGACTTGCTTTAAATGAAAAACATTTTCAATTAACGATGTTAGAAGAACTTAAGGATCCCGTAAAGATCAAGCTGATTGGTATCCAGGAGAAGTTCCATTCAGTATATGGATGAGCGTGAAGATCAAGCGAAGACTTGTAATGTAGAATAGTTTAATTGAACTATGGATTAGTTTAATGAACAATTATGTATCCTTGGTGGCGGATGAAAGTCATTATTGTAAGAGATAAAGATTAAAGTAATTATCATTATTTGTAATGAACAAGGTTATAAGGTATTAGATCCTGTGAATTAAGAATGTATGTTGTTATATTTCCTTATATAATGATGTATGTTTGGAAGAGTGATGTACTCGTGACACGCGGAATCCAGGTGTGAAGATAGACCGGATTTTGGGGTGTTACAATGCTAATGCGTATACTGCTCACCCTATCCTGGATGGTCAATCTCTGCATTATGAAGGGCTTTATGTCGTTCCTTATTCAGATTATCTTTAGTTCGGACGGAGAACTTCTGCCAGAACAGTGTCTGAATAACTGATGCTTGCACGTCATCCCATTTATACCTTTTCTGTAAATAAAACAATAATAATATTGAAACGATGATATTAACATAATCCAACATTACTAAAAAATATTATTTAATTAACTATATATTATCTATTAGAGTGATAAAAAAATATACCTGAAATTCAGCCCAAACTGCATCCTTATATGCAAGAGGTGTGCTTGCTTGCCCACGTAATCACTGGCGTAGGCCAGTTCTGTAAGCATAATTGTGAAATGCACTTCACAATTTTACTATCTTGAAAATCACTACAATATACAATAATTTACATTAAATATAAGTAATTTTATTATAATATGAAAAATAATTGACATTAGTATATATCTATAACAATGGAAATATAAAATGGTTATATATACACGATAAGTAACTTACATGCTCTCTAGAGGAGGATGAATCTGTATGAGAATCCGATCATCCGGATTAGCCGGGGGCTTTGGCACATGATTAGGGCCCGGACCCAACTCGCGCTTTCGTTGCACTTTTTCAGAAGACATCTATAATGACAAGTAATGTTATTATGAGTTATATGATTTACATATATAAATAAAATAACAATAATGACAAGTAATTGTATAAAATAGTTAACTACAACAACTATGGATGATTGGTATATAAACATGTCAAAGATATAGAGAACATGTATATATGTAATTGTATGTAATACAATTAAAACTAAACATACATTTTAATGAAAATCCTTGTCTTAGTCAGAATCATTTTATATAAGTATCAGAGATTCATAACCATCTTCTTCTTCAGATTCAGTGTCAGTGTTAGTAAATAACTCTTCCTCGGTATCAATGTCATTTGGCACAATAACTGTCTTGGGATCCAATTCCTCAGGTTCATCTCCACCCTCTAACTGGATTAATTCAGTGTTGTCCTCCATATTTATTTTAGGAGGTCTATGAAGCATTTCCTCTTGGTAGAAATCCCCATCTACTACTTGGACACGCTTGCGCGCGGTAGTATGAATTATAACTTGCCAATCTGCAAGCGGTCTATCCATTTTCCTAACAGGACTGTGACACCCCCAAATCCGGGTATCTTCCAACCCAACATATGGTGCTACATGGTACACATATTCATACAATCATTCCATTGAAACCACAACACAATGAATGCATTAACTATCTTCTTATTACAATCATAGTAAAATACTTTCCCAGGTTCAAAATCGATTACATCATTTGTTGTTCATAAGTATAATACATACAACCATACTAGTCTATTACAAGATATTTAACTATTCATCTTAGCCTTGCCTTTATCATTCTTAGAACTCTCGGTACGTTCGACCTTAATTGTAATCATATAATTTAAGCAAAAAGTGAGCATAACTAGCTCAGCAAGCTTTAACAAAGGATAATATCAATACCACATTCGAGAATTATATGATTATCTTCTATAACTGAACAAATAGTCATGAAGTACTACGAAGCATTAACTAGTACTTATCAATTTAAAAACATCAATTCCAAAGTATGTAATAGCTTAGGAATTCTGAACCGGTCGAAAAACCATGAACATACTCTTTCTATTTTTATACATGAAAAGGACATCACAACACTAAGGCCGTACATCCGATATTTCTTACAAGCACTTTTAGGTGATCAGCCTATAATACTCTATGTTGATCAACATTCATCCGTTAAACGTATTTACATTTAAGATTTGGCAAACTTGCGTGCCCATCGAATAAACAATGAAAAATACTTTTGTTTGTTCATACTCAGGATTACCTTGAATCCGTACCAAAAAATTGGCGTAGGATAGCGTTATCAATTCTATATTGAAAGACTTGCAAATAATTCAATCAATCTTTCATTATAAGTTTAGTCGAGTTAAAACTAGAATCGACCCTTTGTTTAAAACAATTCATGCATTTCATAGCATGAATCACTAAAAACCTGTCTAACACGAAGGTTAGACAAGCGATAAGAAAACTTGCCTTCAAGCATCTTCGAATAAAATATTCAACAGTTCTCAGTCTTTACAGTATCTACATGATATATTCACATATCACACTGTAATTAGCTACTAAGCAATCTCATCACATTATCATTACCAACTTCTTTCTCTTCTATATCTTAGTTGAAATTATTTCATTAATAATGTCAATCCGACTTACTACCCCTTCATCAGGGCTTGTTAATGTTTTCACGTTATTAACCGAGACTCGATTACTATTGATGAAGTACCAATGTTGAATATCGTTTATGATTTACTTACTTCCACGTTGCGTTCTTAGTTTAATTTCTATTAAACCATACTTAATTTTCTAACTTTATCACTATATAAGTGATTTATAACTGAACGTTTACGTTTACATTAAGTACATATACATTCAAATATTCATTACCACTAAATTGGAATTACAAAACCAACTTGGTCAACTCATTCCTACATTCGGTATTGCAATACGACCCTTGTGTGTGCAAACAATGGCTGCAGCTCAGTTCAGATGTAAAACCCTCGTCCCGGTAGCCGTGGCGCGGAACTTATAAGTATGAGTGGCGTTATGACGCCGGTCTTCACTAACTACCCGTACTGTACATGGCGCTGTGGTGTGGCATGTATAACTCTGTCTGGCGCTGCGATGCCAGACCTTAGTCCTAGAAAATTTGTAACAGATAAAAATTTTGATGAACTTTCCAGGCTCATAAGTTCTTCGTTATAAGTCTGAATTGGTCCGTTCAAAAGCCCTCAGCTCCCATTTTATATACTCTAAGTGTTCATACAAGCATTTTACATTTTTGAATCCGTTAACTCAGAATTCACTTTTAAGTTCATTATTGAGCGTTCATTTATCGATTACGGGCGTTCAATACTCGTTTTCTTCGTTCAAAGTCAGAATTCGACGATTCTTGAGTCAACAACTCTTTAATACCTTATCTCTCATGTTGACATTGAAAACCAATGTTTCCAAGTCATACGATAACTTTTGACTATTAATCCGAGATTTCTACGTTTTTGACGTTTAGCTTCTAATTCCGTAAAATTCACCATAACTTCGTTACTCGTGTTCTATATACCAACTCAAATGGAACAATTCCATTGATTCCTTATCTACATCATAACCAAATAAGATGCACATACCTATCAAAGATGGTGTTCAATTTGTCTATCAACAACCATATTAACAAGCAATGATTTCTACGGTTTAAATTTACGTAAACCCTTACAATTTCTACTTATCAATGACTTATAAATGTTTTAATCAATAAAAACCATCCTTATACCTCCATAAGAGGCATGCTCCACCAATATATGATTCTCTATGAAAAAGGAATCAAAAAGATGGAAAGTTAACATTTACGAAATTTTACCAATTAGTTCTTCACGTTCTTGGAAAAAACTCCTTATGTTTTGCTTCAAAGTAGGATGATTACTTGTTTCTAGCTCTTTCTCTCTCTCAATATAAGTTGGAAAAAGTTTATAAAATAACTAACGAACAACCTAAGCTTTCATTTATAGGAAAACCAAAAGGAGGGCATTATGGTTATCTTCCCCAACCTCCTTACTATTCAAGTCTTAGCCACCAAGTAATCTCTTTACTTGGTGGCCAAGTGGCTAGCCCCCAAGGTCCATGGGTTATGCCCATGGGTTTCCCCATGGGTTTCACCCATCCAGTGACCTATCGGTTCGATCCGCGGTTCGGTTTCTTAGATCGGGCTTAACTAAACTTAACATCGGGCCTTAACTTGGGCTTGATTACATAATTCATTGGGCTTTATATAATCCAAGTGCAATTGGATTATACAAAGTCCTTAAACTCTAAGTCCAGTAAAAACCAATAATATTCTACGCGTATAACTCACATATTCTCTTCGTATAGTATTCGTACGATATTCGTATCGTGCGACGTACTAAATCTTCGTGCTATACTTGTTTACTAAATAATATCATACTCTATATCGTACACATAATAATCTTAATCATTACACATATTTCATTTCCTTCTCGGAAATCACTTTTCATAACCCTTAGGTTTTAAGTTCACAGGCAAAAACTTCGTTTGCCATAACCGAAATATTATTGGATATTCCATCTCATCTTCGTATTCTATCATTACGCATTTCACAGAATTTCAAACTTAATTCCCGAGTATAAATGGACGAATAGTGTTTTTACGGAAATTTCTTAGAAAACTTTTATTTTCGTCTTGGAAATTCAAAACATTTAATTCTAGCACATAGCAAGAATCCTAACTATATCCGCACATTTTAGGTCATAGAATGACCTTCACATAGCTTACTCACATAAAGAATCAATTAAATTCATTTAATTCACATAATTAAATAAAAATTTAATTCACATATAAATCAAATTTTCTCATGTGTTACATTCTCCCCCTTATAAGGATTCTGTCCAAAGAATCTCGTTATAACTACATAAACAAATGTGGAAAAATTTCCTTCATTTTACTTTCGAGTTCTTACGTTGCTTCTTCGGCATTGTGGTTCCTCTAAATCACCTTCACCGAAGATATTATCTTATTTCTCTAAACTTGTTCCTTCCTATCAACAATTTGAACTGGAAGTTCTTCATACGTTAAATCTTTCTCTATCTGAATAGATTCATATTCTATTACCTGTTTATAGTCCGGTTTATAGGGACGCAACACAGACACGTGAAACAAATTGTGTATACATTCCATTTCGGGAGGTAAAGCTACTTCATAAGCTACCTCTCCTACCCTTCTTAAAATTTCAAAAGGTCCTATAAACCTTGAACTTAACTTCCCTTTCTTCCCAAAACGTATCTTCCCTTTCCAAGGCGATACTTTCAAAAAAAATAAATAAGACCCTACTTCAAACTCCCTCTTCTCTCGGTGAGGATCAACATACTTCTTCTGCCTATCTTGAGCTGCTACTAATCGTGTATGTATTAGCTTTACCATGTCCGCCGTCTGTTGTACCATCTCAGGTCCCAACGTCTAACGTTCACCTACTTCATCCCAACACAGTGGCGTTCTGCACTTTCTCCCATACAACGCTTCGTAAGGCGACATGCCAATATTAGCGTGAAAACTATTATTTTACGCAAATTCTACCAATGGTAGATGTTCGTCCCAACTCCCTTTGAAATCTATAACGCAAGACCTTAACATATCTTCAAGTGTTTGAATTGTTCGCTCACTTTATCCATCTGTTTGAGGATGATACGTTGTACTCAATCTCAACTACGTTCCCATTTGCTCTTGCAAACTCCTCCAAAAGTTGGATGTGAATTGATGAGTGGGATTTATACCTGCGAATTAGATACTTTGTGGCTTAAGATATTGCCTGTTTTCCGTGATTTAATTAGTTCCTAGTTATATTTTGTTGTTATTATGTTTAAGTTCTATCATGCAGGGCTTTATAGATCTTTTCCGACAATGGGCATTTTTCTTTGTCTTTGGCGTAGCGATGGCCAAAGTTAGACTTAGAGCCGTATTTAAAACCAAACCGACTTAATACATCTTTGAAATAGCGCCCTAGCGCCATACTCGGCGCCCCAATGCCATACTCGGCGCCTTAGCGCCATGCCCCTGATGTCATCCTCGCGTCGCAGAGCCGAGGCCTCTTCATGGAGTCGCCTGGCATGACGCGACCTTTGGTTTTTGAAGCCTCGTGGTCAGCGGCGCCCTTGCTAGTTCAAGACTACGGCCATTCTTGGTGTCGAGACGAGTAAAGGGCTTTAAATGACCTAAGAAGAGAGGGGGTTCAGACACTTAATATCAGTCGCCTACGATAGTAAAACCAGATAGTTAGCATAGATTAGAGATAGTTATTACGGTATTAAAATCTAGAAGAGAAAGAAGTTGTGTTTTAAGGAGGAAGATTTATTGCATCCGACAGAAGCTCAGTAGCTACGCAGTGAAGAGAAGATTTGGAGGAAGAACACTTCTAAACAAGGGTTTTCTTATTCCAAATCTCCCATTTATTTGTGTATTATTGAAAATGTGGAGTGTATTAAAAATGTATTTTAGTACCATGGATATGAACTAATTCCATTTTTAGGATTGTAATGTAACCTTTTGTTTAGCTTAATTAACTTCCTCTCCTAATTTATATAATGAATCATTTTGGAATGGGTTGTTGTATTTCTTACTTATTGACTAATTGCTTGAATGAGAAATTGGTATTGATAATAAGGGAAATTGACAAATGGATGTTATTATCTATCTTTAAATACAACAGCACCTGTTATGACCATATCAATGGAATGTGTGCATAAACTTCTAATAGGATAGACATATCTATATTTGCCTTGTGTAGCCTTGAGACTTAGCTTAATGACCTTATCCTAGTTAGTTTCACCAATAGACATATTGTGATTTATCTGGCTAGGGATGTGCATTTGAACTTTGATAGAAGCCTATGCGTATTTACTGTTCTCGGTTGACCATTCCTTGATTCGTTTATAATGTGGAGAGTTAGGAGATTAGGCGACGCATTAGGGGAATTGTAATTCTATCTTGACTTCCTAGCACAACTACTTCTCTTATTCTTATAGTTTTAATCATATAGCTTAACCAACAATCTTATTTCACTTGTTTAGATAAGGTAGTAAAGACTTTACCTTAGTATTTGTTTATCTATTAAGACTTTGTCCTCGTGGGTTCGACACTCAACTTATAATATATTACTTGTGGACCGCGTATGCTTGCGTGCAATTTAGCAATAGCGAAATCGTCGAACATGAATCGTGGATCACGATCTGACACAATCGAAACAGGTACTCCATGTCTTGAAATAATTTCTTTGACATACAGTTTAGCTAATTCTTCTAGGTTATACCTAACTCCTATTGGTTGAAAGTGAGACAATTTCATCAATCGATTCACTATTACCTAAATAGCATCATATCATTTCCTTGTTGTTGGAAGTCCCACCACAAAGTCCATTGTGATATACTCCCATTTCCACTCCAGAATTTCTAATAATTGCAATAAACCACTAGGTCGTCGGTGTTTAGCCTTAATTTCTGACAAGTTAAGCACTTACTAACATATTCTTCTATCTCTCTTTTCATGTTTGGCCACCAAAAGTTATGACGAAGGTGTTGATACATCTTCGTACTACCAGGATGTATCGAGTACCTCGAACTATAGGCCTCACTCATTATCTCCTCTTTTAATTCGAAATTATTTGGAACCCAAATTCTTCCTTCAAAACGAAGCAATCCTTCCTTATCGAGAATATATTTAGTATTTTCCTCATCTTCTATCTTCATATGTTTGCATTCCTCATTCCTTAATTGCACTTCCTTAACCCGTTCCACTATGGTCAGTTGAGTCTCCATTGAGAATAACATTTCCACTGCTTCATCTGGTGATTTAACCTCTAACTCCATTCTTGCCATCTCTGTTACTAACTCATTCTGAGTCATTAACATTGACAGATTTTCTCTACCCTTCCTACTTAGTGCATCGGCTACTACATTTGCCTTCCTCAGATGGTATAAAATATCACAATCGTAATCTTTTATTAGTTCTAACCACCTTATTTGCCTCATATTCAACCCCTTCTATGTGAAGATATATTTCAGCCTTTTATGGTCCGTGTATATCTCACACTTCTCCCCGTATAAATAATGTCTCCATATTTTTAAGGAAAAAACTACATCTGCCAATTCCAGGTCATGAGTATGATAGGCCTTCTCATAATCCTTTAACTGATGTGATGCATACGCAATGACCTTGCCATGCTGTATGAGCACGAAACCCAGTCCTCTATGCGAAGCATCGCTATACACTACAAAATTCCCCGTATCATCTGGCAAAGACAATACAGGTGCCTCACTTAACCTCTTCTTTAGTTCCTAAAAACTATTTTCACACTTTTCAGTCCACACATACTTCACCGACATCCTCGTCAAATTTATCAGAGGAGTAGCTATTTAAGAAAAGTCTTGAATGAACCTTCTATAATATCCCGTTAATCCCAGAAAACTCCGAACCTTAGTTGGCATTTTTGGTTGTTCACACTCATTAACTGCTTCTACCTTTGCTGGATCCATGAAAATGCCATCTTTATCAATAAATTATCCTAGAAACTGCATTCATTCAAGCCAAAATTCACACTTTGTGAATTTCGTATAGAACTTCTCTTTTCGTAGTGTTTCCAACACTATCCTTAAATGTTCAGCATGATCTTCTGGCATCTTAGAATAGACTAGAATATCATCAATGAACACTACCACAAACTTGTCCAAATACTTTTTGAACACTCTGTTTATCATATCCATGAATGCGGCTGGCGCATTAGTCAACCCAAACAACATAACCAGAAACTCGTAATGACCATAACGAGTCCTAAACGTCGTCTTAGGTAAAACCTCCTTCCTCACTTTTAACTGATGATACCCCGTACGCAAATCTATCTTAGAAAAAAAACTTTTCCCCTTTCGACTGATCAAATATATCATCGATCCTGAGCAATGGGTATTTATTCTTAATCATTAACTTGTTCAACTCTCGATAGTCGATACAAAGTTGTAATGACCCATCCTTTTTCTTTACAAACAATACCGGTGCTCCCCAAGGAGACACACTCGATTGAATGTACTTCCTATCTAATAGTTCTTGTAGTTGAACCATTAACTCCCTCATCTCAACTGGTGCCATCCTATATGGTGCCCTTAAAACTGGTGTCGTACCCGGTAACAGATCAATCACAAATTCGACCTCCCTATCCGGCGGAATACCCGGTAATTCCTAAAAAATACATCCGTGAACTCTGGAACTATAGGTATCAGTTCCAATGATGCTCCCACTCTTTGAGTATCCACAACATGGCATAGATAACCTACACACCCCTTTCTCAACATCTTCCTAGAGTGTGTCATCGTTAGACAACAACAGCATCTCGGTGATTTACTCCCGAAGAACACTACCCTGGTTTTCTTAGAAAGCCGAAGGTTCACACTTTTCCTATGGAAATCTATTATAGCCTTATGGTTAATCAACCAATCCATACCAAGAATTACATCGAATTCTTTCAACCTTATCGGTACCAAATCTACCAATAACTTATTACCTCTAATATCTATATAACAATCCCTATGAATATGTTCAATGGGGATTATTTATTCGTTGGCTACCTTAACGTCTAAAGGTATTTCTAACTTTTCAGGGATTAAACCTAATTCCTTAGCAAATCCACATGCTATAAAAGAACAATTAGCACCCGAGTCAAATAACACATAAGCATTTATTTCATTGACTAGAATGATACATGCTACCACATTCGATGATGAAATTGCATCTTGGACAGTCATATTAAAAGTACGGGCTGAGGGTCTACCCGCTGATGGTGTAGGTTCAGTAATGGCTGACTTACCACTACCAGAGCCCTTATTACCCTCTGACCCCTTCTTCAGGCAATTTCTCGCCATGTGGTCCAACGATCCACAAACAAAACAACCATGATTTTTCTTAGGCTTAGGACAGTTGGGTCATAAATGTCCCTCCTGCCCACAGTTATAACATACTGATTTTCCCTTCAGAGAGATTCCCAAATGAGTCTTTCCGCATGTCTTGCATGCCTCCCTCCTACGTTTAGGATTCCCTTGGTTCACCCCAATATTTCTAGGGTTAAAACTTTTCTTTTTGGCATACTTCCACTACCACTGGAAACCTCTGCCTTAGTTCCTCCCTCTCCCTTATTCTTATTCTTTCTTTCCTTGTGGTATTGAGTCAACGCCTCACTACCACCTTTGGCTATAATCGCCTTTTTCCAGAATGGTCCCGTAGGAAGCTTTTCTGGAACAGAAATCCCTCTTGTAGAGGCGGGTTTTCGGGAATGGCTCAAACCTACGAGCCTTCCTCTCTTCCGTGTCCACTTGATATGGAGCAAATCTTGCCAATTCATTGAATTTGGATGCGTACTGAGGAACCGCCATATCCCCTTTCTTAAGTTATAAGAATTTAATCTCCATCTGCCCTTGCATGCTATTAGCAAAGTAGTTCTCGAAGAATACCTTCTTGAACTGTTCCCACATAATCGCCTCCACTCTAGCCCCACCCTGGTGAGCCTCCCACCAATATTTGGCTTCCCCTTTCATCATGTAAGTCGCAAAAGGAGTCTTTTTCGCCACACCAACGTTTGTGATAACAAACGCCTTCTCTATCTCTTTAACCCATGTATGGGCCTCTAATGGGTCCGTCGTTCCTTTAAACTCCGGCGGACCAACACCTTTAAATTCTTTAAAGGTAGTCGTTCTAGCTACCCTTGGTACAACGGGTGCTCTACCCCAAGCTTGGTTAAATGCCACCGTTAATAAATTAACAAACTCTTGCATAGGGTTATTCAAACCCCCCTGGTTATCATTATGTGACTCAACCTCTTGATTACGTTATCTTCTTCTTGGCGGCATTATGCTGATTAAATAATTAAAGTTTCATTATTATCTAATTACTTACTTAGTTATCATTCCACAATAACAACCCATACCACAACAAGCACATTTAATAAAAACTTCATTATATTAATATGCTTTTGATAGTTTAAAACTATTTACACTTTGCTTCCATAGCCAAAAGCTATTACATTACTATCCCGCGATTAACATCTACAAAAATTGGGATTTATAAAAAGACTATCCTTTAATTATACAAAAGAGGGTTTTGTGTCACTACACATATACAAAAAGATCTTCCGATCTACTAACACTGCCTTACGACATTCTCATGTTTCTGATTTGCTAAAATTAAAACAATATCTCGACTAATCGTATGTCGAGTCTGCCCTGACTCGCGTGGCCATCGAATAAATGATGAAAAATACTTTTATTCGTTCATACTCAGGCTTACCTTATCGGGTGACAACCCTTATGAGTATGAAAATAATAAGAAATAGATAAATTATTCTCATAAAATAATAAGAAATAGAATTACAACCCTTATGAGTATGAAAATAACATCATTTACCTTAGTATGCTACTAAATCTGACTGGTATAGCGAAGATTATCGTGAGAAAATCTTGCACTATTTCCTATACTCAAAGTATCCATATATTAGAAAGAAATACGCACAATATTATAGAAGAAGAATTCTGTGATTCTGGTGTGATTTTTATTTCTTAACTAAAAATCCTATTTATAGGAGAATGGCAGTGCACTATTTAATCACAGATGAAGAGTTGAATTTCGGACGAATTCACGAGCGAAAATATAATTTTTACTATTCATCACTATACAATAAAATATTCTAATAAAACAAAAATTTTATATATATTATAATATATTCTAATAAAACAAAAAACTTTATATATATTATAAAAAGTTTCTATTTTATATAAAAAGTTTTCTGTTTTATTACTATTATAATAATAATAAAACAAAACAAAGAGGGGGTTTATAATAAGCCATGGGGGTCCATGAAATAATAAGCCAAACTTACAACAAACGTCTCATAACAAACCCCTCTATTTATATCATAAATTGAATAAATATCTACCACAAATCACTAATCTTCAATTAACACATTTTTAATCTTTCAAAAATTATTCATCATTAATTAATAACTCAAAATATTGACAACCAGATCGTTCCTAGGAAAGAGGGGGTTTCCGATAAGGATTTCTTCTTATTGGCGAACAATTAAATAAACATACAAAAGTATTTTTCATCCGTACCAAAAAATTGGTGTAGGATAGCGTTATCAATTCTATATTGAAAGACTTGTAAATAATTTAATCAATCTTTCAAGATAAGTCTAGCCGAGTTAAAACTTGCATCGACCCTTTCTTTAAAATAATTCATGCATTTCATAACATGAATCACTGAAAACCTGTCTAACACGAAGGTTAGACAAGCGATAAGAAAACTTGCCTTCAAGCGTCTTCGAATAAAATATTCAATAGTTCTCAGTCTTTACAATATCTACATGATATATTCATATAGCACACTGTAATTAGCTACTAAGCAATCTCATCACATTATCATTACCAACTTCTTTCTCTTTTATGTCTTAGTTGAAATTATTTCATTAATAATGTCAATCCAACTTACTACCCCTTCATCACGGCTTGTTAACGTTTCCATGTTATTAACCGAGACTCGATTACTATTGGTGAAGTACCAATGTTGAATACCGTTTACGGTTTACTTACTTCCACGTTGCGTTCGTAGTTTAATTTCTATTAAACCATACTTAATTTTCTAACTTTATCACTATATAAGTGATTTAAAACTGAGCGTTTACATGTATATTAAGTACATATATATTCTAATATTCATTACCACTAAATGGAATTAAAAAACCAACTTGGTCAACTCATTCCTACAGTCGGCGCTGCGGCGCGGCCCTTCTTTCCAACAATGGCGTTGCGGCGCCAGTTTACAGTATCCAAATACCTCGTCCCGGCGCTGTGGCACGGAACTTATATGTATGAGTGGCGCTGCGACGCCACTCTTCAGTGACTACCCATACTATACATAGCGCTGCAGTGCGGCATGTATAACTCTGTCAGTCCCGAAAAAATTTTGACAGATAAAATTTTTGATGAACTTCCCGGGCTCATAACTTCTTCGTTATAAGTCCGAATTGGTCCGTTCAAAAGCCCTTAGGTCCCATTTTACATACTCCAAGTTTTCATACAACCATTTTACATTTCTGAATCTGTTAACTCAGAATTCACTTTTAAGTTCATTATTGAGCGTTCGTTTATCGATTATGGGCGTTCAATACTCATTTTCTTCGTTCTAAGTCGAAATTCGACGATTCTTGAGTCCACAACTCTTGAATACCTTATCTCACGTGTTGAAATTGAAAACCAATGTTTCCAAGTCATACGACAACTTTTGACTATTAATCCGAGATTTCTACGTTTTTGACATTTAACGTCGAATTCCATAAAATTCACCACAACTTCGTTACTCGTGTTCTATATGCCACATAAAATGGAACAATTCCATTGATTTCTTATCTACATCCTAAGCAAACAAGATGCACATACCCTATTAAAGATGGTGCTTAATTTGTCCATCAACAACCATATTAACAATCAATGATTTCAATGGTTTAAATTTACGTAAATCCTTACGATTTCTACTTATCAATGACTTATAAATGTTTTAATCAATAAAAACAATCCTTATACCTCCATAAGAGCCATGCTCCACCAATCTACGATTCTTTATGAAAAAAGGAATCGAAAAGATGGAAAGTTAACGTTTATGAAAAATTATCTCTTAGTTCTTCACGTTCTTGGTAAAACTCCTTCTGTTTTGCTTCAAAGTAGGATGATTACTTGTTTCTAGCTCTTTCTCTCCCTCAATATAAGTTGCAAAAAGTTTGTAAAACAACTAATAAATAACCTAAGCTTTCATTTATAGGAAAACCAAATGGAGGGCATTATGGTCATCTTCCCCAACCTCCTTACTATTCAAGTCTTAGCCACCAACTAATCACTTTACTTGGTGGCCAAGTGGCCAACCCACAAGGTCCATGGGTAATCCCCATGGGTTTCACCCATCCGGTGACCCGTCGGTTCAATCCACAATTCGATTTCTTAGATCGGGCTTAACTAAACTTAACATTGAGCCTTAACTTTGGCTTGATTACATAATTCATTGGGCTTGATATAATCCAAGTCCAATTGGATTATACAAAGTCCTTAAACTCTAAGTCCATTAAGAACCAATAATATTATACGCGTATAACTCACGTATTCTCTTCGTAGAGTATTCGTACGATTTTTGTAATGTACGTCGTATTAAATCTTTGTACTATACTCTTGTACTAAATAGTATCATACTCGTATATCGTACACATAATAATCTTAATCATTATACGTATTTCATTTCCTTCTCGGAAATCACTTTTCCTAACCCTTAGGTTTTAAGTCCGCAGGCAAAAACTTCGTTTGCCATAACTGAAATATTATTGGATATTCCATCTCATCTTCGTATTCTATCATTACGCATTTCACAGAATATCAAACTTAATTCCCGAGCAGAAATGGATGAATAGTGTTTTTACGAAAATTTCTTAGAAAAATTTTATTTTCGTCTTGGAAATTCAAAACAATTAATTCTAGCACAAAGCAAGAATCCTAACTATATCCGCACATTTTAGGTCAAAGAATGACCTTCACATAGCTTACTCACATAAAGAATCAATAAAATTCATTTAATTCACATAATTAAATAAAAATTTAATTCTCATATAAATCCAATTTTCTTAGGCGTTACAAGGACTAGGAGTGTAATATACTTGTACTATTTGAGTTGGCAAAACAAATGGTGCATTGACGTATGTGGACCTATGGACATCAATATTGACTATTCCATGTCGATCGACATGTATCCCTTTTTCTGAATCAAACCAACGACACTTGAACAAGTTAATATAACCCCCATAAGTACCCTTGTACAACCACTCGATGATTTCCTCCAACTCCCCATAAAAGGCACGACCAAGCTCATTGTAAAAATCTCCTTGAACACACACTCCAGTATTAATTGTTCTTTTACCGCGAGTATGTGTCTTTATATGAAATTCACAGCCATTTATTTTGTAACCATTGCGAATGACTTGGTCCATGTATAGACCCATAGCTAAGACTTGTATATTTGGAGGAATTGTTCCCTCATTAAGAGCCTATAAAAATTCTATCAAATTAAATAAATTCATAAATTAATACGATATATGTCGTGCTTAATTAACGTAACTTACTTTGTCCTTTAGCTAAAGAGCAAATTTTTTATCACGACTAACGTCAATATCATTATTAGTGATGCTGGGCAGATTTGCTTTTAACTCTTCATTGTATGTTCTATACAATCCAAGCAAACATTAACATTTATTAATATGAGATTGCGAGAAAAGATATAGGTCCAATACATATGAATTTTACATGTATACCTCACAAATTCATCAATCACCTCGTAAATGAGAAGAATGTAAGTATACACAACATGTAATTCTTGCTCAGAAATGAATATGCGCTTCTCTTTTCCATAAGCGTGACCTGGTTAATCAAATATAGAAACTCAAGCATTTAGTTCAACATTGCCCCCATTATCATATCTCTGGACTCGATTGGCCTTTGTCAAGACTTCGTCGGGAAAATAGTCTGAGACAAACGTAGATATCTCATCGAAACGATATGCCTCACATATCGACCCCTCGACATAAGCTCTATTCTTCACATTCCTCCTAAGGTTTCCCATGACCCTCTCGAAAGGGTACATCCATCTATATTGAACTGGGCCAGCAACACGAGCTTCATAGGGTAGATGGATTTGCAAATGCTCCATAGAGTTAAAAAAACTAGGTGGGAATATTTTTTCAAGCTTACAGGTGATCTTAATGATGTTCTTCTCAAGTATAGACATGTCCTTCTCATTTAACTTTTTTGAACATATGTCTCTGAAGAAATGACTAAGATCAGTCAAAGCATCCCATATTGGTTTATTAAGCAAGTCCCAAAATGCTATAGGCATGAGTCTCTCCATGAACACATGACAGTTATGACTCTTCATCCCTTGCAATTTCCCACCTATAACACACCTTGCAATGTTTGACACATATCCATCGGGTAGTTTCAGAGACTTTATCCATGTGCACACATCTTCAACCTGCTTTTTGGACAATATGTACCTTGAATGCGGTTTAACCATCTTACATTAGTCGATTCATAAAGTTCTAATCCAAGACGCTTACAAATATCTTTCATGTCCAACCGTGCCTTATCATTAACTTTCATCTTGCCCAGAACACCCATCACAGTGTTAAAACACATTGTAGAACACATTCTTCTCAATACGCATCACGTCTAGATTATGACAAATCAAATTTGTAGACCAATAAGGCAGTTTCCAAAAGATGTTTCTCTGAACCCAATTATAAGATACGCCAAACCCATCGATGATGTCAAAGGAAACAATCTTACCGAATGGGATGACCGACAATCTCATCACATGGTCACGCATCTCCATTCCCGACAGTCACGGTGCAACATATCATTCTCTACTTTCCCTTTCATGAAGTTTCCTCTATTTCTTTGAATCGGGTGATCTACCAGCAAGAAAGGATGATGACAATCAAACCAGAATGGCTTTCAACCATTTAATAGATTGAAAGACTTTATATGCTCCATACAATATGGACAAGCCAACTTCCCATGTGTACTCCATCCAGATAACATACCATAAGCAGGAAAGTCACTTATAGTCCACACAAACGTTGCCCTAAGGTTGAAATTTGTTTTCGTGGAAACATCCCAAGTCTGTATTCCATCCTCCCACAATACCTTCTACTCGTCTATAAGAGGTCTCAAGTAAACATCTACGTTCTTTCAAGGACTCTTGGGACCAGGAATCATGAGTGAAAGCTAACAACCTTACGAAAACAATCATTTTTTGCATAATGAGTAGCTAACTAATAAATCCCTAGAATTACATCAAATGCAAGTATTTTCAATGAAATAAGATTGACTGGTAATTTGAGGGTACCGATTTGAACCAAACAAGACTTATAAACAGTGGACGTAATGAAGGTTTCTCCCAACGGAGTTTCAACTGATAAGTCAAAGTCTAATTCCTCCAGAATTAAATTTAAACGTTGAGCACAAGTAGGAGAAATAAAAGAATGGGTAGAACCGGTATCGAATAAGGTATATACTTCACTAGAGTTTATGATAAGATTACTCGTGATGACCTCGTTCGGGTTCCTTGCTTTCTGGGAGGTTACGACAAACGCTCTCCCTTGCACTGCCGACTTTGACTTTTCTGGGACGGCCTTTAGTACCTCCATCCCAGCTGGACTTATCTTCAATGAATGACAAAATCAGGATAGGTGACCTTCCCTTCCACAATTATAACATACTTTGGACTGCATCACGTAGTTGGGACTGATATGTCCCTCCCCTCGACATTTGAAGCATATGATAGGTGGTCGTTCTCCTTCCTTAACAACGGGTGCTGATGCTGACGTCTTTCCATCATTGTTGAATCTCCTCTTCTTGAAATGTCCATTCTTATTGTCTTGGCCATGATTACCACCGAAGTGGTTACAATTTTTGGCATGTTGATTCCCTTCACGTTTTTTGTCACCGCTTCGATGACTGCTACCACTGGTATTATAATTTTGTCGGCTGCTCTCTCTTGGTTGAATTGACTCATTATTGCACTCCAATAACTGAGCTCTATTCACAACATCTGAATACAAGAAAAGTTTATGAGAGATAAGGTATTGACGTATCTCAGGTTTTAAACCTCTTAGAAACATCCACGTCAATCTCTCCTCATTATCAACTAAGTTGGATGCAAACCGGGACAACTCGGCAAACTTGGCTTCATACTACGACACAGTCATGTTGTTTTGCTTCAGTTTAATGAACTCTACCTCTTTCAGTTATCTACTTGGCTTCATACATTATCGAGTTATGCCTCAATTGAGCCTAAGCTTCGGTCTTGAGCGTTTATCTACTTTTGTATATATATATATACTTATATATATGAATTGTGGTCAAACTCTGTCTGATGAGCCTAGACTTCAGTCTGGAGCGTTTAATTGTTTATATATATATATATATATATATATATATATATATATAACTGTTGTCAAACATATCTGATGAGCCTGGATTTTATATCCGGTGCATTTACTCGCTTTTATATATATACATATATATAATTGTTGTCGGACATATCCGATGAGCCTGGATTTACATCCAGTGCGTTTACTGCATTTATATATATATATTTGTACATATATATATATTTACATTTCTGTCGGGCCTGGAGTTTACTCCGTGGCTTTTTACAGCTTTATTTACATTATGTCCGACTTGGAGTTCACGCCGTGGCGGTTGATCGTTTTTCTGACCTTATTTACATTTTGTCCACTTTGGAGTTCGCCGTGGCGATTGATGATATTCATTATATATATATATATATATATATATATATATATATATATATATATATATATATATCTGACTTTTATATATATATATATAACTGCTATCGCTTTCCATACAAATTGCAGTATCTTGTGAGCTTAGGAATCATGTGATCACGAGTTGATTCCTTTGAATCTAGATTCGGTTCACATGATGGACATTTTACGGCTATAAGCGACTTGTACATTATTTTACGATTAAAGGTTTCCTTAGATGGCTGTCATGCCCATGAGGAATTCAACACTGCTGTATATTGTTTTCTCGAGGATACCTCGCATCTTGAAAATAAAAGCAAACAGGCCGGACATTTAATAATAAAAGTGTAAGTATGAAAAGGTCTCAATTCCTATTGAGCACAGGGTTTGAAAAACCTCTTTTACAAAAAACTTCATTGCTATATCTTCTGGTTAAAATTGGATTTTTCTAAATAAAATTCAAACTGCGTGTATATAAAGTGACGAGGACTCGCACTACTTTCATATAATTCCACATTGATCCACACACACACACACATTCATATAACAGTTTCTTTGAAGAGTGGCGGTCACCGTGGTAACACGGATGTCGGGGGGTGCCTAACACATTCCCTCCGCATAATCAAGCCCCGAACCCTTAATGAATCTCGGTTTCACAAACCCATTTAGCAGTGCCAAATCACTAGGTCAATGTGCAAAACCTTTTCGGTTGCGTTGGTGCAACCCGATTAATCACACTGTTGGCGACTCTTAAAAGTCGATCGTCAAAATTATACATGTCGGACCTTTTTCACTTGTTTTTTCAAACAAATCTCACATTAACATGAGAACACCAAAAGACAAGTAACGAAAAGGGACAATTAAAAATCTCGACGTCGACAGGTGGCGACTCTGCTGGGGACTCCAGTAAGAGGGCTTAAGCCGCTATTGCAAGCTTTTCAAAATTGTTATATGCTTGTGTGTGATTGTTGCATTTACAATTCTGATAAAATGTGTACTAATGCATCTTATTTGTTGCACTGCTAAATATCTATATGTGATATTAGTGCTTCGTACATGTCATCATTTTGCATAAACGGTAAGACACATTGTATGTGAATGTATGTTGTGTGGTCCTTCCGTTAGGAGGTTATCATGTCGGTGTTTAATTTCTCGACCCGTGGGAAGAATAATTCCTCGGGGCTCAGGAAAGGCACCACCCAGATTCGCTCTAGTTGAAAGACCGGATTAACTTCCCATTGAGTAAATTGCGATGATCTGGGAACCTTCATTGCCAAAAAGCCGCGAGAGAAACCCTAGGATAGGTCAACCTCTGATAAACCAAACGCGAAGGAAAGTCTCTTCATACCCTCCATTTTCAAATTACTTGTAAAAGCATTTACTTGTAATAACATGTTATCAATTAACAAAGCCGGTTCTGGGACAAATTCCTAAAAGCGGACATGTTATGATAACATTTATGTTTCCATAAGACTAAACTACGTAAGTCTTTTATAGGGGAAGCAATTGGGCGATTACGCTCTAAATCCAAAAGGGCCTCAAGCTTCTGACCAATCATGTCTTCCTCTGAACAATCTCATCCTATTTCCCGAGAAGAATTTGACGGATTGAGTAAACAAATCACAGACTTGGCTGTTATACTGAAAGAGTTACACCAGTCTACCCAGGGTACGAAGATAGCCCAACATACAGAATCCTTTGCACAAGGGGGAGTTCAACATCTGGAAAAAACAATTCCAGAGCATCAGTTGGATACAACCAACAAAGATCGTGAAAGCACCCATCTCAAAGCAGATCCAGACACTGGTGTTATCAGGAAGAAGATCCTTCAGATGGAGGAAACCATTCGCGCTCTTAAGGTGATTGGAACTCATGGCAGTGTTTCATATACAGTCCTTTGTATATTTCCAGGTGTTCATTATCCAGAGAAATTTAAGACCCCTAATTTCGAGAAATATGACAGATTAGGGGATCCTTACACCCATTTGAAGGTGTTCATTAGGGAACTTGGGTCTTATGCTGAGAATGAAAAGCTCAGAATGCAGCTGTTTCAAAAAAAGTCTGACTAGAGAAGCACGTTCATGGTATACTAGATTAGATTACTCTAAGATCCATTGCTGGGAAGAACTGGCTCATGCCTTCCTCACTCAGTACAATTTTCAATCTCAGGTGACTCCTGGCCAGTATCAAATTACCAAGGTCAAGAAACAGTCTAATGAGTCATTTAGTGAGTATGCTCAAAGGTGGAGGAGCCTTGCTGCTCAAGTTATTCCTTCCATGACAGAGTCAGAAATGGTCATGACCTTCATAGATGTACAGGAAGCTCCTTTCTATGAAAGAGTTCTAGCTGGTATTGGCAAGCCATTTTCTGAAATGATCAAACATGGCGAGATGGCAGAAATGGGATTGAAGTCCGGTAAAATTCAAGACCTAGCCACTCTTAAAAAACATTCTTTGAGCACATCGATCCGGATCTTATGAAAACAACCCCCGGAGGGTCCATAAAAAGAAAGAAGAGGTTGTTTCCTTGCAACTACAAGGACAGAAAGGCAATCCAAACAGGCCTATGCAGAGGAGAAACTACTCCCCTTCTCCTGCACAATCTTCAAAC
This sequence comes from Panax quinquefolius, assembly GCA_020205615.1. Lineage (NCBI taxonomy): Eukaryota > Viridiplantae > Streptophyta > Magnoliopsida > Apiales > Araliaceae > Panax > Panax quinquefolius. Next base: position 93,408,107 of record CM035153.1, on the reverse strand, counting down.
CCTCCATTGCTCAAAAGTGGAGAAGTAAAGCGACTCCGAACGTTCACACACTTAGGGGATTCGCTCGAGAATATTCTTGCTCTTCTGACTACTCAGAAGAAAATTACATCTTCTTCCTCCAATGACCCTAATGGTAGGGGTTTCAATGCTAACCGGAAATGTGCATATCATGCTGGGGCACCCGGACATGATACTCAAGATTGTTGGGCCTTGAAGCATAAAATTCAAGATCTAATAGACAATGGTGAGATTATAGTCACCAAGCCAGATCAACCTCACGTACAAGACAACCCTCTCCCACAACACAAAGAAGAAGAGGTTAACATGATCAGTTGGAGTACTAGACATGGCTCCAATTCTATTGGTGAATCATCCCAACCCATCAAAGACGGTGTTGACAAATGGGATTATGCAAAGTTCCAGTTCACCATGGAACGAAAGATAAATGCTCTTTGCAAACAAATTGAGCAATCGGCAGAACTGGTAACACACCAAAACCAAGTCACGCGCCAATTAATCAGGCAAGAGCATGCCTATCTCCTTCCATTTGTTATGAATGCTCCATCAACACCTTCAAAAAGCGAAGCTATGGAGGAAAAGGTTGCAAAGAGAGCAAGTGCTAAAGCCCATCGGGATTTCGCCAATCAAAGGGAATTCACCTATTTGGGCCAATCTATGGAGGAGATACTTCAAATGCTGATCAATGAAGGAAGAATCACATTTCTTCTCCCTTCAATCAATCCCCTTTCAGGGCGGTTTAATCCCGATGAAATGTGTCAATATCATTCACATTCTCGCGGTCACAGCATAGAAGAATGCTGGGCACTCCGCCATCTCATTCAGAATCTTATTGATAGCGGTGTGTCTGCAAGTAGCGAGATGATTACCTTTGTGCAACTTAAGGGTGGGAGCATATACCTATTAAATGGAAGGATCGATGGCGATTATATCGAGGAGGATGATCTTGTCAAAACATTTCCCATACAACCAATTCAACTCAAAGGAAGTTACAACCCTTTGAAAGTGGTCGCACCTTTTAGAGCAATTCTTTTGCCTTGCAGAGTACAACATCTTGTTGTCAGCTTACATAGAGTGCCATGGAATTATGGGGAAGCTGAAGGATCTACATCTCATACTACTGCTGTAGTGTCGAAAGAGAATCCATTGTACCTTCCTCGATGGGTTATCAAACCTACTTGCGAAGCAAAAGGGAAGTTTTCTATGGAGAAGATTGAACAATTCCTCCGTACTATGGGCCACAATGAAGCTAAAGTGGTTTTCAAACATGAGAAGCTCCACACCGATTTCCATCTTGGACTTGGTTTTCTCTTAGAAGATCATCGGAAGGTCTTGCTAAAGGTGTTAGAAGAAGCCTACCTGCCAAAATCAGTGGATGTGGAAAAATTTCAACATTTGGTGAATCACATTTTCAACAATAATATGATATCCTTCACTGATGACGACATACCTCCCGAGGGAACTGGTCATTGCAAACCACTACACATTATAGTGTTATCTTTTAGGTATATGCTTGCAGGAGTATTGATAGATGGAGGCTCATCTCTCAATATCGGTCCTTATGCCACCTTGGTGAAGATGAATATCAATCCCAACCGAATACAAAGGAGCCATACGATCATCAGAGCTTTTGATGGATCTCGGCGAAATTCCGTTGGAAAGATTGAATTACCAATTGAGATTGGTCCCCATACATTCAACGTATCCTTTCACGTCCTCAAGATAAATTCAGGATACAACCTGTTATTGGGGAGACCATGGATACACATGGTGAAATTTATTCCTCCACCTTACATCAACAACTCAAATACATCATTAACAATAGTCTAATTCTTGTTAATCTTTGGTAGGAAGGTCTAGATCGAAACTCTACCAATTATAAACTTCAACTCGGAAGTTGGTAGGCCGATTTCAATACTACGGAAGTGAGTAATCGTGATACCATCCTATTGAGTGCCGCTTCCGTACCTGCATTTACGGCGAGGTTATGTCAGCCACTTAGGAAATGTTGTTATTGGGTTACCAACCTGGACAAGGACTTGGTAAGGATCAGCAGGGTATCAAGCACCCTATCCAAATATCCAGTCAAATTGGGACAGCCGGGCTAGGCTATTCTGCTACTTCCCAGCACAGGAATCCTCACAAGCAGGTTCCTCAGACTTCCATTGCACGGCGATCATCCATTCATTTACCACATGAGTTGATACAATCTCCAGTAAAGGTTCCGCCCGGATTTGTGTCTATGTTGTTTAGAAACCAAAGTGCGGTCAAAGCTAAAGAGGTGTCGACTCTCGATCCCGAGGTGGAAGAAAAGGAGCGGAAACGCAAACATGACATTGCCTTGATGATGGCAGGCATTCGCGTTATTGTTCATGATGAACATACAAACAAATACACCCCAGACGATGATTGCCAAGATGTTATGGTCATCATTCGGGAGAAGGAGGACACTGACAATCCTTCTATCACTGCAGTCCTGCAGGACTTTGCCCTCAACAATTGGAGCAGCACTCCATGCATTGGTCGACGAGGGTAAAATGGGCAGAAAATCCCTCTGCCCTGTAGATAACTTTAATTGCTTGCTTTCCTTTACAACACTAGCAGTTATTTTATCACGTACAAGCTAACACTTTTATATGATCGAACAGTTGCATATATTAAGTGAAAGCATATTTTGTTTTAGGACTCTGAATTTAGATGTGCATGTACTTGCTGATAACGTGCCTTCTCTCCACAAGGGTTGTAACTTTGATGCAAAGTTGGACTCAGACTTGATGGACATTCAAGAGGACATTGAGACACCTCAAGAGATTAAGGAATAGGTCGCCGACAAACCCAAACCCAATCTTGATAAAACCACTCCTTTCATCGCCTGCCCATTAAAGAAGGATTCAAGCCAGTTAGGCAAAAGCTCAGGCGATTAAAACCTGAGTGGAGTTTAAAGGTTAAAGAGGAAATGGTGAAACAATTTCAAGCTGGCATCATCATGGTATCTACATATTCGGAGTGGATATCCAACATTGTTCCCGTACCTAAACTAGGGGGAAAGGTGCGAGTCTGCGAAGATTATCGGGATTTAAACAAAGCTTTCCTGAAAGATAGCTTTTCCGTGCCATTTATCCACATTCTTATTGATAATACCGCTCAGTACGACATGTACTCCTTTGCTGATTGCTTTGCGGGGTACCATCAAATGATGGTTGCTGAGGAAGATCATGAGAAAACTGCTTTCATCACGCCTTGGGGAACCTTTTGCTACAGATGGTTGTCATTCGGCCTCATCAATGCCGGGGCAACCTACCAGCGAGCTATGATGGCTCTTTTCCACGATTTAATGCACAAAGAGATAGAGATCTATGTGGATGACATCATTATCAAATCTCGAAAGGAGGATGACCATTTAGACCATCTTAGAAAACTATTCAACAGGTTGTGTAAGTACAACTTGAAGTTGAATCCTGCCAAGTGCGCCTTTGGTGTTAAGTCAGGCAAGTTGCTAGGTTTCCTAGTCAGCCACAAAGAAGGAAATGCCATCAAGGAAATGCCCGTTCCGCAGACAGAAAAGGAGATACGGGGATTTTTGGGAAGAATCAACTTCATTAGCCGATTCATTTCTCAACTCACAAAGAACTTTGTGAGCGATCTTCTAATTGTTAAGGAAGAACTCCTCCATGAAGTGGAATGATGAGTGCCAGAAAGCCTTCCTTACAATCAAAGAGCAGCTGATTAACGCTCTGTTTTGGTACCTCCCAAGGATGATGTTCCCCTATTCATGTACCTGTCCATAAATGACAATGCTATGGGTTGTATGTTGGGGCAGAAAGACAATAGAAGCCAAGAACGAGTTATCTATTACCTCAGCAAAAGATTCAGCACCAGTGAACACAAGTATACTCTGATTGAGAAAACTTGTTGTGCTTTGGCGTGGGCTTCCATGAGATTACAACATTATCTCCACGGTCACACAACCCATCTCATATCCCGCATGGATCCTTTGATGTATGTGTTCAGCAAACCCATACTAAATTGTCGAATGTCCATATGGCAGTTGATCCTCCAGCAATTTGACATTGTCTACGTGACACAAAAATCTGTCAAAGGTCAGGGAATTGCTGATCAACTGGCCGCCGCACCTGTAGGGGATTACAAACCCTTAGAAACATACTTTCCTGACGAAGGAGTAATGACAATTCAGCTAACACATCAGTACGATACATGCCAATTGTGGAAATTGTATTTTGATGGAGCTGTCAATTCAGAAGGCTCCGGAGCTGGAGCAGTTTTAATATCCTGCATGGGGGAGCAGTATCCCGTCGCCGTCAAATTACATTTTGTCAACACCAACACAGCTGAGTATGAAGGCTGTATCATGGGACTCAAACTTGCCCATTCAATGGGTATCAGGCGGTTAACTGTCTTTGGGGACTCCGAATTGGTAATCAAGCAATCCACAGGAATCTATCAAACCAAAGAATTGCATTTACTGCCTTACCATCGGCAAGTTCTACATATGTCTTTGGAGTTTGAAGAAATCTCCTTTCTACACATTCCTCGTAATAGGAATGACTTTGCAGATGCATTAGCAACGTTGGCCTCCTTGGTTTACCTACCTGACAAGTTAAACATGCCAAGTATCTCGATTGCTATGCAAAAGGCCCCAGTCTATTAGAATTACATTGGAGAAGTATTGGATGAGTTGCCTCCCATCCACAACCCTTGGTATCAGCATATCAAGGAGTATCTACGAGATGGATCTACACCCGCTGAGGCGAGCCTAACTAAGAAGAGGCAGATTCATCGATTTACTATGAAATTCTACCTAAGCGGACTTGCACTCTATAAAAGAGATGCAGGATTAGGTCTCCTCAGATGTCTGGACAAAGACCAAGCTTAGCGACTCATAGATGAGATCCATGGTGGAATATGCGGCCCTCACATGAGTGGACCCCTACTTGTCAAGAAAATTCTCAGAACAGGACATTATTGGCTCACACTCAAGGCTGACTGTGATGATCACGTCAAGAGGTGCTATCAATGTCAGATCCATGGGAATGCTATTCACGCCCCTCCAAGGTAACTCCACAATATGAGTTCACCTTGTCCCTTCTCAATGTGGGGAATGGACGTAATCGGGCCCGTCGAGCCCAAAGCCAGTAATGGACATCGATTCATATTCACCATGATCGACTACTTTACCAAATGGGTCGAAGCAGCTTCCTTCCCCAAGGTCACTAAAGAAGTCATCATTGCGTTCATCAGAAACAATGTTGTTTGTCGATATGGACAACCAGAGGTTATTGTGTCAGACAATGCTAAGAACCTCAACAAAAAAATGATGGAGGAATTATGCAAAAAATTCCATATCAAGCATCTCAACACTGTCATCTACCGACCAAAGATGAATGGTACTGTTGAAGCGGCTAATAAAAATATCAAGAAAATCATGCAGAAAATGTCTGCCAATCACAAAGGATGGCCTGACTTCTTGCCCCTAACTTTATTAGCCTACAAAACTTCGATGCGAACTTCCACTAGGGCAACCCCCTACTCACTAGTATATGGGATGAAAGCAGTGCTCCCCATAGAAGTGGAAATGGAATCCCTACGAGTCCTGATGGATGCTCAGTTGGATGAAGACCAATGGGTACAAGACAGGTATCACCAATTGTCTCTGATAGATGAAAGGCGAGCCGCGGCTATCTTCCATGGTCAGTTATATCAGCAAAGAATGGCACGGTCCTACAACAAAAAAGTCTGACTACGGCAATTTAAACTGCATGACTTGGTTTTGAAGAAGATCATTAACAACCAAGATCAGTCTAAGGGAAAATTGGCTCCTAACTGGGAAGGCCCATTTGTTGTCAAGGAGGTATTGATAGGAGGTGCTCTCAAGTAGCAGGAAATGGATGGCGATGAATTTCCACAGCTTATTAACTCAGACTCCGTGAAACGGTACTATGTCTGAAGTTACCATCAAACAAACATCCTGGTTTTGATCATCAAATCACCAGTCATTCCGGTTTTGAACCCTTTCTTTACACTTTTCAGCCCCTCAGGGAAATATACACTTTAAACCAGCAGCCTGGTTTCTTGCAGTTTCTCTTGAAAATGAGGTTAAACTTTTCATACTTGCAGTTTATCCTGAAGACGGGATTAAACTTTTCTAGGCCTGCAGTTTATCCTGAAGACGAGATTAAACTTTTCTACGCTTGCAGTTTATCTTGAAGACGGGATCAAACTTTTTCCACACTTGCAATTTATCTCCATTATGAGATTAAACTTTCTTCTCCCCCATGATATAGCTTTGCACATAGGATTTCACGCTTCTCTTCATTGCGATTTCGTCACGAGGGCGAACTACGTCGACGATCTCCGAACACTTGGGAGTGCGTGGCAACCATATTTATATATGGCGGCAAGCAACAAACAAAAAACAACAAAAATACTTTCACACCCTTCTGCCTTTCACATTCAGCGTTAAACCTCCTACACTAGGTTCGAACTACGCAGACTTGATCTCCTCTTCAACAAGAGTACGTAGGCAGCCATTTATGGTGCAGTCTAACCCCTACTAGAACAAACATACTTGTCACACGGTACTAGGATCAACCTTCAAATTACTTCACTTCATCAGTTTCAGGTCAAAGGGATGGAATTATCCAACTTCTTCTCACAAATAGAAGATGCGGTGACTATCTAAGCTTTGATCGTGCCTCAAAGAGCAATACCAACCCATAAGACATGGAATTAACTAGGCTTCTCACAAATAGAAGTACTGGCAACCATCTGTGGAGCGGTAAATCTCAAAGAGGAAGAAACTATCATCCTCTCCACTTTTCATACAGATACCAGTCCCAAGACACCAAATATGGTAGGGATTTTTAAAAATCAATGATCCATTCTGAGAGACCTTGCGACGTCTCAATGTCCATCTATCAAGGATAAGTTCAGAATGCATTAAGATCAAAGGCCCTAGAGAAACAGTCAAACATCAAGCAAGCATCAAGGCATATCTAAAAGGGAAGTTAATCAACATATATTTCCCTGCCATACATAATATTGTTTGATATATACATATGTGCTGTACATGACAAAAATGGCTAAGCTAGTCTGTGTAGGAAAATACAAAGCTATCTATAGATCTATAAAGATGCGAACTATCAGATCTAACATAGCATCCCTCTCTGAAGGCGGAGGTAATGTTGCAAGCTCCTGCCCAAGGGTATCTACTCGAGCTAGCAGATCAGAAGCTAACTGCATGGTGGCGGAGTGATCATCAATATAGGCACTCATGTCGGCAAGGCTGACTATCATCTGGGATCTCACTGAAGTGTTGTCTGCAATGGCCACATCCCTAGCAGATAAGGCGGCATCCCGCTCCACTATCAACCCATCCCTGGCTAATCTAGCCTCATCTCTCTCTAACATAGCAGTATCTCTCTCATCAAGAGCTGTCAACATCGTGGCCCTAGCCTGATCTCTGCCATAGATCATCAGATGTAAGCTCTGCTCTAGATGTTGTCTTAGAATCTTGAGCAACAAGTGGCTTTTCGGGTGGGAAAATCTATCACAAATCTTTGGCGACCAAGTGATCAACTCATCGGTTAGAATGATAGCCTCCTCTATAGGCTCCTCATCGTCATAATCTGTCCCCTGCACTGTTGATACTGCTGCAGCCAATGCAGTCTCTGTCTCCTTCCATACGGAATACTCTGCAGAACTACCTGGATGACTGATAGAAAACTCAGCAAACTCTCGCTGATCCCAACAGGCATACAACACGGATCATCCTCCACGACAAAGCGATTGTGACGAAAAAACGACTCAACGCCCCCTCATATGGATGAAAGTCCTGAAACTGGTCAAACTGACACATCACGGCCAGTGGATGGGAGGTAATCATGCCCCTCAAACCAGCTAGAGGGAGGTAATCCATGCCCGGAGCATGAGTAATAAAGCTGTAGGGTGAGATGAGCCCTAAACACGTCAATATATCAAAAGGATCTCCAATCTTTGCCAGAAAAGCGGACCAAGATGCATCATCTGTACACCCCGCAGGCTGGAAGGAGTACGACATGGCTATCTCATGGGTAAAACAAAATCCATGATGTCTGAATGTACAAATTGGTCTCAAGTGTGACATGAACCACACATATAGCATGACCGAGCTACTTGTGAATACCCCTGCCGGATAAGTGCAGTAGTATGTAGCTGACCTCAAGGTCTCAACTATGATCATCGGAACGATGGTATGACTCTCCCTAAGAGCTCTCATTGCCATAATAACGCCGATGTCTAGCTCATCCATGTACCGCGACATGTAGACATATGACAATATGCATCGAAGCAGTACATCTACTCGGGTTGAACGCCAATGATCCTCCGATGTGGTGAAATCCCCGGAATGTTGTGAGTAACTGTCCTCAGAGCCAAACCTGTCTATCAGGAAACGCTAGGATATCACATGGCTGGATGTCAGCTCATCCTGCACTACTCTACGCCTCAATCCTGTGAGAGTCATAAACTGTCTACTCATGTCTCCCATCGCCATATGCACGCAAGGTCTGTCCAGAGGTAGCATCGTCAATTGTGTATACTCCTCCAAAGTAGGAGTCAGCTCACGGGTCCCGAAGCGGAATACCTATCTGTCCGATACCCAATGCTCTAGCATGCCCTCTATAAATCCTGAAGGAACCTAAAACATTAGTAGGGTCATAGTATGTTGCAGCAAATCATCTACGATCACCATGTCTGATGGTGATATACTATCATACCATGATCGCATACCAACTACCACCGCAGATGGTGGGGTATGATCAATGCGGCTAACTGTTGAAGAAGACATCTGTACGGGCCGTGTCATAAGACCATCCAGGGGACAATGCTTAGTATCTCTGGACATACATACATATGCATAACAATGACATGCATGATACAATAGATTGCAATATGATATAGGGAATAGAAAATTGTACATACATTCCTAAGTATATCATCATCTAATACATCTCTGTATAGCCAAAATATAGGGAAATGGGGCGAAGCTACCCAACAGCTAACAAAGACCTATCAAAAGATATAGCGAGAATGGGGTGAAGCTACTCAGCAGCTAACAGAGGCCTATCAAAAGAGATAACGAGAAATACATTAGAAGAAGTCAATAGTGTCAATGTCTACATCATCGATGCTATCCACCTGATGTAACTCCTCCTGAGTCACTGGATCTCTATCTACAGGGATGTCAGGCCTATAGAAGGGAGGATCTGCGCCGGCAAAACTAAATGGGTCATCCGAGGGACCAGCTCCAGAGCTAGAAGGATCAAAAGTATCTGCCTCTGCAGGATATCTGCCCAAATGCCGAACGAAAAGATGTGACCGGTCCAACTACCGAGTCAATCTCTCGATCTGTGTCACATGAGTCAAATCTCTGACACAGGCTAGCCAATCCGTCATCATCACGGATCCCGGAACCATATCCCCGATAAAGCGTGGTGGCGCGGTGCGAGCTCCAATGAATGCGAGGATCCACCAATTTGGAACATCTCACGTGAGCAGGGCCCTCGACAATGTAAAACTGTCAATCCCCAACAATGGGATGTCAACTATAGGTGACTGCGAAACAGGACAATAACGCCTAGCAAGAGGCAAGATCGGCATATGAATCTCTCCTGTAGTGCTCCTAATAGCACGCTTTCCCAAATAGAGCTCACATCCTCCATCTGTAAAGAGAGGAATCCTGCGGGTGGATATGATGTACTCTACTCCAGTCGGGTACCCATCCTCAAAGCCAACTCCTAAATGCTCTCCAGAGTAGGGAATCCACGTGATGACATCAGCTGTCAATAGCTCCAACTGCAGGCGACAATGAGAGAAACCCTCAGCAACAGGGACCTCTGCCAGTATAGAATGATGTCATCTCTGTCCTCGTGGATTGCTGTCTAAACCTAACACGCTCACAGAACGCAAACAAGGGAGCCTCTCATAAGCCCAAAACTGCCAACACAAAGGTAATCATCTGCTGTTAGTTAACACTCTTAACATGTACATGGGAAAGGACAAGAGAAACACTCACTAGCAGAAACGGGTAGAATCCTAACTACGCCTCGGTCAAGCCCTGCAATCGCATGCACATTCCCCTGAGGAAGTAAGCAAAGGTGTAGGAACCCCAATCGTACTCTCATATATGGTCCACGTGTCGAGTAGCGCTGATCAGAGCTAAAGACACTGTAGAAGAGTTATCTGCTATGAAGCAGCCCCTAATGATAATCAGGAACAATCGCCGAAGAATGAGATCCCTGACTCTCACATCATCGGGTATGGGCTCACTCAATAGCCCACTCATAGCATTTACACTCAAAGGACCTGTCCTAACAGTCCTGCCCTTGAGTGCCTCCGTCGGAACTCCCAACAAGGATCTGATGGCAGTAGGGGTGATATTCGCCGTGCAAGGCACCGGCTCCCCTCTAAACTCCATGCCTGTAATAAACTGCCCATCCATCGGCGTCATCATCACCTCACAGTCCAACAAATAAAATAACTGGGTATGGTGAAACCACCGCTCAGACAATGCCCTGAGATAACCCCAGGTACGGCAATGGGGTAGAATATAGAAGAATCTCTCGAATCCCCAATCATGGACGATCGCTCTATAGTCATCATGCAAGGCCTGATGCATAGAGTGGATGCTAAAGCAGTTCCCTCGAGGCTGTGTGAAGCCAGGAACCTACATCAAATGCAGATCAACATCAGACTCCTTGACTCCTCATCAATAGGAAATAAGGAAGATTAAAGATCTAATTTCATACCTCATTTGTGTGCAGGTACACTGAAGGATGCCTACTCAAGTCACCCAGAAGATATGGGTTCGACACTTGAATACCTGGTAATTCCTTACGTGGAACACGTACCGCAGGAGTGGGAACCTCGAACGGTACATCCTCATCCTCGTCCTCGACATTCGGCACCTCAACCCGAATAGGACGAACCACCACCTCTGCCAAACGACGAGGCTAACTCATAGAACGACACTGAGGCTCTTCAAAAGCCCTCCTCCGTACACCAGAAGTAGTCCTGCGGGAACTGCTCGGATGATCTGGATCCATAATATCTGGACATCAAGTCTCCAAAGCACCTTAGAAAGGGTGTGGTAATTTCGTACCTGGAGTATTTTCCAAAATGGATTCTGTGTTTACATGCATACATGCCTTATTTTAACATACATCTACTGTAGAGTTAAAAATGCATAACTACTTAATGCCTACACTTTGAAAATTTTTTCCATAGCCCCTTTGTAAATGGGACTATCCACATGCACATAGGCATGACTAGGTGGCCATTCAGTAGCACACCTTTACACAGTCATATACATCATGTATGCATTCATCACATCACAGTAAAAATCCATAAGTGTACTCTAATTACCAGGATTATTTACTATTCTACCTTTACTCATTTGTCCTCAGATAGGATAAGAAATGACAGTAAAAGGTGCCAATTTGACTACTTTAAAAGTTAAATTTTTTCACATCATTATGTTCAGCATGGTTTAATACTAACATTTGCTATGTTGAATATTTTTATCAAGTCATATCAGCATGCATATTCACTACTATGTGTTTAACTGCATTTCGTCCGATAAGTCATTTTCCAATGGACAGAAATTGGAAAAAAATACATGCATGTGTTACCAGGACAGTGAAGAACGCTTGTATGGTGACAGAATATGCAGAAAGTTTTCCGAACTCAGTAGATCTGCAGAGAAGTTCTCAGATTTCCTTCATGGCGCAGCTTGACAATGACTTATGAAAGCAACTAAGCGCTTTATACATAGAGACGCGGCTAGCCAAGCGAGTCAACTGCTGACATCTGCGAGTCCCTAACGCCCTCTACATGGGTCCCACACCTCTAGCTCATTCCAGTTAGAGTTGCAAAGGAGGTCTTGCAAGCTGAAAAGGCAAAATCAGGAGTAAAAACGCTACACGATTGCGTAAACGACTGAAATCTGGTTTCTTGTCGATTCGAGTTTAACTCCGTCACCTCATTGGTATTTGCCCGAATCAGGGTATACTATACCAATGAGCTCGACTTTTCACAAACCTAATAAGCAATACCTACAAAGGTCCGATCGTCAGTCATTTGCGGGGATACTGACCCCTAACCATCCCCCGGAAATTACAACAATAAAACCACGAATCATATCATTATCCCTACGGGGTTATAACGCCGCAAGTTATCAAGCATATCGTAGCCCGAAGCGGAGGTTACACCGTAGAAGTTATCAAACATCTACGTATCCCTCAAACGGGGTCACTATGTAATGCTGACCATTGATACACACATCAATGAAGGTCAAGCAGCCTTGACGTTATATCAACCAATGGCAAGTAAATCCATTAAAGTAACCTTCCTCAATTAGGTTGACAATACATCCGGTGATACACACATCAACGAAAATCAGGCAACCCTGATAACGACCAACTGTTGGCAGTAACTCCGACAGTCTGAGGGAACATGTTATACACATCCTCAGAAAGCAGACACAATTTTATCCCCACAGATCTCTTCCGCACAAGAGGTACCTCTATGGAGTATAAGCCAGTGTCTAGGATTCAAGACTTTGGTGGAAGTCCCAACGTCAGCATCCTTGGAGACTTGGATCGCATGTCCAAGCGATCACTGATTGTCATCCCAACAGGATTACATGGCAATCATCCTACATACATTTGCATCATGTTGCTGCATACCGCATCATGATTATCTTACTTGCATTTCAAGTGTCTTGGATTCTTTATCCTATCGATGCCTTGTATTGCATGAATATGATAAAGAGGGGCATCTGTAGACACTCAAAATTTTCTGCACTCCTATTACTAACATTACAGGAGGGTAGATTTGTCTTATGGAGATAACCCTGGAAGACAACATATAAATCATTCTGGATACTACCAGAAGGTCAGCTCCAACCCGGAACACAAACCGGAAGCATCGGATCCTAACCTGGAACACATACCGGGCATGTCATTTCCAATCTCAGAGATAACCCCGAGATATGCAGATCAAAAGACCGACAATAAACACCGAGGAGAACATCTCTGTCTCGGCGATAACACCGTGACGATCAGTTCCAGTCCCAGAAACAACACTGGGAGTAGCAACCCCATCCTTAGTGATAGCCCCAAGAGATGCCATCGCAGTTTCGGCGATAACCCCAGAAATGCTTGTTTCAAACACATGCGATCAACTTCAACCACATACATCCTGTCAAAGCACATATACCTCAGACATGAGCATACACAGATGATAGTGAGGCACACAATCAAGCAGTCCAATCTCAAAGATAACCCTAAGCAACGTCTTCTTTTCGCTTAAATCGACGATAACCCCAGTGAGAAGTCACAACGTCATCTTACCACGTCAACAAGATGATATCGCAACATATCAACAAGTAGTCCAATCTTAGCTGTAACCCTGAGAAACGTCTACTTTTTAACTCAAATTTCGGCCGATAACCCTTAAGGAGTCAAACATCATCTTGTTCATCCGAAAAATGGCGCGTCGTCTCAAATTCTTCATACATACATACATACAACAATGTCCCAACAATCGAGGAATGACCATCCCGAGTGACTATTACATGTGGCAGTACATTGGATAGACTTTAAAGCTTGAAGACCATGGGCATAGACCCCTCTTCCTGACTTCGTACAACCTCTAATCCATGTCATTACGTAACTCTTGACACAAGCAACCAAAAGAAGTACAGATATACTTCGTTTGGATGCTCGGATTGAAGTTCTGTAAGTTCGATTGGACATTACAGTGCACGACTAGACGTAATACAAGATAACGGGACCCGCGAAGCCCGGGCCCACCACGACCAGCCGCAGGATCAACTGCGGCTGCCGCAGGTTGACCTGCGGCCACCCGTCTATAAATATAGAGGGGGGTCAGCCATTTGGAAGAGGGAGAGAAGGAAAAGGGCGAGGAAGCTCTGTCCATTTAGCTCTGCATACACATCTTTTGAGTGTTTCCTCTTCTTTAAACACCAGTTAGCCCATATATAGATACTTTTTATCTTACGGAAGCTGAGTGTTCATACAAATAAGGTCAAAGAACTCTACTTTGGCAGTCCACTGTAAGCCTTCTTAAATTCAAGAAAGTCTCTTTCTCCTATTATCACACACTGTTGTACACGTTGAGAGTCGTGTGAGTGTGTTTGCCCAGACTTTTGTCCGTCGTTTTCATTTCTGTTTGTATATATATACTAATATATATATATATATATCATATATATGGACTAACATTATCGAGTTATGCCTCGATTGAGCCTGAACTTCGATTACGGGCGTTTATACGCTTTTTATATATATATACTTATATATATGAGCTGTAGTCAAACTCATCGATGAGCCTATACTTGATGCAGGCGTTTTTAATTGTTTATATATATATATATATATATATATATATATATATATATATATATATATATATATATATATATATATATATATATATATTGTTGTCGGACATATCGATGAGCACTGGATTTTATATCAAATTGCATTTACTCGCTTTTATATATATACATATATATAATTGTCACATCGGAACATATCAGATGAGCCAGATTTGCATCCAGTGCATTTCTTGCTTTTATATATATATATTTGTACATATATATATATATATATATATATATATATATATATATATATATATATTTACATTTATATTTGAACTGGAGTTTACTCAGGTGCTTTTATCTGACTTTATTTACATTTTGTCCTTTGGAGTTCACTTCGTGGTGGTTGATAATGTTCATATATATATATATATATATATATATATATATATATATATATATATATATATATATATATATATATATCGACTTTTATATATATATAATCGCTATGCTTTCCATACAAATTGCAGTATCTTGTGAGCCTAGGAATCATGTGATCACAGGTTCGGTTCACTGAATCTAGATTCGGTTCCCATGATGGACATTTTACGTCATGGCGGCTTGTACATTATTTTACGATGGTTCGAGTTTCTTTAGATGGTTGTCATGCCCATGAGGAATTCGACACTGCTGTATATTATTTTTTCGAGGATGCCTCGCATCTCGAAAATAAAAGCAAACAAGCCGGACATTTAATAATAAAAGTGGAAGTATGAAAAGGTCTCAATTCCTATTGAGCACAGGGTTTGAAAAACCTCTTTTACAAAAAACTTCATTGCTATATCTTGTGGTTAAAATTGGATTTTTCTAAATAAAATTCAAACCCGTGTATATAGGTGCGAACGAGGCCTCGCACTACTTTCATATAATTTCACATTGATCCACACACACACTCACACATTCAAATAACAGTTTCTTTGAAGAGTGGCGGTCACCATGGTAACACGGATGTCGGGGGGTGCCTAACACCTTCCCTTCGCATAATCAAGCCCCGAACCCTTAATGCATCTTGGTTTCACAGACCCGTTTAGCAGTGCCAAATCACTGGGTCAATGTGCAAAATCTTTTCGGTTGCGTTGGTGCAACCAGTTAAATACACCAACTGGCGACTCTTAAAGTCAATCGTCGACATTATACATGCCGGACCTTTTTCACTTGTTTTTTCAAACAAATCTCACATTAACATGAGAACACCAAAAGACAAGTAACGAAAAGGGACAATTAAAAATCCCGACGTCGACAGTTCACATGTGTATACTATTGTTTCACATTCTTGTTACTATTAGGGGAGTTGGTGCAAGATTGATAATACTTGCATTACTAAGTTAAAAATGGAGGTATAGATGGAGGTACTATACTGTAATTTGTATTTTCACATGTCTAGAACTATTGATTCACATAATTTACTATTGAATCACATTATTTACTATTAGGGGAGGTGGTGCAAGTTTGATAGTACTTGCATGATTAAATTAAAAATAAAGGAAAAGTTGAAGGTATTGTACTGTAATTTTTCGAGCCCCAAAATGTGTAATTATCAAAACTATATTTTTCTATAAATAGAAGCTCATTCTTCCTTAATTTCTCACCAATTCACCAAAGCTATAGAGTAATTATTATAGAGAGAAATTATAGAGAGAAGCTATAGAAAGAAAATCTATAGAGAGAAAGAAGAAAAGAAGTCTGCTACATTTCTATTCCAAAGATATCGATTTTTTATTCTAAGGTAAGGGATATTATTTGTTGTACCTGTAAGTGGTATTATTTCTTTCTTATTCATGAAGAGAACTTCTATTATTCCATTCTTTATTATTGTGTTGGAATAACCTGTATATTCAAAGTACTCCATACATGGTGAAATTCTTCTATTTTTCCATTCTTTACTATTCTGTCGGAATATCCGATTCACATGCGTTTCTGTGGGACACAGTTCCATTATTTATTATTCGCCGGAATATCACATACGTGCATTTTCTTTTAGGACTGGTTCCATTATTTATTATTACATTAGAATATCTCGTCGGTGCGAATTTCGCTTTGACACGGTTTACATTCTTTATTATTTTGTTGGAATACCATATCGGTGCTTATCACGCCTAACCTGGTTCCATTCTTTATTATTCTATTGGAAATAACCTGTCTGTGCGGTCTCTATCGCATGCATGGTGAATCCTTCTGTTATTCCATTCTTTATTATTCTGTTGGAATAACCTGTCTATGTGAATTACCACATGCATGGTGAATGATCCTTTATATTCATTCCTTATTAAATTGTGGAAAAGATCTGTTTATGTTGATTATGATGAGAGTCATAATAAAAACTTTGGACTGATGAAAATCATGGGTATATGAAGTATTAGTAAGTTTTATGATGATTTATGTTGGTTATTATGTAAAAACATGAAAGTTTATTAGAAATCATAAAGGGTTGAAAAATTAGATTTTGGTGAAAACGAAACATGAAATTCAATTGACCATATCTCCTATTATATTTTAAATTTTTGAGTGTGGTCAAGTTCTAGAGTTAGATCTATGAGTTTTGTAGCATCTCCAAGCGGAATCACTGTAAAAGGTGTTGTAGATTTTCGTGTGGACTGATTTTAGCAAAAGAGTCAAAAGCTGCAAATACCAAAAATGCTACTGCCTAGATTTTTAAAAGGGCAGTTTCGGCCACTTAATTTGTGAGAAAAATTTCGGCCTTATGGGACGTGAAAGTATATTATATAAAGAACATCCTGTCCAAAAATGAGCTCATTCCAACTTAAAATGAGCAAGTTATGACCATTTCAATATTTAGGTTTTTCCGATGAAAAACGCTATAACTGGAGTTCTATAACTCCGATGACCATGAAATTTAAACTGGAAGTTCACATTAACATGCGTAAGATTCTGCCAAGATTTGGGAATTTTTGGAGTTAAACTTGAGGTAGCTAATTTCTTAAGAAATTAATTAGAAATTGATTTTTGAAAAATAGTAAATGAATTTTAAAAATTTCGAGAAAAATATATGTTCGTTATGGGACTATATAACGCTAAACTTAAAAGAAATATTTTTGGGACTGATTTGTTATTTTTCATGAAAATAGTTTAGTTACAAACATATGAGTTAAATATGTTATGTGAAGTAACAAAGTTGGAAAATAAGATTTTATGGCTTGGAAATCCTATATAAGGTATATGCATATTTTTGATGAGTGATTTGATCATTGGTGATGAAAGTTATTTTTGGCTTACGCGCGAAGATGGACTATTGTTTATTGAATTATATATCTTTGGATTACGTGCAGAGATGGAATTGGTATGATTATGACCAGAGATTATTCGGTATAGTCATGACCATTGATGATTTAATGATATCCTTGGCCGGTAGTGCAAGGATGATTCAATGATGTGGTTTATTTATTAAGCTGAGTCTCAGCGATTAAGTTGATAAAAAACCTTTTAAATCATAGAAGATAGTAGATTTTATTCTCTACCGACTCTTTTAATGGATTGCTTGTTCAGTTTCTGTTAAACTTGATGTCTATTGTATTTTATCAGTTTAACATTGTTGAAGGCTAATGATAATTTATCCTGCATTATCTTAGTCATAGTATTTCTTACTGGCTAGTTGAGCTCACCCTTTTGCTTTCATTGTTCTATTCAGGAAATAAGAACGTAGCCGGGACTAGTCGGGGAACGGAATGACGGTCCAGATGATAGTATTAGTAGTCCTCACTATTCTATGAAATAGTGTGATAATAAATATATTGAGGACTTATTTTTGAGTTTGTTTACTGTCTAGAAGACAATGATTGTATTAAAACTCACAGCTCATGTTGTATATTTAAGTTTGTATTTGAATTTTGTACCATGTATTTGGCGACTCAGAATAGGTGATGTATACCTATTTTGGGGGCGTCACAGTCAGACTCTTCTTCCTCTTCAGACTCTGAGGCCTTTGAATCATCAGGCAAGCTTTCTTGACTCTTAGCATTGGCAGGGGCATGCCCTTCTTCAGAATCACCATCATTTGACCCACCATCTGAGCTTGTTGGAGCATTTGCATTTGGAGATGCAGTTGGATGATCTTGCAGCTTTTCTTCATCATCAAAGTGAATGCTCTGAGAGTTAGCCACAGGGCTTGTGCATTCTTATTCATCAGTAGATTCTGCATTTTCTTCCATGAATCCAGCTTCACCTTCATTGTTGTATTTGTTCTTTGGGGACTCGGTCTTGAGATCGCCAGTTCCCTTTTCTTCCTCTGACTTTATGTTCTCCTTTTCGTCAGATGTACTTTCTTGGGAACTGGGACTCGTTTTTTTTCTACCTTAGCTCTCTTTCTTTATTGCCCTTGAAACAGTCTGTTACTTCTCCTCTTAGTTTCTATAGTCAGGACTTTTTCTTCTTTGTTCTTGTCTTCCATGGAGAGGCTTTTAGGGTGGGCCTTAGTTTTCTTCACACCTTTGGATTTCTTTCTTATTGGTGTGGCTGCTACTGGTGCTGAGTCACCAGACTTAGAGCTTTTCACTTCTTTTGAATTTCTTTTCTTAGCAGAGTCCTTTTTGTTGCTCCTAGTTGTAGTTAGCCTCCGGCTTTTGTAAAAGCCCAAAACCCTAATAAAACTCGTATGTATAAACCCCGTTATATAAATAAAATTTCTCTGTTCTGAATGTGTTATGTGTTATTATATACTTGGTTTGACAAAATTGACCAAATAAATTATTTATACAAAAAACGTCGTGCTTGACACCCCGTGCTTAAATTTTTCTTCTATAATCGGACTTTTTGGTAAAATTATTTTGACAAGTTGCTTTGTCCTGCTTACACTGACAAAACGCTTTGTCGTGCTTGTTAGGATTAGTGAGAAATTTAGGTTAGTAAACCTAGGTTAACAAACTCTAACCCTAATTAGCAAAACCTTAACCCTAGTTTATTAATTAAACCCTAATTAGCTAATCTAACCCTAATTAGCTTATGATAACACCTAATCATGGTTATTAAACTTTAATTAGGTACTAATTAACATTACTTAACATCCCTAATCATTAGAAACAAAACCCTAATCAAGATTAGTGAAGATTTAAACCTAATTAAGCTACTAATTTGATCAACTAGCTCACAAGTAGGTTGGGAGTCACCATTTCAAGTTCCAAGACATCACATGACATGCTTCCAAACTCCCAAGCAGCAGAAGAGTCACAAATCAGATCTTTATGGAGGCAAGTAGGTGGAAAAATGACCAAAAAGCCAAGTTGAAGAATTCTATAAATAGGAACCTTAGGGCTGAGCAAACTCACGAATTCTCAAAGCCTAGATTCACTTATAAACCTACCATATCAAGCCTGGGTGTTGACAGCAACAAGATCAGAAGATAGAATCAAGAATTGCTCAAATTAAGGTGCAAACCCTAGTTTATAATTAGCTCTTTGATCCTTTGTTAATTTTGTTGTTTGGGTGTTTAGAATTATATCTTAGGATGTTAGAAAGTATGCTAGAGTGGTAGAACATATTTTCATAACATCTAGATGCCTTAATTAAGCATTTTATGAAATCTAGAAATTTTGAAAAAAATGGTCTGACAGCCGAATGTCAGGGCTTTTATATTCATGTGTGTTTATGATTTGGTCTGTTAATTGATTGGTAATTGTAGCCTGTTAGTAGGTCTTTAATCTGGAAAAGAAAACAGGTTCAGATGAACCATAGATTCCAAGATATAAGCAGTCAAAGTGGGTTGACCGTTCACAAAAGTTGGTTTTCTGGGTTTCCCAGAAAGCTCAAGAAGAGTTGAACCGGCTACTTTGACCGACATGTTTAATCATCTTCTGATTGTTAATTGTTTAAGGTTTTGTTATATACTGGTACCCTGTTATACATACTACATATCTACAATCTTCAATCGAACAAACAACTCATAGGATTACCGGAATTATTGGTCAAAAGTAGTTGACCGAGCATGACTAAGTTTCTGGGTTTTTTCCAGAAACTGGAGAACACGGAGAACACTTGGTAGCTGTACTTTGACCAGCAAAAATAGAGACCTTAGAATTAAGATTTGTTCATGTTAATGTTATGTATATGTACCCTGACATATAGACTACATGTTACAACAAACAAAACATACATCTAATATACAGAATCAAAGTTATTGAGCCACAAAACCGTTGATTGGCATTTATGACCCTTCGCTTACCTGTAAAACCGAAACAGAAACGACTCGACAGTAACTTTGGACCTTTATAATTTCTTGTTAGATGTAGATTAAAGCCTGATTATTACTTGATCTTGTACTATTGTAAGAGTACTACAACACCAATACTTGATCTAACCAAAAATCATTACCAGTAACGAGCTATTTGATGGTCAAACTGGTCACTCGACCATGACCAACGGCTGCCCAAAAACTCAAGAACACCTACAACGACACTTTCTATCACTGTAGAGCTTTAGCGACAGACAAAAATTATTTTCTTTAAAAATAAATTATAAAAATTAGAAATAATTAATAAAAACAGTTTTAAAAATTATATTAAATTATTATAAATTATTTCTGATATTTCTACAAAAATATAATAATTATTCTATCTTATTTAGATATTATTTATAATTAACTTATTAATAAAGTAATTAGAATAATTACTTTTAAATACTAAATAATTATGTAAAAATATTATTATTGAAATAAAAATCATAATAAATGATTATAAATTATTTAATAATATTAAATAATATTTTTATAAAATTTTAGTAAATATAAATTACTTATAAATAGAGATAAATGATTTAAAATCATTTAAAGGATTAATAAATAATTTAAAAATATTTTAAACTTTCTAAAATATATTAATAATTAAATTATTTAAAAATATAACCAACTTTTATAAATAAAATTTAGTTCATTTATCAAAGGTATTAAAAGTCAAACCCTATTAAATCTAACCCGGCATTAAATAAATATTTTATTTGAGTATTGTTATCAATACTAACGTGTTAGATTTATATTTTTGAACTTCATAGGTACTTATTAGCGTTCGAATAGTATAGCTTGACTGATCTATTCAGGAAAGTCTCCTATACCCAATTTTATTACTTATGTAAAATTTATCAACCCATTTTATTCATTTGAACAAGATTACATCTTGATATACTGCTGATATAATACACCTATATTGAATTACCTATTATTGAAAAGTTATTGCTATAGTTCAAGCATAACTAAGAAATGAATTATTTATCCATATGATATTGTTTATTGAGCATAAACTGTTATGTCAAGCCAAATTATTTTGGTAAGACAATCTTATACTGAAGTTGAGTATCCCGTAAGGGAACGATGTTTAGTCAATGAATATATTGACAATGAGTTTAGTGTATGTTAAGCACTAGTAGGATGAGATGCATACTCCTAGGATGTTGAATAGGTTGATCCCCTATCTCACATCTGAACAAAATTTCTAAGTCTTTGTGACTGACAGAAATGATAAAAATTCCGGAACTAGTTGGAATTAGAAATCTAGAAATGGTAACAACTATCAGTTGAAATTTAAATTGTTATAATTCTTCAAATCCTATATTGTTATAAATATACAACTTGTTGAGCATGTCATAGCTCACCCTTGCAAATTATTCCCTTTGCAGTGTTAGATGGTAATCCTCGAACATCTCGAGTAGATAAAGGGAAGCATCCCTACATTGATTAGATTATATTCTTGTCTGTATGAATACCTTGTAATAAGAACTCGTTATGAGAATTTTGTAATCGAATCATAATATTATGATATATATATATAACATCTTTTATTTTCGCAACCGTTTTTTCTTACATACATAGATGTAAAATTAGATGTCTTCTATTCTAGTTGAGATCATTGGGAACTATTTATCTGAGTGAGGGTGTTAATAGCATGGACTGTTCATGTTGTTATTAATACTCTGAATATTAGATAGATAGTTATTATCGATACGATAAAATATATTCGCATGACATAGACTATACATCTGGGTGAGGGTATTGGTAATATGGACTATTCATGTTATTATTGATACTCTGAATTTCAGATAGATAGACTCTAGTCACAGATACAGTTCATATATTCAAGTGAGGGTATCCAAACACAGTAATATTTCTCTTGGGAATTACCATCTGTTATGGGATACTATGAATCTTGAATCTATGGGAATTATATCTGATAGTCCCTCTATCTAATGTAATATTTTAATCAGATACCATGGGTGTATAGATTTAAATGCATTATGTTAATTCTCTGTAAACACCATACCGGATACCACGGGTGTATAGGTATGGGGGTGTTACAGCTTTCCTTTGGGATCTTCTTCCAGTTTACGAACAGCTGAGGAGACATTACTTTGTGAACATTAAGAATTTCGCCCTCGTCATCCTTAATTTTATTCTTCAACTTTTTCTTCAAGATGATACTTAACAATCTCCTATGAAAAACCTTTTTGAGTGGTTTTTCAGTTAACCTTTTCTTTTCTTCCTTATTCAGCCACTGAGACATATGATCAAGTAGGGCAGCTCCAAAGTTGATGTGTTCCTTCAGGATTATAACAGACATGATCTTCAGCTGTTGGTCAATCATAGTATCATGTGCAGTGTCTTTGCATAAGATACATTTACCCACTATTTCAGCAAGGAACTCACATTCTTCAGGAAACTCCTTTTTCTTCATGTCCTTCAGACTGGGGTTTTTTTTGTACTGTATAATCTTCTTAACTTTTTCAGTTTCGATCTCTTCCAGGCTTTTCAGATATTGGTTAGGAAGGCCTAAGCATTGATTGATGTCAGAAGAATTTAGCTTCAGAATCTGACCCTTAACCTTGGTGGAGAGAATCCCAGAATTTACGGTTGCGTTTGAATGAAACTCTTTGACCAGGTCACCATATATTCTTGTATTTGCCTCAAGACATTTTGAGAACCCAGTCTTCTTCACAAGTTCAAGAATATCCCTGAACGTTTTCTCAGATTTTTCGAATGTCTTGGTTCCTAGCTGAATGCCAGTGATTACTCGCCAATCTGCCATTTGAGGAGTTCAAAGAATATGGGTATTTATTTTAGGGAGTCTTATGAGAGATAGTTGAGTGTGATTTAAGGAAGAATTTGGAGGGTTAATGGATTTAGTATGTGAGGAGGCTTTTAGGGTTTGAAAAAGAGAGGGAAAGAGGTTCAATAGTTTCTGATAACTATTTGCAAATTTTGAATTTATCTTTAAGGCAGTTCCTTCTCACTCTACATACGTTGTGATGTGTCAACTAGTTATTGGTTGCACGATGCCCAGTAATGAGCAGTAACTCCCCCATTAACTCTTCAGTTTAATGTCCCTTTAATACAAATTGTCGTTAATGACGTGGATTGACCGTTGACCATCTTGGTTCGTAGAGTAGCATGGTAAGGCAGCTATGGACTCTACGTTTTCCTTTGTTGACTCAACGATTAACTTTTGAGAGATGCTGCAGTAGCTGGTTTTGACATTGATCCTCATCTTAAAACTGCATGGCTAAACCACTGATGTACTTCTCTTTAGTAGGACATCTTTCCAATCAGCATTCGAACTGATCTTCCCATAATCTGAATGGTTGAGCAATTGTCCCGTTCTTTCAAGCTCCTCATGAGTTAGAGTAACCTCTAATAAGACTACGATCGTTGAGTCTGTTTCTACGATCGCTGAGGTTTCACTATGATCGTTGATGTTGCTCCTCGATCGCTGAGTTTGCTTCTACCTTTACTCTATGATCATTAACTATCTTGGTCCTTGTGATGAAGTAGACTAAGAAATCCTTCTAGGTTAAGGTAGCTCAGGAAGGGCCAGCCTCTTAGAGTGAGCTAAGGGTCAGGTTTGTCCCTGAGGCGCTTTCCAGAAGAAATACTTTAGAAGTAATTTGCACTGATATCTCATTTAACCTTTATTAGTGGGGAGGTCCTCTCCCAACTTTAGACAATTGCATTTGCTGTAATCATGGTGTCCTTCTGCTCTTACACTACGATCAGATGTTTGATCATAGGCACTCAATGATTTTGAGTTGGGTGGCTGATAGGTTATCAGTAGTACATTTTGAGATGTTCTTACTGACTATGGATCTTTATTTGGTTCATCAGCCATAAAGTTTTGGGACTCTGTAGCTGGTACATTGCTTCATAGAATATTTCAGTGTTGTTGTTCCTTAACAGATCACTGCTCCCCCATGGTTGATGTTGTCTTTTCAGTGAGGTGTGATTTCTTTTTCTTCATGTTCATTATGAAGCATCCCTGCATATCTCATTCTGAATAAAATCATTAAATATTCTTATATCATAGAAATGAGTATCTTCAGGTTTTATCATTCTACGATCCTTTGACAGCACTACGAACGTAGTCTTCTTTTATAGTTTGTACTTGTAGAGTTCTGCTCCCGTAATGAGTTTCTCATGTTTGATGCTCGATGATCCTCTATGGTGAGCTTCCGTGAGGATTCTTCTCTTATGACCTGCTTTGAATGATTGAGCATCTAAGACCCTTTTTCATCTTTTGTTGAATGACTTGCTTCCTTATAAGGATCCGCAACAATGTGAGCTTCATTCAGATTAGCTCAGCAGGTCGTCCAGGGCAGGCTTTGACATATAGGAGTTTTATCAGAATCATTTCTGAACAGTCTTAATCCTTCTGCTGGTTGAATTTTCTTGACTGAAGTCTTATGCTTCAACATTCCTTAGTGTGGTCAGATGGACCAGGTACCTGCAGGTTATAAATTTCTATTTTTGGTACCCATGGTTAAATGGGTTCTGCTAGGTTAGTTTTCTAAACCCATGTTCCTCGTATATTTGGATAATCATCATATTGATCACCAACAGTCATATTCATGCATGTAGCTAATTTAGATAATACATTTTGAGATGCATGATGGTGAGTGTGTGTAAGATTTGCTATTTTAATACAACACTCTTTTTCTTTGATGGTTTCATCGTTTGCTAGGTTATGTTCACAGGGTTTAAATGTACACAGAGTGAGAATCAATTCTACAATTAATTTGTATCTGGTTGATTCATGGAGGTGATCAGTTTATATGAGTCTTCAAGATGCTTTTGTAGAACTGATCATACTCTGTGTGTTATTAAACACTTAGACCATAGGTTGTGCATACATACTAACCCATCAGCAAAGATTGCTTCTCATAAAATTATTTTAACATGTGATGCTATTATGACCCATTTCAAATTTCTTTCAAGATGTTATCTTCAACCTAAAACTTGGATGGAGAGAACGTTTATAGGCATTTGAGTTTCCACCCTCAGTGTACTTTCTTTCTTCACCTTTTTAGTTAGATTATGATTACTTGAAAGAGTACTGTTATAGTTCATAAGGGGTGCAATCATGATGTACATATTTATATAAGTGAGGAACCGTACCTTTTTACTGTCAATTTTTTAACATCATTTATCTAAGATATACTGAGTTTAGGCATTGATGTGCATAGTTTCTCAATTTCTCTTGACAGCTAGCTGCTCCAGTTGACCTTCAATCAATCAGTCGTGGTCTTGAATATTCAGGCTAAGAGAATATCAGCATCTTTAGTTCTTTAACATCCTTGAGTTCACAAGGTTTACATCCAGCTGCAGGTTGGCTAGACAAATGTTTGAGAAGTTCTTCTTTCTTCTCTGGATAAGCATTGCTTAGCATGTATGGCCTTTTCATCTTTTCAGGCTGGTGGATGTTTGATTCTTTTCTGTTAATGTCTCCTGAGCTTTCTAGCCTAGTCTCCAGACTACAAGATTGACCGCGGGCAAGGATTGGTCTTGTTGATATGACAATCAAGAACATGGACCAATCTGAGCAGCTTTAGGTGTATATACACATTTACCTGCACACAATATTTCCAACATGTGAGCTCATCTACATATAACAATTTACTTATTGCTAAACTAAGTTTTAGAACAATGTTTGTGCCTAGGATCAGACTCAAAGCGATTAACTTTTGAATATAGCATGAGAACCTGCACTGATACCAATTGTTAGTTCCCAGTAGGTACGAAGGAGGGGTTGAATAGATCCTTTTTATTTCAAATACTATTCTGGTTCATTTTGTATATATAATAATTTAGTATATGACAAACATAATAATCTTTTCAAGTACAGCGGAATAAGTAAAAGATCCCCTTCATTGATATATTCATAATCATTCATACATTGTTCATAAAGTTAGTTCAGTGATAAGTAGTTAAGACATACATAGTAGTTATAGCAGTTAATATACATAATGTAAATGACATAAAGAAAAAGACACAAAGGGTTTTAAGTAGTTCAGAGACTCAAGCTCCTAATCCACTCTTCTGCTTTCAACTAGCAGGATTTCCACTAAGGAAGGGCAGCACCCTGAATCACTAAGATTCCTTCAAGGCCAGCAGCCTTGGGACTTCAGTTCACTAAGAACTCTTCAAGGCCAGCAGACTTGTAACTTCTCTAGTTCCCTAGGAACTCTTCAAGCCCAGCACGCTTGGAAACTTCATTTAGTCCCTCTGGACAAGGACCCCTCAGACCCTTGCTTCTTGTTGTTGTAGTTGTTGATGTTGTTGGTGCTTAGCTGCTAAGATATCTTTAAGCTCTGAACATCTTCTGTACTTAGAAGCTTGGTGTGGTCCTCTTTG
Source organism: Panax quinquefolius (assembly GCA_020205615.1). NCBI lineage: Eukaryota > Viridiplantae > Streptophyta > Magnoliopsida > Apiales > Araliaceae > Panax > Panax quinquefolius. The sequence continues at coordinate 93,381,006 of CM035153.1, read as the reverse complement.
CATTCTGCTTCGAGTCTGCACCACATCTTCTTTAGTGCAGCTGATCTTTACTCTTTTCTGCTCATCTTCATCAGATGTCAGCTTGTGCACAATCACCATCTAGATTTGCTAAGTCCCTGAGCTTTTTGTAGACTTCGTTTGGCACTTAGCAATCCCTGAACCCTTCTTGAATGTTTTGCTGACATGGTTCTACACTTGTTCAAATTTAGCTTTAGGTTCATGGTGATTCGTAGAGTGGCTCTCCTGATCTTCTTTGTACTCTGCCACTTTTCTAAATGCTATCTCCTTGGCCTTTTCGGCTCTCAGCTTAGCTTCCATCTTCAGTGGCATTCTCATCTTTGTTGAGTGAAGCTCTAGTCTATTTAAGTTCTTCTTCGAAGCTGCTTCACTTCCACCTATGTAGTCTTACTGTCACTGAGACTTGTTCTGTTACTCTCTGGTGGAACTCGTAGAGTCAACAATAGCATTCCAACAACTCAACGATTCTGCAGCATAGCAATCATCAGCAACTCTTAATCTTTGAAGCTCTGTTGATTTATACTCCTTTCCAATCTTCCCGTTAGAAGGTAGCCGTTGCAAGCTATGCAAATTGCTTCACAGATCTTGAGTTATTTGGGGCAGATTGCAGATGTGGCATGACATCTTTTTCTGACTTTCTGACACTGTAGTCTACTATTTTCACCTACCCCGTCAGATATGTTACTTTGATGTCTCGGGCAGGTCGACGACTTTATTTCCCCTTTTTGATTTCTTGATCAGAGGTTGTCCTTTCATTGATGCTCTCAATAAGCTTTTGTCTGAATGCCAGCCTTCAGATTGAACCGTTGCTAATGCTTCAATCCTCAGTTGTTCAAACTCAACGATTCTGATTTGTGGCCCCTTCTGAATAACAAGACACTTTAGATTTGTGGCGTGTCCAGCTCGCTTTCTCCATGTGATCTCCCGTTCACTTCTCATCAATGGACTGACCAAATGCTTAAAAAATTACCCTTGTTCTTCAGAGGTTGGCCAGTGTCTTTGTGTATACTCCATCAGTTCCTTCTTCATTTGGCAAACACTACGATCCTGGTTACTTCCAAGATCGTTGTCATCTTTCTACTTGACAACTGCTGCATATGCTAACTTTCCTTAGTTAGCTACTGAAGTCTTCTTATGATCATCTTGTGGAAGACTTCATCTTGAATGGCTTCACAACTCAATCTGGATGCTGATTGGGTTAATGCTTAGATCTTCTATTAGCTTACATGCCATTCGTTGAGTGATCTCTGGCTTCCTTTAGGTGAGATGTATCTTTGTAGTACCAACCAGAGGCTTCATTACTTTGGATATTCTGGTAGTGCTTAATTGTTAAGAATTGTGTTTGCTCTACGATTCTACCTTGGCTTTGTGAGCACATCTGTTGAGGTCACAGCTCTGCACTCTATGATTTAGCTTCGGCTGTGCAGACACTACGACTCTGAGATCAGATCTTGACACTACGATTTCTGTTGTTGTGCTTGTTGTCTTCATCTGATCTTGCTCAACTACGATCTCTACCTCTAATATGATCAGTAGACTCTACGACTCTGAGTGTAGTCTACGATTCTTAACTTGGGTTTGACATTAGTAGACTCTACAACTCCGAGTGTAGTCTACGATTCTTGACTTGGCTTTGGCAAATGCTCGGTCGGCTCATAGGCAGGCTTTCTCTACGATTCTAATCATGACTTCCTCAGCAGACTACGGCTCCGAGGAAACTTTACTCGACACACTACGATCCTTCCTCGTCTCTCCTGGCAGTCTACGAACTCTGAGATCTACTATCTTGCAGACTACGATTCTGCCTTGATAGCTCTTGAGTTATCCTTGACTCTCCTGGTAGACTACGATTTCTGGTGCAGTGCTCAATGATCAGACAAGCCTATCTATTACATCATACGATCAACCTAACATGCTTAATCTTTCTATGTTTATAGTCCTTGTACATCATATTTTTATGGACTTTACAAAGTTTTTTGCTTATGTAGGATTAACCTAACATATTTGATCAATTCATTCTAAGTCCTTGTACATATGTTTCTATAATCTATCAGAGGACTTTACAACTTTTCTTAATGCAAGTATACTTGCATATTCATTCATATATATATATATATATATATATCATAATCAAATCATATATAAATAGGAATATCATTCACATGTTTATTCCTGACAAGTTGTACTCTTTACTGATTGATTATGTGATTACAAGCGATAAGTAAGATATGTGTGCTAATTGTGAGACCGATATTATTGGTTATAGGTCTTTTGAACAGAGATAAGTATATTGTGTAGAAGTAATCAACGCGGAAGGGAAGTTTCCTAACTCAACCTTGAGTTATATCTTTTCAAATATTATGTTGGTTAATTATTGTTGATTAGACCACGTTTGAGAATTTGTTGTTGATTATTCGCAGTTAGTGCATGTTTATTAATTCAACTTGAATTGGTGATTCTGAGAATATATATTTGGAGAATAATTGTTATTGAATATTCACATCCGTAAAAACTATTAGTGATTGCAAGTAGTACATATAATTCTTATCTATTGATGAATTGTGTTGAGAAATGTCTTAGTCAATTGTTCTGGCTAGACGAACATTTGTTAGAATTTGATAGGTTTGAGAAGAGAAGATAAGATAAGAGAATTCAATTATTATTGATAGATTAATGCCAATTGTTTCGGCTAGATCATGAAAGTAAACTTGATAAGTTCGAGAAGAGAAGATAAGATAAGTGATTAGAAATTAAAATTATCGTATTTTGTTGCTAAATCAAATTTTGATTCTAAGACTGAGAAGAACAACCTTTTATATAAAAAAAAAGGGAAATTTTTTTTGGTCGTATATTCGGCCATTGCGCGCGTTTTAAGTATTATGCATAATATAGGGTACAAGAAGTTTGTCGCTTTAAGTACTTGCAGAGGGGTATGACTTAATCTTTATGGTTACTTGATACACCTGGGTATATCAAAGTATATCTTTGATAGTTACTCGAGAAGAGAAGTTCTAGATCCTTTGTGATCACTCAACATAAATTCTGGAAAAATATTTTCATCTTGTTATTTGGGTATATCAAAGTAAATCTTTGATAGTTACTCGAGAAGAGAATTTTAACATCATTTAAGATCATTCGGTATAAACACTGGAGAATATTTCTAAATTATTATTCAATCAAATATCGTAGAAACTTTGAAAGTGTTGGACCCATTCATTATTGAACTATTGTGTTGCATAGGTTGCGCGAAGATTGGTTAGAGAATAACAAATTGTTCAGCTATTTCAAAGTTCTCCAAACTTTGGTGTCATTCTATCAAAATAGATAGTCTGTTGTTCTGATTGTTATACATTCATTGTATATCTTAACTTGTGGGGCAAATTTGTTGCTCACCCTTGCTCAATAAAATATTTCAGCTAGGAACGAAGAAGTCGGAGGGGCTGAGAAGAACAAGGGCAAAGGCTTATTGCTGGAATAGTGTAATGACATTATTATTATATTATATTTGTAAACCCTTTTTGTTTTTCTAAAGGGTAAGTTTGTAATTATAAGGTTAGATAACCTGGGACGAATGTATTAACTATATCAGTTAATGTGGTGTAATATTCTATTCATCAATGAATGAGTAGTTAGATGTTAATTATATTATGGATCGTGAGCACCAAACTCGGGGTCAGTTAACCCAGATTTCGGAATGTCACAGGTACTCTGAGTGGTTTCCCACAAACAACCAACAAACTAGTTTCCCGTCTTGTCTACACTATCTTTCACAGCGAGTTAGATAGGTTTCCAGTTTTATATATACCTCCGCTCTCTTAAGAAATTGTTTAGCCAAGCTCCCATATGTCAACCATTAAAGATTACGATTGTACCCTAACCTAAACTTAGCTTAACTTATCCGAACCATTAAAGCTATAACGTTCGTTAAGTTAATTTCTCAAACATTAAGGCTTTCTGGCAACTAAATGCCATTCCTCTGGATTATTTTTTTTATCATCTAAGTAATACAATCTTTTGAATACTTAAAATGATCATTCAATGTTAATATTATGCTTACATAGCGTTAAGCACTTCATGTTAACTTATTCATATCTTATAACATTCGGTTCATTCGACTCGGAATGTTGTCCAAGTTATTATTATTAACTCTACTTCTTAACGTTATATGTCATTGTCTTTAATTTAATTTCCTCATTGTTCACAGGTTTATTAATTTGTCTTCATTACCTTATGGTTAAACCATACACAGTGTGTAGGTCCTGCCCGTTTAATATTCGCGTACACTCAACCCTTACGTCGGTAAAAGTATTTAACGTTTACATTTTATTCTAACATTTTCTATCAGACTCAAACTCGGACATTCATTAATATTATTATAGTTCGTTACGGCTTTCATGATAATTCATATCTTACTTACTACCTTTGTCAATGTCTAAGTCATACAACCAATGTATACTTAGAACATTCGCTCGATGCGAATATGATTCACGAGGATTGTTCACGTTGCTTGACTCTTAATTCCATTCAACCTTTACCTAAGGTTTTAATCGCTCTCATTCATGATCCATTACATGAACACTATGTTCATCATCCTTTCTAAATGTCGAAGCCATACAGTTTGTTGTATGCTAAGGCCAACCATTCATCGCAACTACATTGCGTTTATAGAGTTTATACGATTTACACTTATCTTTTATTAAGACATCATAATATCAAAATGTTATTCATCACCCTCGTCATTCAACATCTAAGGAATCACAATCATAGTAATACCATATGTTCGTTTTATTTCAACTACGGTCTCCAGATATTGGTTACGTAATTTAGCGTTTACATTTTTTTTTCTTTTAATATCGTTCAAACTTTTCTAATAGTTTAATTCAGTTAATTAAGTGTTAAATTATATGAACTATATGTTCTTTATCTTTTTTTACACTTCCCCCTGGATCTGGCGCTGCGGTGCTCCATTCCTAGTTTAAACTGGCGCTGCGGCGCCAGTTCAAAAACTCAGTTTTTCCAGCATTTTTTTTCTAAGTGTTGGAAGGCGTACGAAACGCCTACTTTGCAATCTCGTAACTTCTTCGTTATAACTCGGAACGAGGTTGTTCCAAAGCCTTTTTCTTTCTTATATTACGTACTTCAACTCCTCTTGGACAAAATATCATTATGAATCCATTAACACGCAATTCAATTGGCTTAAATTTCATTTTTCGTTTGTTTTACGTTATTAACGTTCTTCGTTCATTCGTCTGTAATTCGGTCATCCAAAATCAGAATACATTCGTTCTTGAGTCCACTACTCATGTTTTCTATGATTTATTATATTCTTATGAAACCCTACATGTTCAGGTTCATTTACACACTTTCTATGCTTCGCTCGTCTTTTACAAAAATTTTGCCATAACTTCGTTATAGCTAAGTTCAATTCGTTCTTCATGAACGTTTCTATCGTTTCTAACCAAGCAATAAGCAACTAACTTATACGTGATAGTTTTAAACTTGTCCATCAACAACAAGTCCTAATTATAATGGTTTTTAATTTGTCCATCAACAACATGTTCTTCGTGTGCTTCACGTTCTTCGTTCGTTCTTCATTTTTAATCGATATTTTGATTAAAATTTCACTTTTTACTAAAATTTGGTGTTATATAACACCATTCCTTACTTATTTCATCGAATCATTCATATAATTTATTCGGATCATTCAAACTCATTATGAAACTCATACCTCCTTAAGAAAGCTTTTAAGAAATTTATAAACTAAACTTCTAATTCTTATTTCTTCATTTTCTCATGATTTCAACCATATAAAATCATTCTTAACATCTTTTTCCCTATTTTCATTAAGTTAAATATATTGACATAGATAACTTAAAGAAAATTTAGATTATACTAGGTTTTGGATTGCCTTTCTTCTTTAATCTTCTTCCGTTAGAAAAATAATTCACACGGACTAGATTTTCCCCTTCCTTTTCCTCCTCATCTGACTTCTCTCTCTCTCTCTCTCTCAAGTGTTGGTGATTTTTAAAATCATCAACAAATGAGCTAAGGTTTTCTTATATAGAAAACCAAGGTTAGGGTATTTTGGTTAATCGGAAAACCGCCTTACTATTCACACCTCCTTACTATTCACAAAGCTTGTCTTGGAAGCTTCGTGCTTCCTTCTTGCAGAATTCGTCTAACAGTTCAAAAAACAGCGATTCTCGGAATTCAAATATTTTTGGATATTTCGTCTTTCTTTTACAGATTAACTTTTATGTATTCTTCTGAACTTCGAAAAACTGAAAAACATTTTTTGATGATAAGTGTTTTCCTTCAAATTTTCCCCTAATGTAGTTAAACAAATGAGCGTACTTAACGTCATTTGATACTTTTCGTCATTTTTGATACTGTTCGTCATTTTTATTTCCTCCGGTTTTTGAATATTTTTCGATAAAAAAACTTTTATCAGTGTACTTAACTTTCCACAATATTTTATCGTTAAATCTTTCGAAAGAATGTCATTTTGACATACCGATCTCTCAGAAAGGCTTAGGTTATTCAAACCCTAACCCTTAGGGTTTCGTCAGGTAAATAATGTCTATTTCGTCTTTTTCCTTGGAAATATATTTGTTCCCGAAAAAGTTTTATTTTTGTCTTGAAATTTCTTACTCATTCAGTCTAGCTCGTAGCCAGAATCCTTCCGTCTTATAATCACCCTAGGTCCTAAAACGATTAATAAACACATAACACGTAATATTATTAATAAAAATTCATTTTATTAATAACTAATTCATTAAACTTAAATTCTGGACAATCTAATTCTCCGGGTTGTCACATGACCAGTGGCTACCCGGGCACAAGGCATGTCCAAGAGAAAGTCGGTGATGCGTCGATACTCATCCAAAGTCAAAGTAAGCTCGTATGAACCAAATCTTAAGACCTATCTCTCAGGTATCCAGCGTAACAACATACCATCTACAAAACCCTTGGGGATCTAGAAAGTAAAAAATGACATGGAAAGTCCCAAAATGCCACCCGCTATTAAGCGATCGAAATCTGAGAGACTATCAAACATTAACTGCAAGCAATACGAGTGGATGGAAGTGAAAGTAGTATGCACACAAGCCAATCATGTTTGATGATAAAGCATATACTTTGTAATAATCTTATTCATTTATTAATAAAAAGTATTAATTTATTAAAGGCTTTTAATTATCTACATGATGCTGTTTTATAATATGTGATAAACCCATAGTTTTAAGCAATGCTTTTAGAATAATGATGATGATCATTCTAATGAGATCTAAATTCTTAGAAAGCTTAAAACTAAAATAGTTCCCAATCGTTGGATTACTAAATTGGGGATTAGTGAATTCGGATAGATTGGTACATACGTTGCTTGCTCATTGGATGAGGATGATTGATCTCATGATCATTTGTGTGGAGACACTAAAGCAAGTATGTAGGTGCTTATTAGAGAATAAGTTCACTGAGCGTGGCTCGCTAAGGAATACCTAATGGAGTTTTATTTGCCTGTCAATAGGAATTCCTGTAGTGATAGTAGTACAAGTAATCCTTGGACTTGAGATCATCATAGTATCTTGTGTATGATGAGTTATACTTTGACTTATTCCTTAAGACCCTTAGGGTATATCAAAGGGTATGCTTGGGTATAATAAGTTGTACATGGAGATAATGTATGATCAATAAAGAATCTACCACTTCTAATAAAAGAAGAGAAATGTCCTATGTGATTCGATAAATGACAACCCGGTGAGTCCTTGGCAAAGGAGAATGAAATTAGAAAGGAGTTTCTAATTTGCATTATTTGGAGTTGGCATTTAAGGATCGAAATACATATAATTAAATAAAATAAGACTTGACAATAATTCCATGTCTTATATTTAATTGGGACATTGTATGGTGGAAGGATTGAATTGTGCGGTAACTATTTACTCAAAGGTTCTTTAATGATTAATGTTGAAATCTATATTATCCGGAAAGTCGTTTGATCGCTAGGGAGGCTTATCCCTATTGTAGAATAAATATTATTTAAATAAATTAATTGTTTAATTTATTTATTTAAATAAGATTAGAATTGTTCTAATTGATTTATTCACAACCGGTTTAATATGGAGAACCTAAAGGGTCACACCATAAAAGGAAGAATAATTATTTAAGAAGTTAATGGCATAATCGTAATAATATGTTATGTATATTTAATTTAATCTATGGTGATAGAATAAATTAAATAGCTTAATATTTATTATTTAATATTTTAGAAATATTAAATATAAATTAATAAGAGGAGTCTTATTAATATTATTACAATTATTATTATTTTAATTTCTAAAAGAGTTTAGGAATTAATTTAATATAAGTACTCTCAATTATTCCTAATAGGATTAGGAGGAAAAATTAGTTAAAGGAGTTTAATTAATTATCCCTAATAAGATTAGGGAGCTTAATTAATTAAAAGAATTAATTAATTAAAACCCAATTCCTTAATTGTTAAGGTGGGTTGCCCACATCTATAAATAAGAGGAGTCTTATTATGGGTGGGATGGGTTGTTGATTTTCAACATACGTAATAATTCCAATTGTTGGGAGAGTACACCTTTTCTATAGAGATAGAAAAACTAGGGTTTAGCCAACCACCCTTCTTCTTGAATTTTCTTCTTCCTTGGTGGATCACCTCTAGAGGCCAAACATATGGGTGGCTAACGTTGATCAAAGGAAGGAACCTAACCCGGTGGATTCAAGATTGAACGCGAAAGGATTTGGAGGTGAACTTGTACCTGAGGAAGCTCGATCTTCAAGGGTATGATTTTATTCTTTATCTTTTCGTTTAATTAATAATTATGCATAAAGGATGATCCGGGCTTTATGGTTTGTAAATATTTTTTAAACTCTGATTTTACCACGCTTCCGCACTTTTATGCAATTTGATTGCGTTATGAATATTACAAACCTAACAGTGGCATCAGAGCCAAACCTTTATGCGAATTATTAATTGTTCAGATTTGATATGTATGTTGATATGTGTTTAGAACAATTTAATTGGGCATAATTTTATTGTATAAAATTTAATAAAAAAAAAAAAAAAAAAGCGGTGACTTAATTTTTTTTAAGCAAAGAAGGTACGGAAGTTAAGGGAGCTTTCTTTTTGGTATCCGAAAACAAGTCTGCTATATGCGGAAATAAGTTGCCAAATAATTGCAAAAAAAAAAAAAAAAAAAAAAAAAAAAAGTTGAAATTTCATAGGTTTTTGAGAACAAATTAAAGTATGTAGGTTTTTGAAATCGGGATATTCAAAAAGTTCCAAAGCATGGCACGGAAATGAGAAAAAGTTGTTTTGAAAAAGAAAACCCCACGAATGCAAGGATATATATATATATATATATATATATATATATATATATATATATATATATATATATAAAACTTATATATATATATATATATATATATATATATATATATACTAGTTATTTTATTATTTTATAATATATTATATATATATAATATATATTATTCTTAATAATTTTATAATTAAAATAATATTTATTTTAATTTTAAAATAAAAGGTTTATTTTAAATATTAAAATAAAAAGGATTTATTTTAATTTTAAAATTAAATTTCATGCTTAAACTAATTAGAGTTGGAATTGGATTCCATGATAACTAATTGGAGTTGAAATTGATCTTTCCTTAAATAAAGGAGTTTATTTAGATATGAAATAGGATTTCATATTATTCAAAATAAAAGAGTTTATTTGTGAATAGGAAAGAAAATCCGCTTTTTCTTAAAATAAAGGAGTTTATTTAAATATGAAATAAGATTTCATATTATTCAAAATAAAGGAGTTTATTTGTGAATAGGAAAGATAATCCGTGTTTCCTTTAATATTTTCTTTACATGGAATTGGATTCCATAATTAATTAAAATAAAGAGTTTATTTTAATTAAAGATTTTTTTATATATGGAATTGGATTCCATAATTAATTAAAATAAAGGAGTTTATTTTGATTAAAAATTTTGATTAAAATAAAATAGTTTATTTTATTCAAAATAGGATAAATTAAAATAAAATAGTTTTATTTTGATTTAAATATGGATTAAAATAAAGGAGTTTATTTTGATTCAAAAAAAATAGATTTTATACTAACTAAATTTGCCCATTAAATGATATCAATATATATATTAAATGTTTATTATTCATGAGATGAATGTTATTTATTGATGCATATGGTGATGTGTATGATAATAAATGGGATTGATTATGGACTATTGACCAATGTGATTGGATTTTATTTTAGTTGGATGCATGAATATATGGGTTTTATTAAATGGGGTCTGCGTACCTCGTCTTCTCTAAATTTTTCTTAATGTAAATTCTATTCCCCTCCTATGTACTTCCCCTTGACTGCTGATCAAGGTTTCTATTTATTTTAAAATAGTTTTGTAATAGGAATATTTAGAATTAATTTTGAAGAATTAGAGATCAAGGGACAAGAAGCGCTTGAAGACCCATTTGTAATGAAGCCCGGGTTTAAATGTAATAGTTATATTTAAATATCATTTCTTGCACCCCTAGGGTTTGACCTTTTGGTTCACTTGGTGGCTCTAGTGAACCAAACTAGAATAAAAGTCCATAATCAATCCAGGTAGAATATAGTATTCTATATGTGCATGCTTATACTATATATATATTATATATTATGCAAACATGCTTCGCATGTTTATTAATATGACGCGTATTTTATATATATATGTATGCCGCTTAAACAAGATGAGACAAATTAATAACAAAACCCTCAAATTTTTATATTAAGTCCTAAGCGTTCAAAGATATTTGGAATATCGAACGTCAGCGCTTCTAGCATGATAAAATTAATAGAGTATTAAATATTTAATATGAGTTTGTTGTGTCACCACAAGGCAAGTATTAAGTATTTAAGATGTTAATTTATCACATTTGATGCTTATAAAGAAAATTGAACAGTATTGTTTTGTTGTGTCACCACAAGGATGATATTTTCTTTTTGAATATATGGAGTGCTAGGTCGGACTTAACTTGGATAATTTTGATTCGGATGTGCCACCACTTGATCAAAATAATCTAAGAGGCAAAATACAAGGAGTTGCATAGTTGATGTAATTGACAAAAGTTGTCTACCTATTTATTTATATATAGTTTGTTGTGTCACCACAAGGCTATATACATTTGAAATGGGATCCTTATTCTCACTAGCAAATCTTTAATTAGATTTTTGCCGAACTATATAAGTGAGGTAATATAGTTTGAAGAAAATAGTGGGAGATACCAATTTAAAACAAGACCTAATTTATTTTGGTAATTAATAATAGAATGTATGTTAAAATGTTGTTAATTACAAATTCATTTACTGAGAATTTTACAATGTCTAAAATTTCTATCATGCTGAAGCATATTAGATGCTAAATTAACTTGGGCCGAATTAAGCTGAGTGGTTAAGGAATTTGAGAATAGTTCTCATATTTGAAAAGCTATCTTATGTCATAATACGCCTATCCCTACAATGGATGCAGACAATGCCTCTGAGGAAGACATTGCTACTTTTAGAAAGTGGCAAAATGATGCACAGTTGGCTCAATGCATCATGCTCGTATCCATGAGTAACAAGCTTCAGCGTCAGCCTGAAACTATGGATACTCCTACTATATTCCTGCACATCAAGTAGTTGATGGTGAGGAAAGTAGGACTGATAGATATTAGATATCTAAGGAGCTCTTCCGATCTAGAATGGCCAATGGCACTATAGTACAGACAAAAAGTTCTTAACATAATCAATTTGATTGATCAATTAGGACAATTGGTTTTGTCATGGATGGAGAGTTGAGCCAAGATTTGATCTTGCACACTACTAGGACTCCTTTCACAATTGTTGTGAATTTTTCATATGAACAAGCTAGATATCACTTCACCGATTTGCTTAACATATTGAAAAATGTTGAGAGTCACTTTCAACCAAGAAAGATCAAGTCTTCTTGGTAGGGGCCAAAGGATCTTTCAAAAGAAGAACGATTCAAAGAAGGTATAAAGAAAGGCATAAATAAAGGATAATAAGAACAAAAGCGTCACGGATAGCAAAGGAGTTTGCTTCCACCGCAATAAGCTTCGAGACCTTTGGAAAGAAAATGCGAGAAGCATCTTGCAAAGGTTAACCAAAGAAGCTTAGTGAAGTTTGATTACATAATACGATTTTTGTTCATGATTAAAATAAATTTTTCTTTAAGTCAAGGTTCTACTTGGGTATTGGATACCGACTTTGGTTATCATAAATATAGATTTATGAAAGGACCAAGCAGAAGTAGAAAGCTAAACAAATATAAGTAATCCTATGTAAAGGGAAATGTAGCAAAGGTTGCCATATTAGCCATAGAAACTTATAGTTTAGCAATGCCTACTGAAGCAAATCTATTAAGTCGATAAGTTGTTATTGTATTCCAATTCTTGTTAGAAACATTATTTCCACTTTATTGTTGACAATAAAATTTTGGTATTATAATTAAGAACAATTGTTGTTCTATTTATAATAATAATGTTTTGTATAGAATTGGAATATTACTTAATAAATTTTGTATACTTGACTTACATGAAAATAATTTTGCATATTGAACAAATTAGTATAAGAAAAGGAGATGATCATTCAAAGAGTTGAATGTGTGTATTTTTCGAAATACAAGTATGAATTATTTGAAAGGTTCAAACAATTTGAAGTGAAACAAATTGACAATGTATTAAGATTCTTTGATTAGATCAAGGAATAAATACTTGTGCAATAAGTTTCTAGATCATCTCAAATGGTTTTCTCATAATGGACGCCTCTCGATACATAATAATTGATTGATGTATCTGAAAGGAAAAATCATACCTTGTTGAACATGGTACGGTCCATAATGATTTTACCGATATTCCAGTATCCTTCTAGGGTTATGTCCTAGAAATGGCTGCATATCTACAAAAAGGGTAACCTCAAAATCCATTTCAAGACTCCATAAAAGTTATGGACAGGGAGGATTCCTAATCTTAAGTATGTTAAGATAAGGGGTTGTCCAGCTTATGTGAAAAGGTTTCAAAGGATAAGCTTGGGACAAGATTTGACAAGTGTCGATTTGTGGGACATCCTAAAGTAAGTTTAGGGTATATGTTCTATAATTCTACTTAGCAAAAGGTGTTTGTTGCGAAACACGCTGCCTTCTAAGATAAAGGTGTTTATCATTGAAGGGGCTAGTGGGAGAATAATAGATCTTGAAGAGTTCAAGAACCACAAAACACTATAAGTCAAATAAGAGGAACCTGTAGATAGACCTATTGTACCACAAGATAAATAAAGAACGGAATAATCTTGAAGATACCCGGGAGGTATGGATTCATCATGGATGATGATGATGATGAGGTACGATATCATAGAAGATGATGATCCGAGTTACATACGATGAGGTAAGAGTTCTAGGGTGTACAAAAGGGACGATGGGAGGCGTCGTGACATTCCTAGTATTATATGTTGATATACTACGGATAAGGAATGACATACCAATGCTACAATCAAGAAGATAAAGTTGTCTAAACATTCCTCCATGAATGATTTAGAAGAGTATCTTAATTGGGGATATAAATCTATATAGATAGATTTAAGAGGATGCTCGACTTAACCCCAAAGAACGTATATTCATTTGATGCTAAAGTCGTTTAGCATGGCAAACTCAAGAGATGTCTCATGTCGATGAGCTATGGAGTGAATCTCTTAATAGTCCCCATAGACTCCAAAGAAGAGAGATCGCATGAGTGACAATCATGTATGCAATGAAATATACGAGACACGATGTTGATCGATCATATTCGAGAAGATCACCGTAAGGCGGTGAAAAACATCTTAAAGTTCTTAACCAAGGCACTAAGGATGTGAGCAAACATGGTGGGTCTAAATTAAAACTAGAGGGCTTTACAGACTCAAGTTTTTAGATGCATCAAGATCAAGGCAATAGAAAATCCACTTTAAGGTAAAGTGTTACCTTGAGCAGTGGGTGCGTTGAATTGGAAAGGTTCCAAATAGCAAAGAGTTCTTTGGTTTAGTGATAAAGACAAAGTATATAGCTATAAATGAAGTCGCAAGTTGATTGTTTGGATTAAAAGTTCATTCTGAACTAGGAATAGTTCCTAAGTCTCATCTTGGATCTAAACATGTGTTGTGGCACTTTCATTTGATTATTAGAATCATTGAAAGATGGGAAATCACTATAGAGATAGTGGACTCTCATGAACAACATTACATATCCATTAACTAAAGCTTATCCAACAAAACAGGATAGTCGTCACTTAGAGAAGAAGAGTATAAGATACCATGACGATTGGCTTTAGTGCAAGTGGGAGATTGAAATTAGTATGCACACAAGCCAATCAATCATGTTTGATGATAAAGCATATACTTTGTAACAATCTTATTCATTTATTAATAAAAAGTATTAATTTATTAAAGGCTTTTAATTATCTACATGATCTTTGTTTTATAATATGTGATAAACCCATAGTTTTAAGCAATGCTTTTAGAATAATGATGATGATCATTCTAATGAGATCTAAATTCTTAGAAAGCTTAAAACTAAAATAGTTCCCAATCGTTGGATTACTAAATTGGGGATTAGTGAATTCGGATAGATTGGTACATCGTTGCTTGCTCATTGGATGAGGATGATTGATCTCATGATCATTTGTGTGGAGACACTAAAGCAAGTATGTAGGTGCTTATTAGAGAATAAGTTCAATTGAACGTGGCTCGCTAAGGAATACCTAATGGAGTTTTATTTTTTGTCAATAGGAATTCTGTAGTGATAGTAGTACAAGTAATCCTTGGACTTGAGATCATCATAGTATCTTGTGTATGATGAGTTATACTTTGACTTATTCCTTAAGACCCTTAGGGTATATCAAAGGGTATGCTTGGGTATAATAAGTTGTATACATGGAGATAATGTATGATCAATAAAGAATCTACCACTTCTAATAAAAGAAGAGAAATGTCCTATGTGATTCGATAAATGACAACCCAAAGAGTCCTTGGCCAAAGTAATGAAATTAGAAAGGAGTTTCTAATTTGCATTATTTTGAGTTGTGCATTTAAGGATCGAAAATACATATAATTAAATAAAATAAGACTTGATGAGTAATTCCATGTCTTATATTTAATTGGGACATTGTATGGTGGAAGGATTGAATTGTGCAGTAACTATTTACTCAAAGGTTCTTTAATGATTAATGTTGAAATCTATAT
Organism: Panax quinquefolius; assembly: GCA_020205615.1. Taxonomy (NCBI): domain Eukaryota; kingdom Viridiplantae; phylum Streptophyta; class Magnoliopsida; order Apiales; family Araliaceae; genus Panax; species Panax quinquefolius. Next base: position 93,365,691 of record CM035153.1, on the reverse strand, counting down.
TATCCGGAAAGTCGTTGATCATTAGGGAGGCTTATCCCTATTGTAGAATAAATATTATTTAAATAAATTAATTGTTTAATTTATTTATTTAAATAAGATTAGAATTGTTCTAATTGATTTATTCACAATAGGGTTTAATATGGAGAACCTAAAGGGTCACACCATAAAAGGAAGAATAATTATTTAAGAAGTTAATGGCATAATCGTAATAAATATGTTATGTATATTTAATTTAATCTATGGTGATAGAATAAATTAAATAGCTTAATATTTATTATTTAATATTTTAGAAATATTAAATATAAATTAATAAGAGGAGTCTTATTAATATTATTACAATTATTATTATTTTAATTTCTAAAAGAGTTTAGGAATTAATTTAATATAAGTACTCTCAATTATTCCTAATAGGATTAGGAGGAAAAATTAGTTAAAGGAGTTTAATTAATTATCCTAATAAGATTAGGGAGCTTAATTAATTAAAAGAATTAATTAATTAAAACCCAATTCCTTAATTGTTAAGGTGGGTTGCCCACATCTATAAATAAGAGGAGTCTTATTATGGGTGGGATGGGTTGTTGATTTTCAACATACGTAATAATTCCAATTGTTGGGAGAGTACACCTTTTCTATAGAGATAGAAAAACTAGGGTTTAGCCAACCACCCTTCTTCTTGAATTTTCTTCTTCCTTGGTGGATCACCCTCAGAGGCCAAACATATGGGTGGCTAACGTTGATCAAAGGAAGGAACCTAACCCGGTGGATTCAAGATTGAGCGAAAAGGATTTGGAGGTGAACTTGTACACGAGGAAGCTCGATCTTCAAGGGTATGATTTTATTCTTTATCTTTTCGTTTAATTAATAATTATGCATAAAGGATGATCCGGGCTTTATGGTTTGTAAATATTTTTTAAACTCTGATTTTACCACGCTTCCGCACTTTTATGCAATTTGATTGCGTTATGAATATTACAAACCTAACAGGAAGGTGGTCAATACGTACTACGAATGACTAAGACATTTGTAAAATCGTATCACCAGACCATACAGGGATCGATTCCAACTCATAAAAATAAAAATGTAAATCCATGACATATAATGCATGCATCATGATAAATGATAATTCAATAGGTACGGTAAATGAAAAACATTATAGATACATCTCTATAAAATTGCATACATCCTGAATACATAATATCTGTTCTGAAAAGAAAAATAAAAAGTATAGGGAAATGGGGCACAGCCGCCCAAGGACTAACTGTGACGCTCACAAATCTGGGTCTCTTCCAACCCGAGATATGGTGCAACACGGTGCTACAGTTCACACAAACATTCAATTGAAATGCCTCAAAAGAATGAATATATCTTATCAATATTCCAAAAAAATACTAACTTTCCCCAGGTTCTTTATAACCGTTACATTCGTTCTTATCATAATATTAAATATTATCATTACAAACATATACTATTACATAAGTAACCTATAGGTTCGCCTTAGCCTCTTCTTTATCCTTGTCGAATCCTTCAGTCTGTTCGGTCTAAGCTGCATTCATATGGTTCAAGCAAGAGTGAGCATAACAAGCTCAGCAAGTACAACAATTTCTTTTAAACGACATATGCTTGAAACATAGGAATCGTATATCTTGAAAGAATCGGATAATAGTTACAAAGTACTATCAATAATTCAAAATAGCACTTCTTTTCCTTCAAAACGTTTTACAATAACAATATTCAGTAAAACATCAATTCTGGTCCAAGACCATGAGCATTTCATAAGTTCTTTTAAAAAGGACAACCCGGGACTAAATCCGTAAGTCCGACATTACTTACGACCACTTCTGGGTGATCAGCCCATAGTACTCTATGTTGATCAACACTACATCCATTAAACGTGTGTACGTTTAAGTTTTGGCAACCTCGCGTGCCCATCGAATAATCGATGAAAATACATTTGTTTATTCATACTCAGGCTTACCTTGAATCCGTACCAAACAATTGGCGTAGGATAGCGTTAACAATTCTATATTGAAAGACTTGTAAATAAATCAATCAACTCTTCAAGATTAGCTAGCCGAGATAAAACTGGCATCGACCCTTTAGTAAAACACTTCTTGCTTCTCATAACATGAATCACAGAAAACTTGGCTAACACGAAGGTTAGACAAGCGTTTTAAGAAAAACATGCCTTCAGCGTCTGCTACAGTAAAATAACTTATCCTTTCAGTCTTTACAGTCTCTATAATACATAACCACGTAACATACCACATTAGGTCATGAGTGAACATACATGGTTCCTAATGAATCTTACCCTTCTTCTCAATCTAATCCTGTATTATATTTGTTATTATTGCTTCTGGCTTATCATTATAACTTACATCATTCATACCAACTTATTTCTCTTCTATAATTAATTGAAATTATTTCATTAATACAACTCGGTTTGAGTTAATCATCCTTCTTCACGGCTTACTAATGTTATCACATCATTAACCGAGACTCGATCGTTATTGGTTACATACACTTATTGCTTACCATTCACGTTCACATTCGATTGAATTAAATTCAACCTTTAATCATCATGCATTAAGTGTCTAACAATGCCTTAACAATGTTATATTAACACCTTAGTTCATTACTAATGAGTTACCTTTCATTCTATACTTGTAAACATTCTTGTCTGTCAAAACTCTAGGACTGGCGCGGCGGTGCCACACTTAACTCTTTATCTCGCACCGCGGCGCTAGTTAGTAGTAGGTAATGACATCGTACTTGCGGTGTGTGCTTGGCTACCACCATTTGGCCTTGGGTTGGCGCCGCGGCACCAACTTTGTGCCTTAGAAAAATTTTGCAGATTTTCAATTTTGTGAACTTCCCGGACGCATAACTTCTTCATTATAAGTCCAATTTGGCTCGTTCAAAAGCCTACAGTTCACAAATTACATACTTTATGCGTTCATGTAAGAATTTTATCTATTTGACTTCGTTTACTAAAATTTCACCTATTAGTTCATTTTAACGAAAACGATAAATGTTCGTGAACGTTCAACGATTGTTTCTTCGTTCTAAGTCGGAATCCGGTCATTTTTGAGTTCGTAACTCTATAATTCCAAATATTACTTGTCTCCATTGAAAACCAATGTTTCCAAGCTTAATATCAAAATTCAACTTCCATTCCGAGAATTTTACGAATTCGACGATTATCGTCCAAACTTCGTTAATTCCGTATAACTTCATTTCTTATGATTTGTTCATTGTTTTAACTGGATTCAATCCATCCTACTAACATCTTGACATACATAACTCATGAACTTATAAACATGATAAGTTATTACTTGTTCTTTGTGAGTTTATAACTTATAAAAGTATAAACTACTTATGACTTCCTTTCTCATGACTTATTATAGATTAAGTCTTTTAACCACCATTCTTGCTTCTTATTATCATACAACCTTATTATTTCAACATAAAACAAGTTCCTACAAGTTCTTCTTTACTTCATAACTTATATGATTACGAATCGCTTATTCATGACTTATACGGCTTATTAAGACTTAAGCTCTTTGATTACTCATTCCTATCATTCCTTAGCATACATGTTCTACCACTACCCCCTTCTCTAACAATTGAAGAGGAAGAGAATTATGGTTTAAGTTCTTACCTATGAAGATCACTTGGTTAATCTTTAATCTCCTTCTTGCTTCTTGAAAATCTCACAATAGAAGATTGACTTATGAGTGCTTATTCTCTCTAACCAATAAGTTGCTTAACTTGAGAGGAGTTGGGAGAAATTTATCAACCAACAAATGAAGTGAGGATTCTCTATTTATAGTCAATCCTAAGTTAGGGCATAATGGTCAATAAGCCATTCCACCTCCTTAACACCACCTCCTTACTATTCCTTATTTGTTCACCAATTTTACTTGGCCTCCACAACTTTTATCTCTTGCTTGCTCACCACAAAACTTATCCTTTACTTAGCTTTTAAGTTACTTGGTCATCACATAACTTATCTCTTGCTTAGCCACCAAGCATAAGCACTTTACTTGGCCACCACTTGACTTATCCATTGCTTAATCATTAAGTTTACTTGCTCATTACTTTTACTTAGCCACCAAGTACTTTACTTGGCCACTACTTTGGGTTATATATATGATTATGGGTTGCCCCATGGATCCTCCTAATCCATTGGATTATTACATTGGGATTAAGTCTATTTAACTTAGCTTACTCATTTTGGGCTTGCATTAAGTTACTTTGGGCTTCTCATTAATCAACCACTTGGGCTTACACCTTAATTCTTATTGGACTTATCCATTCCTACATTTGGGCCTTACCAATTCTCATTGGACTTTACAATTTCTTACTCAATCCTACAAGTCCATTACATTTGGCTTAAAACCTTATAACGTATAATTTATGTATTAATCTCGTATTAATTCTAACTCGGATACTTATTTATATATACGACATTCCATCACTCATACTTGCTCGTATAATAACTTGTATTGTACTCATATTCATTACCTCGTACAATACCTACGTATTATACGATCATTGCTTTAATTCATTATACGCATTAAATTTCCTTCTCGGAATTCACTTTCCATAATCGTTAAGTTTTAAGTTCGCAGGCGAAAAACTGCGTTTTCCATAACTGAAATATTATTGGATATTCCATCTCGGCTTAGAATTCTATCATTACGTATTTCTCGGAAGTTCAAAAATAATTCCCGAGCAGAAATGCGTGAATAGTGTTTTTTGGAAAATTTCTCGAAAAGTTTTTATTTTTATCTTGGAAATTCAAACACTTTAATTCTACCATGTAGCCAAAATACTACGACATTCCGATATGTCTAGGTCATAGAACGACCTTCAATTAGCTTACTCCCATATATAATTAATTAAATTCATTTAATCCACATAATAAAAATAAAAATTTAATTCTCAAAAATCCAAATTTTTGGGGGCGTTACACTAACAAAAGCCTACAGGAAGAAATCCCTAAAATCTACAAATCTAAGCTGAGTAACCTGATCCAACATCGCCTGAGTCATAATATCTCTGTAAGAGGGCATGTCATGACTGTACAAAGGGGGATCTACTCCTGTCAAGTCATCAGTATATGGGCCACCAGAAGGACTAGCACCTGAGCCGAATGGATCAAAAGTATCTGCCACTTCTAGATCTCTGCCTAAGTGGTATATAAAGAGATGCGCCTTGTCTAACCGCAGGGCCAAATCTACTATCTGATCCAAATGGGTTGGCTCTCGAACACAGGCTATCCAGTTTGTCATCATCACATAGCCAGACACCATGCCCACTAGGAACTGGGTAGCACGGGTCTAAGCCCCAATAGTGAGAGGAGCCCACCATCGGTAAAAAGTGTCCTGGGAGCGAGGACTATTAGCCAACATGAAACCATCCAAGCCCATCAAGGGAATATCCATAACATGATGGGACAAAGATCAGTGTCGTCGAGCAGGAGGAAGATATGGAATGTGAATCTCCCATGTGATGCATTTAATAGCTTGCTCACCCAAATAGAGCTCCCAGCCTCCCTCAGTCAAGAAGGGGATCCGACGGGTCGACAAGGCATACTTCAGTCATATCGAAAAGCCATTCACAAAGATTGCTATCAGATTGTCAGGGTGTAAGGAATCCATGTGATGACATTTACAGTCAATAGCTCCAGCTGTAAGTGATAATACGTAAAGCCCTCGGCCACATAGAACTCATCCAGGGTAGAATGGTGCCATCAGCGTCCCCTCGCATATATCTCTAAGCCTAAGGTGGTAACAAGCTGAAGGTAAGGAAGCCTCTTTGTAAGCCTAGAACTGAAAAGATATCAATCAACTACGTTATTATAAATATCAAAAATACCCAAGGTGGGAAATAGAAAACTGATTCAAACTACTCACTGGCAGATATGGGTAGAAGCCTAACCAATCCTCTATAACGCCCTAAGAGCGTAGAAGCATTCCATAGAGGAAATAGGCAGAAGTGAAGGATCCCCAATTAAAATCTTTAATGCGATCTACATCACGGATAGCTCAAATAAGTGCAAAGGAGACAATCGAGGAATTATCTGCAGCTTCTAATGATCGTCAAAAATAGACGTCGCAGAATGCGATCTCTCTCTACCTGATCAGTAAGAATAGGCTTTAAAAAAGTTCTGCTAGATGCATCAATGTTCAAGGGATCGGAACAAATGGACTGGCCTTTGAGGGCCGAAGGAGGAACCCCTAACAAAGATCTAACTGCAGCAGGGGAAATGTATATCACCAGGGGCACCCTCCCACCTAAAAATTTTAAACCAATTATTAATTGCCAATTCACTGGCATCATCACCACCTCATAATCTAGAAAATAGAGTGACTGAGTCTGATGAAACAATATCTCAGATAAAGGTCTCAAATATCCCCACAGACAACGTCGCGGTGCAATGGAAAAGAAAGACTGAAACCCCCAAGAATGTACAATGGCCTAGTACTCAAGATGAAGTCTCCTATACAAAGAATGGACGCTAAACCAGTTCCCCCTGGGCTGAGTAAATCGGGGAACCTATATTGTAAAGCAAGGCTCAACCATTGCCAAAAAAATGGGAGAAGAAATAAGTCAAAAAATTGAAATTTTCTAGTACCTCATTAGCATGGAGATGGACCGATGGGTGGCGGCTTAAATAGCCTAGAAGATCGAGAATAATCACATGTATCCCAGGAAGGTCTGGGCAAGCAGTGAAAGAGGAAGGAGCGGGATCCTCATCAGGTACTTCCTCCTCATCTTCAGGAACTCCAATCATATAAACCCTAATAATACGGATCACAGACTCGGTCAACCGACGAGCCTGTCTGACCGATCTAGGCAAGGGAACGTCCAAAGCCGCTCTCCTTAACACCATAAGAAACACTATAGGAAGTAGAACTTCTAGGCCTATCAAAATCCATGCCTAATAACAAAAACTCCAAATCACCTCAGAAAGGGTGAGGTATGTTTTTACTCCAGTCAATTCAATTGAGCATTTTCATGTATTTAGGACATTGGATTCCTAAATATTAAATCTAGATCAGCGCATCATGCCAGGCATAATCATGTCAACTCAAGTTATTTTAACATACATCCCCTGTAGATTTAAACATGCATGCGCATTAAAATACCGAAACTTGTGAATTTTTTTCTACAGACTCTTTTGTAAAATGGACTATCCACGTACAAATACGCATGACTAGGTGGTCATTCAGTTGCACACCAAACCAAATCATGAAAATTTCATATATTAAACATTAAAATGAGCCCAATAGTAGCTAAATTGCCATAAACATTTGAAACAACATTTCATGCTCATTTGTTCTAAAATAAGATAGTCGCACTAGCCAAAATGGGTGTAAATTGAATTTTGAAAAAGTGAAATTTTTTCAAATCATAACGTTCAGCATGGTAAAATAAAAGCATTTACTAGGCTCGTTCAATTTTATCAAGTCATATAAGCATACATATTTGCTATATTGTGTTTAAACTTGCTAAGCATTAATATAGTGTTCTAACGGTCAAAACATGAAAAGAAAGGATGTAAATGTTACCTGATGTGTGTAGAATGCTTGTATGGTGATGAATTTCTAGAAAAATAACACAAATTGAGAAGATCTGAGTGAGAAAATTTGGATTTTTCAGAGTGAATCAAGTTGAAAGTGACTTGTAAATGGGTCAGTGGGTATAAAACCACTAGTGGCTTTCCACAAGTCTACTTGCAAAATTTGCAAGTCTACCTATGGAAGTCCAGGGTGGGTCCCAACCCCTCGGATTTGATCCAATTTGAGGTCCAATAGATATATCGAAAGCCAAACAGTCAAATCAGGAAAAATATTCTAAGCGATTGAGCGAAAAGCACCTGAAATCTTGAAAAACTTCAGAAATATAAAATTCTCAGTTAAGCCATTGGTATCATCTCAATGATGCATCAAAGAAACCTGATCAGGATAACTTTGAAAAATGGTCTTCGTCAGAAGGAATGATGATGGAATCTATTATAGAAGAAATCCCCAACAGGACATCGGGAAGGTTCCAATGATGTAAGCCGTTAAACACTACTTCAGTGAAAATATCAGTCTATCTGATATTGTAAACTGTTGGCATCAACCCAGCGTAGCATAGGGGAGGGATACGATGATGTAAACCATTAAACATTACTTCAGCGAAGATATCGGTCTGTCTAATATTGTAAACTGTTAGCATCAACCCATCATAGCATCGGGGAAGGATCTGATGGTGTAAGCCGTTGAACATTACTTTAGCAAAGATATCGGTCTGTATGATATTGTAAACTGTTGGCATTAACCCATCGTACCATCGAGGAAGGATCCGATGATGTAAGCCATTGAACACTACTTTATTGAAGATATCAGTCTCTATGATATTGTAATCTTTTGGCATCAAACCAACGTAGCATCGGTAAAAGGGTCCGATGATGTGAGCCATTGAACACTACTTCAGCGAAGATATCAGTCTATCTGATATTAAAAACTGTTGGCATCAACCTAGCATAGCATCAGGGAAGGATCCGATGATGTAGGCCATTGAACACTACTTTAGCGAAGATATCGGTCTATCTGATATTGTAAATCGTTGGCATTAACCCTACATAGCATCAGGGAATGATATGATGATGAAAGCCATTGAACACTACTTCACCGAAGATATCGGTTTGTATGATATTGTAAATCACTAGCATCAACCCAACATAGCATCGGGAAAGGATCCGATGATGTAAGCCATTGAACATTACTTTAGTGAAAATATCGGTATGTCTGATATTTTAATTGTTGGCATTAACCCAGCGTAGCATCAAGGAAGGATCCGATAATTTAAGTCATTGAACACTACTTCAGCAAAGATATCGGTTTGTTTGATATTATAAACTATTGGCATCAACCCAGCATAGCATCGGGGAAGGGTCCAAAGATGTAAGTCGTTGAACACTACTTCAGTGAAGATATAGGTCTGTTTAATATTGTAAACTATTTGCATCAACCCCACGTAGCATCAGATAAAGGTCCAGTGATGTAAGTCGTTGAACAATAATTTAGTGAAGATATCGGTTTGTCTGATATTGCAAACCGTTGGCATCAACCCAACGTGGCATCAAATAGGTTCGGTGATAACATCCTTTGCAAACTACCGTTTCGGTAGGCATCGAGATAATTAGGTGGTGACAACCATTGATACTCCATCCCCAGTGGAGATATCAAGAATGTTTGATGAAACTTTAAACCATTGAGAAACACTACATCGAAGATATAAAGATAGTCGGTATTATAAACAATTGGTGACATCCCCAGTATAGCATCGACATTAACCCGGTGATAAAACCTTAAAAATATCACTCGAGTAGGCATCAACATCAACCCGATGATGGAACGTTGTAAACTGTCAGTATAAACATCGAGAAGACCCAATGATTTAATAGGAAATCCCAAACAGAGATGTATAGAACATCTCAATGAATGAAACATCGGTAACACCTATAAAAAAATCAACCATTGGAGATAGCCCCAACGTAGGTATCACATCATTGCATCTGCATCACATCATTTCATTTTATTTGCATTGCATCATTTCATTTCATTTTCATTACATCATTATGTCATGTCAGGTTTCAAGTGTCTAGTAATCTTTATCATGCTCATTCCATTACATTGCATAAATAAGAAAAAGAGGGGCATCTGTAGACAATTAAATTTTTTCCCTGTTACTAACTATTCAGGAGGGCAAAAACGTCCTTTTTACACTCCAGAGATAACCTTGGATGTAGCATCCCCAGACCCTGGTCCCAATCACCACGAATTTGGTGTACTAATTCTATAAATATTACGGAAGATATAAACATAAATTGTTTATACATTAAACTTTACACATTATTCCCAAGGTCAATAACCATAACTTATACATGAATTCAATATATTATCCTACATATAATGTCATTATTATATAATACTATTACATATTTAGCTACACATATAATCCGAGGCTTGATTTGTCTTTGACTTTGCCTGTATCCCACGTATTCATCCAAATCTGCAATGTTTATCATGATATAGCAAGGGTAAGCAACAAGTTTGCTCAACAAGTTTAAGTTCAAGGAAAGATATATCATGATTAAAAGAATTGAATAATAAGATGTCTAACGTTCAACAACATAACAATTGTGAACTAGCATGAACAAATTTTTATAGCTGAATAAACAATGAACATGAATAAATCAACTGGACTAAATAGTAATAAAGGTGATCAGCCTTTCATACCTGATGAATACGTGCAATATGCATAAATTGCGAATCAACAAATTATAAACGTGATAATCAGCAATGATTAACCACAAGCATACTTGAATAATCATAACTCAGGATTGAGTTAGAGAGAACTTGCCTTTATCGTCGACTACTGCTACGCAATCTATTTAGCTTTATCCGAAAAACCTAATATTGATAATATGGGTCTCCCAAGTTAGAATAATATCATCACAGTTAATACTGTTAATTACAGTTATAAAATAACCTAAACACATTATCACATAATCCTATCAGTCCATAAAATACTTAAGACCCGGTATCAAGTCAAACTATTTCAGTCTGAGTTGAGTTCGGTACTATTTTGACATCCCGATGTCCTATTCATATAATTATCGAGCCTAATTCCAATAAGACTCTACCTAAACACTTCACAACTTTCTTAAATAATTTATTAATCAGTCAAAATATTTTTCAAAGACTCATACTAATTTTAAAATAAATATTACCATTTATCATGATTTTTCAATCATTAATATCATATTTATATGATTTAAATACAACTTAATTCCCTTATCATTGATAATTATTTAATGTCAAATATTAATGAAAAACATAACATAATATTATAAATTACTTATAATATCTCAAAGTATTTTTAATACCTTAATATTTTTTTAATAATTTTAAAATATTTAAAATCATTGTCAAATAATTACCATTAATATTAAAATATTAATGCATTTCATGAAGAAATATCAAAATTTATATTTTATAACTTAAAATAATTTTATAACCTTTAAATCATTTTTATATGATTTTAAAACATTAAAACTATTTTTTCATAATTTATTTAATACATTTATTAAATAAATTAATTATAATTAATAATAATTATTAAGAAAATTCATCACAAAATATTAAAAGTCATTAAAAATAACTTCAAATATTTTATAACACCATAATATAATTTCAAATGATTTTTAAAGTATTAAAATCATTTTTAAGTACTTTATTTAATATAATATTTAAATAAATTAAATACCATTAATATTTAAAAATATTAAAATATTAATGAAATATATTCCAAATTATTAAAAATCCATTTTTAGGCTTTAAAAATAATTTTTAGAAATTTATTATGAATTTTTCATAATTAAAAACCATTTAATACTAATTATTTAATAAAAATAACCTTTAAAGTCCATTATGTCGCTATAGGTGTTCTTAGCCATCCTAGAACCTTTAAAGTCCATTTACAGATTGCCTAGTTTGACTATAGTTAGATCTTTGGTTTTTATGTTTTTTGGGCAGCTAAGATGTTATACATGTAGTATTGATGTAATATTACATACACCAACTAAGTTCATGGCCAATACACAACATATCAGTGAGATATAAGCCTCACAAATCTTGTCAGGTACTGTTCTTCATTTTCTGGGTTACCCAGAAATGAAGAACAGTCTAAGGGTCTTACTTTGAGCCTTTGAATCTTTGATTTCTAGGCTTCCTCAGTGTGTTTAAAAGGTTCAATCCTATAGTAGAGATGTCAGGGTACAATTATCATGCACTATTCAATCTAACAACATGACCAACTCAAGATCTGAGTCGGTCAAAGCTTGTCAGAAAATTTGTTCTTGAACTTTCTTGGTTTTCTAGATTTGTTCATCCGGCAGATGGTCAACCCATGTTTGACCATCCACTACTCTGATTCTATGTAAGATCTAAGTGTTCTAGAGGCATGGATCGATAGTCCATATGCCAGTCTACACAACCATAACACTAACATGGCCTAATTATCAAACAACAGCAAGATCAGAAGCCTTAAATATCTTGTCATACCATTTTTGGGTTTCTAGGTTGCCCAGAAACCAGTCTCCCATGGTTGGTCAATCATGTTTGACCACTTATATATGGAGATCTTGACACGGTATGGACTTAATTCCACTTCCAGTCTACTCTCCTCATGGAAAATAACAAATCTATAACATCTAACACACATAACACCAAAAAAGTTTAGATCTATGGGCCCTGACATTAAGCTATCAGACCATAGATTTATGGTTCATAGTCAGTTCTAAAAATGTTATTTTCTTGCATTTAGATGTTATATATCCTTGATGTATCATCTTAGATCACTATATAACATCCTTATATACTATTCTAAACAACAAACAATAACATCTAACATAAATCACAAAGATTTACAAGTTTAGGGTTTATACCTATGTATGCTTTAATCCTTTGATTCTAGCTCTCTTCAACTGATCTTGATGTTTTAGTAAGTTATCTAGGGACTGAAACACTTAATGTTTTCGTGGGTTTAGGTGAGAGAGAAGTTGGTTGAGTGTTGGATAGCAAATGACTTAAGTTTATAAACTTTCTCTCTCTTTAATCTATCTTTATTTGATGCAATGTATTTGTATGATGCAAGGTGGCAAGATAGCTGATATTTTAGAGCACATGGAAGTTCTTAGTTGGTGAACAACTAAATATCATGACAAGATTTTCACTCCAACATAATAAAGAATTCCAAAAAGAGCATTTTGGACATTTTTCTTACCATTTTAATGGTTTCTTTATCATTTTATCCCAACCCTTAGGGTTTAACCCTTAGGTTTTGACCCTTATGGTTTGCAAATTAATTTCTAGGATTTCCAATTAGGGTTTTAAAATAGAAAATTAAGATTTCTAAATTATAATTAGGATTTCCTAATTATATTAAGGTTTCCTAATCACATTAAGGCTTGCGAATTAGGATTAATGTTTCCTAATTAACATTAAACTTTCTAAATTAACACTTAAGTTTTTTTTTCAAATTCCCGGAACTGAAATTAGGGTTTCTAGAGCCAGTATTAGGGTTTCTAACAAATCGTTAGAGTTTTGTAACTGAACATCAATGTTCTTAATATATCCTTAGGGTTTGACTCTGATATAATTTATTTGATCAACCCGTGATCCTTAACCACATACTATTCACATATAATCAGTATATACAGATTCGTATACACTTATACACTTAACCTTATAAGCCTTCACCAAAAAATTTTATAGCCACCAAAGTCCTTCACAAAAACGTCAAATCCATACACTTATTTTCTGTCTAGGTCTATTATTTAACCTTTATTCAATCTTTTAATATTTTATTAAATTGTCTAAATTCTCGGGTTATCACATTCACCCCTTCTTCTAAGAATTCTATCCCCGAAATTCACCTTACACCCTAGACCTTCCATACTCATCATCACATGCTACCCAAAACACCACTCACAAGAGTTAAAATTTTCAAATCATGCTGAGGAATCATATAGACCGTGAGCTTTCATTTTCGAAAAAGGTTATACAGAAATTCATCCGTAAAACCGTCATAACTTACGGACACAGAGAAAAATTAGCCTAGTATGCCCTGTACTGATCAAATACTGCTGGTTGGAACAATTTTTTTTGTTCCTCTTATCCGCCTTGGGTACACATAAATTTCCCAAATTTTGGGATGCTTACCTCAGTTTTATAGGATTTCATACCAAAACAATTTGGTTCGGGAAAATTTTCAAAGAACGCTTAGAATTTTATAAACGTTGGTCTAGCTGAATCAAATAGCTTAGACTTATACAAATAATTCAATTTCAATCAAAAATTTTATGTATAGCTAAAACCCCGCTGGCAATTAATTACTTTAAAAATAGTTTGAAAATGTCGTCATGATACCGTACTGTATTAACAGCCCATTTGAGGATTCTGTCATTGTGTGACTTTGTTATAACACATCATACAATAGTGGGACAACGATTTTTCAATCGAATTCAACACTAATGATACATTAATGATAAATAAATTAATGATAAATAAAAATACATTTTGATATATCAAATCATTTTCGTCGAGCCGAAACAATTAGCATAAACTATACTTTAAACCGTTCAAAAATCTTTGCAAATCAATTTTATCATCTCAACAGGTAACGATGTGTTAGTGTCCCGAAGTCCACACATACACAATGGTCACCAGGAGTTGAGAATAAAAAATCATTTTTAAAAGGCACGTAGTGCGTATTTAGCTTGATGTCAAAAATTTTGAAGTCTAGCATAGCTAGAAGAATCAAAAAACCTATGTTTTCACTAATGATCCATTGCTTAATCGGTCTAGCTATTCCTATTATCCTCAATTCTGCATTCACACATAACTATACCCTGTTCGTCAAACTTACCACACATTATGAGTTCAGGAACTTTCCACAATCATATGAGTTTAAAAACTTATCCTAGTCAGACCATAGGCGTCCATTCGCTGAGGGGTTCAAAAATATATCATACGATTATGAGTCACGAACTTATCATAAGTATGAGTTTTAAGAACTCACACTTAATCTTATATTCTCTACCCATTTGATATACTCATGAGAAAAGAATCACATTCTCAACACGCATATAGCAAATACCGCGACACAAATATTTCAATGATTAGCAATACTAGAAACTAAGTGGTTGTCGAACCAAACACAATCCTTTACCCATAAAAAGAATTGGTCAACTCGGCCACTACTTAATATAGGAAGCTAAGTGGTTGTTACACCAAGGATAATTCCCCGCCCATATAAAGAATTTTTCAACTTAACCACTATATCGAATAGGAAGCTAAGTGCTTCTAAAACCAAGTACAAATTCCCCGCCCATACAAGAAATCATACAACTCAGCTGCTGACATGAGTCTTCAATTGAAATCCCACTTAATCCTAGCTCCATACTTAGTCCATACGAATTTTATTTAATCTGTATTGCATCACCCCCCCCCCCCCAAACCCTTTTTCTGAGTTGGCATCGTACCAATTCATAATATCACTGACACACAGCAATTTCGCCGTAAAATTTTCAATAATTCGATTGATCCTCTTCCCTGCTATGACCTTATCAGATCACGGGGTGATCTCATCATATTATATTGAAAATATTGGGTTATTACATAGTATACCCCCGCCGGGGCGGGGGGGTCTTCGAATGATTTAAGCAGAATAGTAGCCTGCCGGGGTGGGCTCTTTTAAGGCATACATCCCCGCCGGGGCGGGGGGTCTCGGATAGCAAAGACTCCTGTTATGCGTTGAACTTTGTAGGAAGATGGTTTCTAGTGTTTGATTAACTTATGGACTCTAATTAGCAGAGAATTTTGACTGGGACTTGTGTGTTGGATGCTTATTACTCCAAGAACGAGGAATTAATCAAAAAAGAGGAGGCATATTACGAAGATCAATTCCAGTTGTTCTTAGCAAGCATTGGAGGAGTATTTTGATGAGATTTTTTGGGACAATTGCAATTTTAGGCTACGTGAAGGGTGTTTTTCAATATTCTTCTTCTTAGACTATTATTTGTAATGGAAAGAATGTTATCTTTGATTTATTCAGTAGTTAATTCATTTAAGATGAACTAATTCACTTTTTAGGCTCATGATGGATCCTTAAGTTAATCAATGATTTTGTAAACATTGATTTCCATTTTAATAAGCTATTTCCAGTTTATCTATATTAATTTGAGCTTGAATTTATGAATTGTCTGATCAACAATTCTTTGTGGATTTGAATGCAATCGAGAGAGGATATTCGTATCTAGACTTAGTTAATATAGCGTGTGTTCATGAATTTTGTGAATAGCAGAATCTTGATGAATGTTACGGTAGAGATACACTTAACATCACATGTAATAGAATAGAGAACTTAATCTTAAACCTTCTTTAATTGTAATTCATATAGAGATATAGTGAGTTAGTTGATTAAGGTGTTTAACTTGTTTCTATCTAATTTGTGGATTTAAGTTAATACGGTATTAGTGCATCGAGAGGTGGCTATTACTACATTTGTGTTCTTGATTAATAAACTAGGATAGTGATTTGAATTGGAAATAAGGTGTAGAAATCAGTGTGAAGCTTAGGGTGAAATCGTAGGTCTAATTCTCCATTAATTATTTGAAATTCCAGATTTTGATATTTGTGATTGTTTTGTGGTTATTTATTTATTTCTTAATTTATTTTTTATAATTATAATCATTGAATTGAATAGTTTAATAAAATTAGGGTTAATAGGAAATTGATACTTGTAAGGTTAAAATTTTTACTACTTTGTCTCTGTGGGAATGATACTCTACTCATTACTATATTACTTGTTCACCGTGTATACTTGCGTGTTGTGTGTATATAGATTTTACCCAACAAGTTTTTGGCGCCGTTGCCGGGGACAATTTAGTATAAATTTTAATATTTTTACAATATTAGTTTAATTAATCCAGTTTTACTTAAACATTTTTTTATTTTTGTTTTGTTCCTCTTATTTTAGGTTTTTGAAGTTGTTTATGCAAACTCGGTCCAAAAATCCAGACTTACTGCCTTTTGAGGACGACATTGATAAACGGTTCCAGAGGTTAAGTAAGTGGATCAAGGAAACGAGACAGGACTTTGAAAATTCTAAAATAGAAGAGGTAATGGCAGCTGAAGATCAGAAAACGTTAAGGGACTTCGCCACACCCAATGTGACTAAACTGCAGTCGAGCATCACCAGGCCCGCAATTGCTGCAAATACATTTGAAATCAATCCTGCAATAATTCAGATGATCCAGAATTCAGTTCAGTTTGGGGGTTTGGCAAACGACGATCTGAATGAACATCTAGTCAGCATTCTGGAGATATGCGACACCTTTAGGTATAATGGGGTGTCGGATGATGCGGTGAGACTTCGCTTGTTCCCATTCACTTTACGGGACAAGGCGAAGAGTTGGTTACACTCTCTACTGCCGGATTCGTTAACCACGTGGGAAGACTTAGCTCAGAAATTCCTTGCCAAATTTTTCCCACTGTCAAAAACTGCAAAAATGAGGAATGAGATAACAATGTTTGAGCAGCAACATGGGGAGTATCTATATGAGGCATGGGAGAGATACAAGGAGTTGCTCAGGAAGTGCCCACATCATGGATTACCCAAGTGGCTGCAAATGAACACTTTTTACAATGGACTACATGGAAATCTCAGAACCAGTATTGATGTAGCGTCGGGCGGAGCATTCATGGCTAAGAGTTACGAGGAAGCCTACAACTTGATTGAAACCATGGAGGCTAACAACTACCAATGGCCCACAAAAATAATGACATAGGCAAAGGCAGCTGGGGTGTTGGAAGTAGATGGGGTGACAGCAATATAAGCACAAATTTATGTGTTTTCCAAGAAGTTGGATGCCATGACAGGGGCTCAGGTACAGCAGGTTATGGTAGTATGCGAATTTTACGGGGGTGACCATTCTACAGATCAGTGCGCAATCAATCCAACGTCCGTGTAGTTCGTAGGTAGCTATAATAGGGGTGCACAAAATATGTACCAAAACACCTATAACAAGGGGAATAGGAATCACCCAAATTTCTTGTGGACCAATAATCAGCAACATCAAGCTCCACGACCATCATATCCCCTAGATTTTCAAAATCACCAACAACCTGCTCAACATCAGGAAAGAAAAACAGATTTCGAGGAGTTGGTGTCGAAGTACATGACTAGCAATGATGCAGCAATGAAAAATCAGCCAATGGCTATCAAGAACTTGGAAAATTAGATAGGACAAATTGCCCAAGCATTGAACAATAGGCAACAAGGAACGTTACCAAGCGACACCGAAAGAAATCCAAAGGGAACTCACGAGCAGTGTAATGCTATTACGCTTAGAAGCAGTAAGGAGTTGGTTTCTAACTAGGATAAGAAAGCTAGTGCAGGAGATGAATGTGAGGATGAAAGGAAGGAATTAGAGAAGAAATGTACAGAAAAAGTGGTGCAAAAAGCAAAGGAAGAGAAACAACTTAAAGCTACACCACCTGCACCCTTTCGTTCAAGGTTAGAAAATAACAAGTTAAAGAACCAGTTTTTGAGGTTTATAGATATATTCAAATAGTTACACATTAATATTCCATTTGCCGAAGCACTTGAGCAGATGCCGCATTACAATAAGTTCATGAAGGACATACTTTCGAAAAAATGTAAGCTCTAGGATTTTGAAACAGTTGCGTTAACCGAGGAATGCAGTGCAATATTACAGAAAAAGTTCCCTTCTAAATTGAAAGATCCGGGGAGTTTTATAATTCCTTGTGCAATTGGTAATCAAGATGTGGGAAGAGCTCTATGCGATTTAGGAGCGAGTATAAATCTTATGCCACTGTCTATTTACCGAAAGCTGGGATTAAAGGAAGCAAAACCAACCAATATCAGTCTACAACTTACCGATAGATCAATAACATACCCTTTAGAAATAGTTGAAGACGTATTGGTCAAAGTTGATTCACTAATCTTTCCAGCCGATTTTGTGGTACTAGATTTTGAAGACGATAAGAACATCCCTATCATCTTGGGACGACCATTCTTGGTGACTGGACAAACACTGATTGGCGTGCCTAATCGAGAACTGATTATGAAAGATTTTGATCAGGTAGTAACAGTAAAGGTGTTCAAGGAAATCTCAATCCCAACTGACAAGGAAGAGTGTGAGTTGCTTGAGGAATCTACACGTGTCAAGTTCAGGGGTTGCAAAGAGGATAGTGGTCTTAAGGCATTAGTTGAGGATAAAAACTCAAATTCATTATCCAGCATGCAAGTGAACGGGCATGCATTACAACAATGTTGGTGTTGTGCGATAAATAATCATCATGCCAAAGTTAACCTAACCGATCCGGGATGAAATAGGGAGTAGTCGGACTAAACGACTTAAAACCAAGCGCTACTTGGGAGGCAACCCAAATTTACGTTTAAATGCCATATTTTCAGTCATAATTGTTAAGATATAGTTTTTATTAAGTTATTAGGTAGGTATTATAAAATAAAAGTCTTATTAATCTCTCCACAATGCTCTATTTTATCAACAATACACTAATTTGTATGTTTTATGTCTTGCAGGAATGGGAAAAGGAACATTGAGTGGGTTACAATGAAGCAAATATTGAGTAACAGAGGAGTTTAGCAGAAGCCATGCCCGCCGGGGCAGGCCCAAAATGCACTACACCCCCCGCCGAGGCGGGGGTTTCTCTAGAGATTCGACATAAGCTATGCCTGCTTTGGGTGAGCTATTTTATTTTGTACCCCCGTAGGTGGGTCCCCAATCGAGTTAACAGAGTCTATCTCACGAGGAGGGTGTCTGTAAACCTAATACCCCCAAGTGCTGAGGTCCTGAAACCAACATACAAGTTTGGCAGTTACACGCATGCTTCTTCCTCTTCCCAATAATACACCACTTCCCCACTACTTCATAACTCCAACCAACCCCCATTAGACCCACTTTTACCCCATGAATTCCAATACTCCACTACCTCTCCCCACCGCCTCAATCCACCAATAGACCCCCTCGCACAACCTCTATATATTTCCACATCTCATCCCATATTCCTCAAATAACTCTTCAACTACATTCAACCATTTTTGAATTAGGGCATTTATAGAGGCTACTTGAGAGCATTGAGGGTCAAGCATAACACTATTTTTGAGTTCTTCAACTTCATTCATCATAATTACCACAAAATTCGACAAGTTTTGGGGATACTCAACTGTGCACACCAAAGTATTTGACAAAGTATGTGAACCACGTTTGGAGGAGCAAGGTACTGTGAGACAAGCAATAGAGAGCACATGGCGTCAAAAGCAACATCGAAACACCAAAGGGGAGAGAGTTCAAGGCCCGCGCAACTGACACGGACCTTTGATCACCGGAAATTTGTGAGTGCCACCGCCGTTGACCGGTATGAGTACATGCTAACAAAGGCCCTTACACCGGAGCGGGGATTGGCACCGGATCCATTCAATGGGGAGATGATGTAGCAAATCTATCAAAAGGGTTGGAACAAATTCACCGAAGAGCCAGAACCCGCCGTGGTCAACATAGTTAATGAACTTTACGCAAACGCCAAGGACAAAGCCCCATTCAGCGCGTATGTGCGGGGTCGCTTGGTCCCGTTCAGTGCTGATGTAATAAACACCTACTATCAACTGCGGATACCTTATCAATGCCAATACGCCCAACTACGAGACTTTGATCCAGACTATGAGTCAATTCTCATGGAAATAACTAAATCGAGAACAACATGGATTAAAGGTCGGAAGGGAGGAACAGTGTAAAGAGAAGGCGTTACTGCTATACGCGATTGTGCAAGACTTCATCATCGACGTCGGGGCCATTATTTGTTTCTCCATCCGCCAGTGCTTACGTGGACACTTTTCGGGCGGCTTGCCACACCCATCACTCATATGTGGGTTGTGTCGCCAAGCAGGTGTGAGATGGTCTGACGATTAGCCCACATAGATGCCATTTGTGCTACTAGACTCCAGAATGATAGCGCGGTACTCAGTATGGGTCGGGGGCGATTCCCGTCCTCGTGGACTTGGCTTTATTTTTCCATCAGCTTCGGAGGATGAATTTGACACTGCAGACACGTCAGAGGATGAGAATGAAGCTATGGGAGATCAAGGGGTCGAGCAGGTACCGCAGACTGAGGCACTATCTAGTCCTTAGTTCTTTGACTTTTAACGTCAAATGGATGCGTACAACAAGGCAGCACGGCGGGAGATGCGGCGACTCGCATTGAGGCAAGACCACATGTTTGATGCTATGAATGCATCTTTTACCTCACTCAACATGACCCTTCAGAGCTTCAATCCAGCTACACAATTTCCATATCAGCAGCCTATGCCAATGTCGCGGTTTCCACCAAGTGATTCAGAAGAAGAAGATCAACAACCACCTCCTCAGACTTAAGCGATTATAGGGAAGTCCTCATGTACTTAATTATGATTATTCATCCAATGAGGGCATTGGATTACTTAAGTTTGGGGGATTTAAATTCTTGTTTGCATACATATGTCGTAGTTAGGTTTAAATTTGTTATTGCATTTCAGTTTTGCATAGTAGTTAGGAATTATGATGTTCCATTTTGTTTTGGACATAGTTGCATGATAGCTTAAGTGCATACATAGTAGCTTGGGTTATTTTTATCATTGCGTTATTTTTTTAATTTTGTTAATAGTGCATTTTGTTATGTTATATAAAAAAAAAGAAAAAAAATTAGTTAACTATTATGTTTGCATATGTCCAGCAGTGTTGTAGTTCGTGTTCTTTGTGGGCCAATGATGAGATTGTGAATAAGTTAACCAATACAGTATTGATTATTAGAACTGTGATAGAATTTCTTTTATTAATCGAATCTTGCGCTTGTTTAAAACTGGTATAAAAAGGTTAGCACGCTAATAATATTTGTTTTGACTGGTCAGTTCAAATTGATACATAAATAGTTTTTAAAGGATAATGCTAGATTAAATGAGAAAATGACAAAGATAGGCAGTAAAGGTAAGAAATTAGGCAATAACCTAAGTTTGAGGGATTATATGTGGGGTATATATGCTTTATGAAAAAAAATGGAAATGAAAAAAAATAAAAAAATACAGTGATTAGTCTTGTTTCGGGGCCTTTATTACTTGAAGAAGTACGCCTAAGGGGATTGTCTTTACACCTAGCGCCCTAAGGTCTTTTATGGTCTGGGAGTCATTGGTCAAAAGCTCGCTAAGGGGTAGCACCATCAGCCTAATGGAATGAGACATTGCATAGTCATTGTTAAAAAAAATAAGAAAAGAGCAAAAAGCCCCCATGAAAAAAAAGAGAAGGAAAAGGAAAAAGATATATTTATAAATAAAGTATAAGTACCCTGTGTGAACCCCTGGAAATAGTAATTTCTTGGTTTTAGTTGGAACTTTTCTATTTGTGGAATTTTTAAGTTTACATTGTATAATTCCTTCTAAGAAATTGGTTATGTATTGAATTTGAGTCCGTATCAGTTATCATGGATGTTGATCACACACGTACACTATACCAGAGATGATGGTTTAAGATTTGAGAATTAATATGGAATTGTGGATTGGTTTTGGTAATTAATATTGTAGAGTTTGCTTATTTTCTCTGAGGTCGATAAGATAATTTTGATTATACGATACTGTTGGATTTGCAAGAATAAAGATTAGATCATATTTATTTCATTGCATTGCATTGCATAGAATGTAGTTTTTTTGTGCTCGAGGACTAGCACGGTTTAAGTTTGGGGGATTTTGATAAGTGGATTCAATATCCAAGAATCGTTGTCCATTTCACACTTAATTGTTGCTATTTTCTTGTGTTTATAGTCGTTTTTATTTCTTTTTGTGTTCTTTTATGTGTAGGGTGGTTGTTGTGGCGTTTAACAAGATTTGGAGTCAATTGGGAGCATTTTTGGAAGAATTCATGAAGCAAAAGAAATCACTCAATGTAGAATAGAGATTCTTGAAATGGGCTTATTTGCTGCTCGATATACCCCAAGGTGAAGGGGTCTTCGAATGATTTAAGCAGAATAGTTGCCCGTCAGGGCGGGCCCTTTTAAGGCATACACCCCCGCTGGGGTGGGGGGTCTCGGCTGGCAAAGACTCCTGTTGTGCATTTAACTTTGTGGGAAGATGGTTTCTAGTGTTTGATTAACTTATGGACTCTAATTAGTAGAGAATTTCGACTGGGACTTGTGTGTTGGATGCTTATTACTCCAGGAACGAGGAATTAATCAAAAAATAGGAGGCATATTATGAAGATCAATTCCAATTTTTCTTAACAAGCATTAGAGGAGTATATTGAGGACATTTTTCGGGACAATTGCAATTCAAGGCTACGTGAAGGGTGTTTTTCAATATTCTTCTTCTTAGACTATTATTTGTAATTGAAAGAATGTTATCCTTGATTTATTATGTAGTTAATTCATTTAAGATTTACTAATTCACTTTTTAGGCTCATGATGGATCCTTAAGTAAATCAATGATTTTGTAAACATTGATTTCCAGTTTATCTATATTAATTTGAGCTTGAATTTATGAATTGCCTGTTCAACAATTCTTTGTGGATCTGAATGGAATCGAGAGAGGATATTCGTATCTAGACTTAGTTAATATAGCATGTGTTCATGAATTTTGTGAATAACAGAATCTTGATGAATGTTACGGTAGAGATACGCTTAACATCACATGTAATAGGATAGAGAACTTAATCTTAAACCTTCTTTAATTGTAATTCACATAGAGATATAGTGAGTTAGTTGATTAAGGTGTTTAACTTGTTTCTATCTAATTTATGGATTTAAGTTAATACGGTATTCGTGCATCGAGAGGTGGCTATTACTATATTTGTGTTCTTGATTAATAAACTGGGATAGTGATTTGAATTGGAAATAAGGTGTAGAAATCAGAGTGAAGCTTAGGGTGAAATCATAGGTCTAATTCTCCATTAATTGTTTAAAATTCCAGATTTTGATATTTGTGATTGTTTTGTGGTTATTTATTTATTTCTTAATTTTGTTTTTATAATTATAATCATTGAATTGAATAGTTTAATAAAATTAGGGTTAATAGGAAATTGATACTTGTAAGGTTAAATTTTTTACTACTTTTTCTCTGTAGAAACGATACTTTACTTATTACTATATTACTTGTTCACCACGTATACTTGCGTGTTGTGCGTATATAGATTTTACCCAACAACATGCGATCCAAGTCTTCAAGGATGTTGACGTTGGGGCTATCACCAAAGTCATGGATCCTTGATACAGACTTCTACTCCATAGAGGTGCCTCTCGTGTATAAGAGATCTGTGGGGATAAAGCTTTGTCTGTTTTGAGGATGTGTATAACATATTCCATCATCGGTCCCTTCCGATGAGGATGGTCTTCTCTGGTTTGTGTCACCAGTATACACCATGCTCCTGTTGGAGTTACTGCCAACAGTGTGTGTTGTCAGGGCTTCCTGACCTTCGCTGATGTGTGTATCACCGGATAGGTCCTTGTTAGACAAACTGTCAAGGCTGCTTGACGTTCATTGATGTGTGTATCAATGGTTGCATTGTGTTGTGACCCCCGCTGGAGAGTATGTCAAGGCTGCTTGACCTTCATTGACACATGTATCAATGGTTGCATTGTGTTGTGACCCCCGCCGGGGATACTTTATCAATGTCTGACTTCAACGTTGTAACCCCCGCCGGGGAAGGTTGTTTTAGGGATACAACCCTGTATTTGGCGGCATCGAACCTGTGTGAGGTATTACCGAGCATGATTTGTAAAATCTGAGCTCATCGGTATAGTGTACCTTGTATCTAGGCGAATACCAATGAGTGATATGCAGAGCCAGAGTTTAGCCCGTGAAAACCAGGATTTTAAGTTGTTCCTCTCAATCGCGTAGCATTTTTATTCCTGATTTGGCCTTTTTAGCTTGTGAAACATCCTTTGCAACTCAAACTGGACCAAGCCGGAGGTGTGGGACCCATGTAGGGGTGCCACATGTAAACCTGCAGTAGACGCAGGTGGACCTACGGCAACCGCAGGTGGACCTATGGCCAAACATGGGTATGTATTCCCTGCGGGTTGCTTTCATAAGTCATTTTCAAGCTGCGCTGCGAAGGAAATCTGAGAGCTCTTCTTCAGACCTGCTGATTTCAGGAAACTTTCTGCACATTCTGCCACCGTACAAGTGTTCTTCACTTTCCTGGTAACATATGCATGTATTTTTTCCAGTTTCTATCCGTTGGAAAATGACTTATCACATGAAATGCACTTAGACACATAGTAGTGAATATGCATGCTGATATGACTTGATAAAAAATATTTAACACAGTAAATGTTAGTTTTAAACCATGTTAAACATAATGATGTAAAAAAATTTGACTTTTGAAACAGTCAAATTGGCACCTTTTACTGTCATTTCTTATCCTATTTGAGGGAAAATGAGTAAAGGTAGAAAATCAAAATAATCCTGGTAAGTAGACTACACTTACGGATTTTTTACTGTGATGTATTAATGCATGTAGGATGTATATGACAGTGGGTAGGTGTGCTACTAAATGGTCACCTAGTCATGCCTATGTGCATGTGGATAGTCCTATTTACAAAGGGGACTATGGCAAAAATTTTCCAAAACGTAGGCATTGGGTAGTTATGCATTTCTAACGCTACTGTAGACGTATGTTAAAATAATGCATGCATGCATGTAGTCATAGAATGCATTTTGAAAAAGCTCCACGTTAAACATTACCACACCCTTTCTGAGGTGATTTGGAGACTTGTTGTCTAGATACTATGTATCCGGATAAGTCGAGTAGTTCTTACAGGACCACTTCTGGTGTACAGAGAAGGGCTTCTGAAGTGCCTCGACCCCGTTCTGTCAAACAGCCTCGTCGTTTTGTGGAGGAAGTGATACATCCTATCCGGGTTGATGTGCCGGATGTCGAGGACAAGGAAGAGGATGTACCGATTAAGGTTCCTGCTCCTGCTGCGCGTGTTCCCCGTAGGGATTTGCCAGGTATTCAAGTGGTGAACCCAGAGCGTTTGGGCGATTTGAGTCAACATCCTTTAGTCTACCTACACGCAAACAAGGTATAAAGTTAGATCTTAATCTTCCTTATTTCCTATTGATGAGGAGTAAAGGGTTCGAATGTTGATCTACATTTGATGTAGGTTCCTGGCTTTACACAGCCTCGAGGGAATTGGTTCAGCATCCACTCTATGTATCAGGCTTTACACGATGACTATAGAGCAATTATACATGACTGGGGATTCGGGATGTTCTTTTCCAATCTTCAATGTCGTTGTCCCTGTTATTACCTCAGGGCATTGTCGAAGCACTGGTTTCACTAGACTCGGTCACTCTATTTGTTAGACTATGAGGTGATGATGACACCGATAGATTGGCAATTTATCACAGGTATGGGGTTTGGAGGGGATACAGTGCCTTGTATGGCGGATATCACCTCTACTGCCGTCAGATCCTTGTTAGGAGTTCCAGCGGAGGCGCTCAAGGGCAGGACTGTGCGTATAGGTCCTTTGAGTGTAGATGCTATGAGCAGGCTATTGAGTGAGCCCATACCCGATGATGTGAGAGTCAAGGATCACATTCTCTGGTGATTGTTCCTGATGATCATTAGGGGCTGCTTCATAGTAGATAACTCTTCTACAGTGTCCTTCGCTTTGATCAGCGCCACTCAACACGTGGACCGTATAGGAGACTATGATTGGGGTTCCTACACCTTCGCCTACTTCCTCAGGAATTGTGCATGCGATCGCAGGGCTTGAACGAGGCTTGGTTAGGATTCTACCCATTTCTGCTGGTGAATATTTCTCTTGTCTTTTCCCATGTACAGGTTAAGAGCATTGACTGACCGCAGATGTTTGCCTTTGTGTTGGTAGTTTTGGGCCTATGAGAGGCTTCCATGTCTACGTCCTGTGAGCGTGTTAGGTTTAGACACCTATCCATGAGGACTGAGATGGCATCATTCCATACTAGCGGAGGTCCCTGTTGCTGAGGGTTTTACTCATTATCGCCTACAGCTAGAGTTGTTGACAGCGGATGTCATCACGTGGGTTCCCTATTCTTGGGAGCACTTAAGCATTGGATTTGAGGATGGGTACTCGACTGGTGTCAAGCATGTTATTTCAACCTGTAGGATTCCTCTCTTCACAGATGGAGGATGGGAGCTCTACTTAGGAGAGCGTGCTATAAGGAACACTACAGCAGAGATTCTCATGCCGATCTTATCTCCTGCCAGGCGTTATTGGCCTATTTCACAGTCACCCGTCATTGATATCCCGTTGTTGGGGGTTGACAGTTTCACCTTATCAGAGGGTCCCTGCACTCAGGAGATGTTCCAGCATTGGTGGTTCCCTCGTACCATTGGAGCCCAGACTCGCGCCACTCAGTTCATGGGGGATATGGTTCCAGGATCCGTGATAATGATGGATTGGCTAGCCTATGTCAGAGATCCGACTCATGTGACACAGATTGACAGTTTGAACCGACAGTTGGACAGGGCACATTTCCTTATCTGGCACTTGGGTAGAGATCCTTCAGAGATCCTCCCTTGTATAGGCCTGACATCCCTGTAGGTAGAGATCCAATGACTCAGGAGGAGTTACATCAGGTAGACAGGATTGATGATGTAGACATCGATACCATTGACTTCTTCTGATGTATATTCTCATTATCTCTTTTGATAGGCCTCTATTTAGACATTGGGTAGCTTCGCCCCATTCTCTTTATATCTTTTGATAGGCCTCTGTTTGTTGTAGGGCATTTTTGTCCCATTCCCCTGTATTTTAGTTGTATAGAGATGTATTAGATGATGATATACTTAGGAATGTATTTACAGTTTTCTATTCCCTATATCATATTGCCATCTATTGTATCATGCATGTTATTATGTTATGCATATGTATGTATGTCCAGAGATATTCAGCATTGACCCATGGATGGTCTTATGATACGGCCCGTACAGATGTCTTCTTTGATAGTTAGACGTATTGATCATACCCCACCATCTTTGGTGGCATCGGGTATGCGATCGTGGTATGATAGCATGTCACCATCAGACAGGATGACTGTAGATCATTTATTATAGCATACTATGACCCTGTGGATGTTTTAGGTTCCCACAGGATTCGTGGAGGGCATGCTGGAGCACTAGGTATCGGAGAGGCAGGTTTTCTGATTTGGGACCCAGGAGTTGACTCCTACTTTAGAGGAGTATGCACGTTTGACGATGATGCCACTGGACAGACCTTGCGTGCATATGGCAATTGGAGACATGAGTAGGTAGTTCATGACCCTCACTGGCTTGAGGCATAGAGTGGTACAGGATGAGCTCACATCTGGTCATGTGATATCCCAGCATTTTTTGTTTCATAGATTGGCTCAAAGGATAGTTATGCACGATATTCCTAGGATTTCACCACACCAAAGGATTATTGGCATTCAGCTAGTGTGGATGTATTGCTATTGTGCATACTTTCGTACGTCTACATGCCACGATACATAGATGGGTTGGACATTAGCGTCATTATGGCAGTGAGTGCTCTCAGGGAGGGTCATACCATCATACTGATGATTATTGCAATGACTCTAACGTCAGCTACATACAGCTGCACTTATCTGGCAGGAGAGTGTTTCTGAGCGGCTTCGGTCGTCTTTATCGACGTGTGGTTTATGTCACACTTGAGACCGATTGGCACATTTAGACAGCATGGATATTGTTTCACCCATGATATAGCCATGTGGTACTCCTTTCAGCCTGCGGAGTGTATAGATGTTGCATCTTGGTCCGCTTTCCTGGCAGAGATTGGAGATTTGTTCGCTATACTGCCGTGTACAAGGCTTAGTTCACCCTACAGCTTCATTACTCATGATCCAGGCATGGATTATCTTCCTCTGGCTGGCTTGAGAGGTATGATTACTTACCACCCACTGGCCATGATGTGTCAATTTGACCAGTTCCAGGACTTTCATCCTTTTGAGGGGGCATCAAGTCAGCGCTTTGCTTCTCGACATTTATCAGCAGAGGACAGATCCATGTTGTATGCCTGTTGGGATCAGCTAGAGCTATCTGAGTTTTCTATCAGCCATCCGGGTTATTCTGCAGAGTATTTCGCATGGATGGAGACAAAGACTGCATCGGTTGTGGTAGTATCCACAGTGCAGGGGACTGATTCTGATGATGAGGAGCCTATAGAAGAGGCTGATATTCCCATCGAGGAGGATTTAACTGCTGGGTTGCCAGCATTTGTGATGGATTCTCCCACTATGAGTGCTACTGTCATTCAGCATTCAGCATAGTATTTGGAGCAGAGTCTACATCTGATGACCTATGAGAGAGATCAAGCTAGGGCCTCGATGTTGATAGCTCTTGATGTGAGAGACGCAACTCTATTAGAGAGAGACGAGGCTAGATCAGCCAGAGATGCATTGATTGTGGAGCGGGATGCTGCCCTATCTGCCCGGGATGTGGCTGTCGCAAACAGTACTTTAGTGAGATCCCGTATGACTGGCATCCTTGCCGATATGAGTACATATATTGATGAGCATCATGCCACCATGCAGTTAGCCTCGGATCTACTAGCTCATGTAGATACCATTGGGCAGGAGCTTGCAGCATTACCTCCTTCTTCAGAGAGGGATGTTATGTTAGATCTAATAGTTCGCATACACACAGATCCGTAAATAGCTTTGTATTTTCCTGTACAGACTAGCTTAGCCATTTTGTCATGTACAGCACATATTTTATATATCAAACAGTATTATATATGGCAGAGAAATATATTTTGATTTACTTCCCTTTTAGTTGCACCTTGATACTTGCTTGATATTTGCCTGTTTCTTCAGGGCTTGTGATCTTGATGCATTCTAAACTTATCCTTGATATGTGGACATTGAGTCATCGTAGGATCTCTCAGAATGGATCATTAATCTGTATGTATCCCTACCATCTTTGGTGTCTTGGGAATGGTTTATGTATGGAAATGTGGAGAGGAGTGTGGCTTTTCCTCTCTAAGATTGACCGCACCACAGATGGTTACCAGTACTTTTATTTGTGAGAATCCTAGTTAATTCCATCTCTTATGGATTGGTGTTGCTCTTTGAGGCACAACCGCAGCTTAGATGGTCGCCGAATCTCCTATTGGTGAGAAGATGTTAGGTAATTCCATCCCTTTGGTCTAAAGCCGATGAAATGTGGTGGATTGAAGTTTTGATCCTAGTACCGTGTGATAAGTATTTTTGTTCTGGTAGGGGGTTAGACCGAACCATAAATGGCTGCCTACATACTCCTATTGAAGAGGAGATCAGGTCTACGTAGTTTAAACCTGGTGTAAGAGGTTCAACGCGGAATATGAAGGCAGATGGGTGTAGAAGCTTTATTGAAGAAAAAGGGTGTAGAAGTATTTTTGTTTTTTTTTTTACAAAGAAAGGGCAGAAATGTTTTGGTGTTTTTTTTTATTGCATCCAGGCCATATAGAATATGGTTGCCTACGTACTCCTGGGTATAAAGGAGATCAAGTCAACGTAGTTCGCCCCTCAGGACGAATTGCAACTGAAGAGAAGTGTGAATCCCATGTGCAGGCTATATTGCGGGGAGAAGAAAGTTTGATCCCATGATAGGGACAAGCTACAGGTGCGGAAAAAGTTTGATCCCGCCTTCAGGACAAACTGCAAGCGTAGAAAAGTTTAATCCCATCTTTAAGATAAAATGCAAGTGTGAAAGGTTCAATCCCGTCTTAGGATAACCGAAATTGTATGGAAGGTTTGAAATGAGGTGAAACCAGGCTGCTGGTTTGAAGTGTATATTTCCCTGAGGGGCAGAAGAGTATGTAAAAGGGTTAGAAACCGAAATGACTGGTGATTTGATGATCCAAAAACCAGGATGTTTGCTTGATGGTAACTTCAGACATAATACCGTTTCACGGTGTCCGAGTTAATAAGTTATGGAAATTCATCGCCATCCATTTCCTGTAGTCTGAGAGCGCCTCCTTTCAATACCTCCTTGACAACAAATGGGCCTTCCTAGTTAGGAGCGATTTTCCCTTGGATTTATCTTGGTTGTCAATGATCTTCTTTAAAACCAAGTCATGTTGTTTGAAATGTCGTAGCCAGACTTTTCTATTGTAGGATCGTACGATCCTTTGCTGATATAACTGACCATGGAAGATAGCCGTGGTTCGCCTTTCTTCTATTAGAGACAATTGGTGATACCTATCTTGTACCCATTGGTCTTCATCTAGTTGAGCATCCATCAACACTCTGAGGGATTCCATTTCCACCTCTATGGGGAGCACTGCTTCCATCCTATAGGCTAATGAGTAGGGGGTTGCCCCAGTGGAAGTACGCATTGAAGTTCTATAGGCTAATAAAGTCAGAGGCAAGAGGTCAGGCCATCCTTTGTGATTGGCGGATATTTTCTGCATGATCTTCTTGATATTTTTATTAGCCGCTTCAACAGAACCATTCATCTTTGGACGATAGATAACGGAGTTAAGGTGATTGATGTGTAATTTACTGCATAACTCCTACATCATTTTGTTTTTGAGGTTCTTAGCATTGTCTGACACAATGACCTCTGGTTGTCCATATCGACATACGACATTGTTTCTGATGAAAGCAATGATGACTTCCTTGGTAACCCTGGGAAAGGAGGCTGCTTTTACCCATTTGGTGCAGTAGTCGATCATGGTGAATATGAATCGATGTCCATTACTAGCTTTGGGCTCGGCTCGATGGGCCCGATCACGTCCATTCCCCACATTGAGAAGGGCCATGGTGAACTCATATTATGGAGTTCCCTTGGAGGGGTGTGGATTGCATTCCCATGAATTTGGCATTGATAGCACCTCTTGACGTGATCATCACAGTCAGCTCTGAGCGTAAGCCAATAATGCCCTGTTTTGAGGATTTTCTTAACAAGTACGGGTCCGCTCATATGTGGGCCACATACTCCACCATGGATCTCATCCATGAGCCTCTGAGCTTGGTCTTTGTCCAGACATTTGAGGAGACCTAATCCTGCATCTCTTTTGTAGAGTGCATCTTCGCTCAGGTAGAATTTCATAGTAAGTCGATGGATCCGCCTCTTCTCAGTCAGGCTCGCCTCAGTGGGTGTAGATCCATCTCGCAGATACTCCTTGATATGTTGATACCAAGGGTTATGGATGGGAGGTAGCTCATCTGATACTTCTCCAACATAGTTCCCATAAGCTGGGGCCTTTTGCAGGGTAAATGTGATGCTTGGCATGTTTTCCTTTTCAGGTATGTGAATCAAGGAGGCCAGCGTTGCTAATGCATCCATAAAATCATTCCTATTACGAGGAATGTGTAGAAAGGAGATTTCTTCGAACTCCAAAGCCATCTGTAAAACTTGTCGATGGTAAGGTAGCAAATGTAGTTCCTTGGTTTAATAGATTCATGTGGATTGTTTGATTACCAACTCTGAATCCCCAAAGACATTTAACCGCCTGATGCCCATTGAACGGGCAAGTTTTAGCCCCATGAATCTGACCTTCATACTCAATTTTGTGTTGTTGGTGCTGACAAACTACAATTTGACAGCGACGGGATACTGCTCTCCCGTACTGGACACTAGAACTGCTCCAGCTCCAGAGCCTTCTGTGTTAACAGCCCCATCAAAATACATTCTCCATGTGTGGCATGCATCGTATTGATGGTGTTGTTGAACTGCCATTACCCCTTCATCAGGGAAATATGTTTCCAAGGGCTTGTAATCCCCTGTAGGTGCGGTGGCCAGTTGATCCATAATTCCTTGACCTTTGACAGACTTTTGTGTCACATAGACGATGTCAAACTGCTGTAGGATCAACTACCATCTGGACAGCCGACAATTGAGTATGGGCTTACTGAACACGTATTTGAGAGGATCCAAGCGGGATATGAGATGAGTTGTGTGACCATGGAGGTAATATTGTAACCTCATGGAAGCCCATGCTAAAGCATAACAAGTCTTCTCAATCATAGTGTACTTGTGTTCATTGCTGCTGACTCTTTTGTTGAGGTAGAAATTGATCGTTCTTGGCCTCTATCGTCTTTTTGCCCCAGCATACAGCCCATGGAATTGTCATTAATGGACAGGTACATGAATAGGGGAACATCATCCTTGGGTGGTACCAAAATAGGAGCGTTAACCAGCTGCTCCTTGATTGTAAGGAAGGCTTTCTGACACTCATCGTTCAATTTCATGGAGGAGTTCTTCCTTAATAATTTGAAGATGGGCTCACAGGTTGCTGTGAGTTAAGAAATAAACCTGTTAATGAAGTTGATTCTTTCCAAAAATCCCTGTATTTCCTTCTCTGTCTGAGGAATGGGCATTTCCTTGATGGCCTAGATTTTGGTGGGATCCAGCTCAATTCCTTTGTGGCTGACTAGAAAACCTAGCAACTTGCCTGATTTGACACTAAAGGCGCACTTGGCTGGATTCAACTTCAATTTGTACTTACGCAACCTGTTGAAGAGCTTTTTGAGATGGTCTAAGTGGTCTTCTTCCCTTCAGAACTTGACAATGATGCCATCCATGTAGATCTCTATCTCTTTGTGCATTAAATAGTGGAAGAGAGCCACCATAGCTTTCTGGTAGGCTGCCCCGGCATTAATGAGACCGAATGACAACCGTCTGTAGCAGAATGTTCCCCAAGGCGTGATGAAAGCAGTTTTCTCACAGTCCTCCTCAGCGACCATAATTTGATGGTACCTCGTAAAGCAATCAGCAAAGGAGTACATGTCATATTGAGCAGTATTGTCAATTAGAATGTGGATAAAGGGTACGGGAAAGCTATCTTTAAGGCAAGCTTTGTTCAGATCCCGGTAATCCACATAAACTCGCACCTTTCCTCCTGGTTTAGGCACGAGAACAATGTTGGATATCCACTCCGGATATGTAGACACCATTATAATTCCAACTTGAAATTGTTTCACAATTTCTTCTTTAACCTTTAAACTCCACTCATGTTTTAATCGCCTGAGTTTCTGCCTAACTGGCTTAAATCCCTCTTTAATGGGAAGGCAATGAAGAACAATGTAAGTGGAAATACCCACCATATCTTCGTGAGACCATGCAAACACATCCTGGAATTAGGTTAGTAGCGCAACCATGTCATAATGTTGGTTTGGGATGAGGTCTGAACCAATCTGGATTAACTTAGGGCTTTTTAAGGTTCCAAGATTAAAAGAAGTGGTTTGGTTAAGGTTGGGTTTAGGTTTATCTGTGACCCATTCCTTAATCTCCTGAGGTGTCTCAATATCCTCTTGTATTTCCATCAAGTCTGAGTCCAACTTTGCATCAAAGTTACAGTTCTTGTGGAGAAAAGACACCTCATCAGCAAGTACAGGCACATCTAAATTCAGAGTCCTGAAACAAAATATGCTTTCACTTAATATATGAAATTTTTTAATCATACACAAGCGTTAGCATGTACTGATAAAATAACTGCTAATACTATATAGAAAAGTAAGCAATTAAAGTTATCTACATGGCAGAGGGATTTTCTGCCCGATTTACCCTCGTCGACCAATGCATGGTGTGCTTCTCCAATTGTCAAGGGCAAAGTCCTGATGGACTGTAGTGATGAAGGGGCTGTCATCGTCCTCCTTCTCTCGAATGATGACCATAACATCTGGGCAATCATCGTCTGGGGTATATCTATTTGTATGTTCATCGTGGACAATGATGCGTATGCCTGACATCATCAGGGCGATGTCATGTTTATGTTTTCGCTCCCTTTCTTCCACTTCGGGATCAGGAATCAGGACCTCTTTTGCTTTGAATGGTACTAGTTTGGGAAACAGTATAGCCATAACATGGGCTGGCACCTTTACCGGAGACTGTATCCGCTCATGAGGTGCAGATGGAGAAAATTGTCATGTGGCAGAAGCTTGAGCAACCTGCTTGTGCTTATGAGGATTCCTGTGACTGGAACTGGCAGAATAGCCTAGTCCGGATGTCCCAGTTTGACTAGACACTTGAATAGGGTGCTTAATACCCTTCTTATCTTTACCAAGCCCTTGTCCAGGCTGATGACCCAATGACATCATTTCTTTAGTGGCCAACATAACCTCGGCAGAAATCTTTGCTATGGGAAGTGGCACTCCAATAGGATGGTATTGCGTGTTACTCACTTCTAGAGTATGAAAACTGGTCGGCTCAACTTTTGAATTGAAGCTAATGATTGGTAGATTTCCTTGTTCAGGACATTCCGACTCAGCATTGACAGTGAGTAGGTTATTGTTGACAATGTATTTGAGTTATTGATGTAGTGTAGAAGGAACGGCTCCAGCCATTGGATCCATGGTCACCCCAATAGCAGGTTATATCCTGAATCTATTTTGAGGATGTGGAAGGATACATTGAATGTATTTGGACCAATCTCAATTGCCAGCTCAATCTCTCTGATAGAATATCGTTGGGATCCATCAAAAGCTTTGATAACCGTATGGCTACTTCGAATCCTTTTTAGATTAATGTTCATCTTCACCAAAGTGGCATAAGGACAGATATTCAGAGACGAACCTCCATCTATCAAAACTCCAGCAAACATATACCTAGAGGATAAAATTGCAATGTGCAATGGCTTTCAATGACCGGTCCCTTTGGGAGGTATGTCGTCATCAGTGAAGGATATCACATTGTTGTTGAAAATGTGATCAACCAGATGTTGAAATTTTCCGCATCCACTGATTTTGGCAAGTAGGCTTCTTCCAAAACCTTTAATAAAATCTTCCTGTGATCTTCGGAAGAGAAAACTAAGTCCAGTATTAAGATCTGATGTGGAGCTTCTCTTAAGCTTAGAACAACCTTGGCTTCATTATAACCCATAGTACGGAGGAATTTTTCAATCTTCTCCATGGGAATCTTCCCCTTTGCTTTGAAGGTGGGCTTCATAACCCGTTGAGGAAGATACAGTGGATTTTCCTTCGACACTGTAGCAGTAATATGAGATGTGGATCCTTCAGCTTCCCCATAATTCCATGGGACTTTGTATAAGCTGACAATAGGATATTGTGGTCTGAATGGTAAAGAAATTGGCTCTGGTGCAGCCACTTTCAAAGAATTGTCAGCTCCTTTGAGTTGAATTGCTTGTATGGGAAATACTTTGACAGTATCATCAGCCTCAGTGGATATGACTGCTATTAATCCCTTCCATTTGGTAGGACAGGAATTCCCACTCTCAAGTAGCACAATGCCATCGTCTGTCAATTGCAGGACACTGCTATCGATTAGATTCTGAATAAGGTGGCCGAGTGCCCAGCATTTTTCTGTGCTGTGACCGCAAGAATGTGAATGATATTAAAATACTCCATCGGAGTTGAACCATCTTGAACGGGGATTGATTGGAGGTAGAAGGGAGGTAATTCTTCCTTCATTGATTAGCATCTGAAATATCTCCTCCATAGGTTGGCCCAGGTATGTTAATTTCATTTAAATGGCAAAATCTCGACGGGCTTTAGCATTTTCTCTCTTGGCAACCTTATCCTCCATAGCTTCGCTTTCTGAGGGTGATGGTGGAGCATTCATAACAAAAGGAAGGAAATAGACATGCTCCTGACTAACTAACTGGCGTGTGACTTGATGCTGATGAGTCACCAGTTCTGCCAATTGTTCAATTTTTTTGCAAAAAGCTTTCATCTTGTGTTCCATAACAAATTGGAACTTTGCATAATCCCATCTGTCAACACCGTCTTTGATGGTTTGGGATAATTCACTATTAAAGTTAGAACTCTGTCCAGCGCTCCAACTAATCATGTCGACCTTTTCTTCTTTGTGTTGAGGAAGAGGATTGTCTTGCACATGAGGTTGGTCTTGTTTAGTGACCACGATCTCACTGTTGTCTATCAAATCTTGGATCTTGTGTTTCAAGGCCCAATAATCATGAGTATCATGTCCAGGTGCTCTGGCATGATAAGCACACTTCCGAGTAGCATTGAAACCCCTCCCATTAGGGTTGGTTGGTGGAAAAAGACGTGTGATTTTCTTTTGAGTAGTCAAAAGAGCAAGAATATTCTCGAGCGAGTCCCCTAAGGGTGTGAACATTCGAGGGCGCTTTGCATCTCCACCATTAGGCAATGGAGGGTTTGAAGACTGTGCTTGGAAAGGGGAGTAATTTCTCCTCTGTATAGGCATGTTCTGACTACCTTTTTGACCTTGTAGTATCAAGGAAACGTCCTCCTCTTTCTTTTTATGGACCCTTCAAGGGTTATTTCCATAAGATCCAGACTGGATGTGCTCAGCAACTACTTTAAGAGCGGCTAGGTCTTAAATCTTATCGGACTTCAATCCTATCTCAGCCATCTCTCCGTGCTTGATCATTTCAGAGAATGGTTTGCCAATACTAGCTAAGACTCTCTCATAGAAAGGAGCTTCCTTTATGTATATGAAAGTCATGACCATTTCTGAATCTGTCATGGAAGGAATAACTTGAGCAGCAAGGCGCCTCCACCTTTGAGCATACTCTTTGAAAGACTCATTAGACTGTTTCTTGACCTTGGTAATCTGGTACTGGTCAGAAGCCATCTAAGATTGAAAACTGTATTGAGTGAGGAAGGCGTGAGCTAGCTCTTCCCAGCTATGGATCTTGGAGTTATCTAATCTGGTATACCATGAACAGCTTCTCCAGTCAAACTCTTCTGGAATAGCTGCATTCTGAGTTTCTCATTTTTCGCATAAGATCCAAGTTCTCCAATGAACACTTTTAAATGTGTATAGGGATCCCCTAATCCATCATACTTTTCAAAGTCAGGGGTTTTGAATTTCTCTGGATAATGAACACCAAGGAATATGCAAAGGTCAGCATATGAAATACTTCCATGTGTTCCAATCCCTTTGAGAGTACGTATAGTTTCCTCCATTTGAAGGACCTTCTTCCTGATATCACCGGTGTCTGGATCTCCTTTAAGTTGGGTGCTTTCAGGGTCTTTGTTGGTTGTATCTAACTGAGGTTCTGGATTTTTTTATCCAAACCTTGTCTTCCTCCTTGTATAGAGGATTCTGTATGTGTAGGTATCTTCGTACACTGAGCAGATTGATGCAATTCTTTTAGCAGAATAGCTAAATCTATAATTTGTTTACTCAATTCGTCAAATTCTTCTCGAGAAACGACATTAGACTGGTCAGAAAAAGACATGATTGGCTGTAGGCTCGTGGCCTTTTTGGATTTTGAGATGGTAACATGCCTAATTGTTTCCCTACAAAAGACTTATGTAGTTTAGTCTTAGGGATAATGTAAATGATATTATAATGTGCCCATTTTAGGAATATTATCCTGCAAAAACGGGTGTTATTTGATAACATGTCATGTATGAACAAATATTCTTCATATTTTCTATTACATAAAGATGAACATGGAATGAAATTACAAGTAAATGCTTTTACAAGTAATTGAAAATGGAAAGCATGAAGAGACTTTTCAAGAAACTGTTATAAGAATATGTGTGTGTGTGTGTGTGTGGATCAATGTGCAATTATTTGGAAGTAGTGCGAGGCCTCGTTCAGACCTATATACAAAGGGTTTGAATTTATACAAAAATTCAGTTTTAAGCAAGATATAGCAATGATGTTTTATAAATAGAGGTTTTTCAAACCCTGTGCTTAATAGGAATTGAGACATTTTCATACTTCCATTTTATTATTAAATGTTCGGCTGGTTTGCTTTTATTTTTGAGATGCGAGGCATCTTCGAGAAAATAATATACAGCAGTGTCGAACTCCTCATGGGCATGATAATGACCATCCAAGGAAATTCGCATAAGTAAATAAGGTACAAGTCGCCATAAATTTGAAAATGTCCATCACGGGAACCCAATCAAGATTCAGTAGACTGAATCTGTGATCACATGATTCCTAGGCTCACATCATACCGCAGTTTATATGAAAAGCAGTAAGCAGTTATATATATAAAAGTTGTAAATATATATATACAGACATGATTAACCACCACGAAGCACCTCCATGGGGGATCAGAAATGTAAATATATAAAAGTGGTAAATATATATATATATGGACATGATCAACCACCATGAAGCACCTCCATGGGGGATCGAAATGTAACTAAAGCGAAGAATGCGATCAACCGCCACGAAGTAAACTCCAAAGGGACTAAATGTAAATAAAAGAAAAGGCCTCAAGTAAACTCCAGTTCGACAGAATGTATATATATATATATATATATATATATAAGTAATAAACGCACCGGATATAAAATCCAGGCTCATCGAATATGTCCGACAACAATATATATATATATATATATATATATATATATATATATATAAAAGCAATAAACGCTCAGGATGTAAAAATCGGGCTCATCGATGTAGTCGACCACAGTTTATATATATATATATATATATATATATATATATATATATATATGTGTGTGTGTGTGTGTGTGTGTGTGTGTGTGTGTGTGTGTGTGTGAAAGCGAGTAAACGCTCCAGACATAAGTCTAGGCTCAATCGAGGCATAACTCGATAATGTTAGTCCATATATAAAAATATATACATATCTAAGTATATATATACAGACATAAATGAAAACCATGGACTGAAGTCCGGGCAAACGCACACAACACGACTCTCAATGTGTAAAATAGTGTGTGCAAAGATGAAGAGGAAGGCTTTATAGAGTGTGAAAAGGCTTACAATGGGCTGCCAAAGCAGGCTTCTATGACTCTAGATGGATAAACACTCAGCTCCCGCCAGTAAAAATGTTGTAATATATGAGCTAATAGGTGTTTAAAATGAGGAAACACTCAATATAGGGTGTGTACAGAGCAAGTTGGACAAGGCTTCCTCGTCTTTTTTTTTAAATGGCCACCCCAAGACCTATATTTATAGAGGGGGGAGCCGTAGGTGTACCTGGGTCTGCAATTTGCCCGGCCGCACCGGGTTCTGCGCAGTCCCGTCGTCTCAAGCACGTGCACTGCAAGATGCCTTGTGATGATTCGTCGAACTTGCAGAACTTCAATCCGAGCATCTGAAAGAGGTGTATAAGACCTTCTTCGAACCGCTTTTATCGAGAGTTACGCAATGACATGGGATTAAAGGTTGTACGAAGTCAGGAAGAGGGGACCATGCCCATGGTCTTCAAGCTTCAAATTCTATCCGGTGTGCTGCCACGCATAATAGTCACTCGGGATTGGAACTCCTTGACTCTTGTGGGACATTGTTGTATGTATGTATGTATGTATGTATGTATGTATGAAATGTTGAGACGACGCACAGGGGTTAAGGTGGCAAGATGACCGTTTGACTCTTCACCAGGGTTATCTCCAGTTTGGGCTGATAGTAGACGTTGCTCAGGGTTACGTCTGAGATTGGACTGCTACAAGTGTTTGAATTTCACAAGGTCATCTGTAAGTGTGCTTATCTTCCCGATGTTAGCTCCGGGTCTTTGGTATGAGTGCCTCGACAGGAGGTCTGAGATTGAAGCTGATCACATGCATTTGAAATAAGCATTTTTGGAGTTATCTTCAGAACTGAAACAGCATTCCTTGGGGTTATCTCCAAGGATGAATGTAAAATACCAAATTTTACGAATAAAGATTTAAATTTCTAGAAAAAAAAAATTTTGAATATTATGGTGTGGATTTAATATAATGTTATAGTTGTGGGTAATATTTATAAAATTTTACAAAGTATGCAAGTTGTTATATTATATTCGATTGGTTGGGGAATATTCTTTGTGTCGGGGAATATTCGTATGATGGCACAATCATTGGTGGACCCCACAACAGAATTATTGTTGGATTGAGAAAACGACAAAAATATTTTTATAAAAATAATGGCGAAAGTTTTACCGTTAATACTGTTGAACTACTCGGTAGTAGTAAAAGTACGATGTCTGGCGTGGTTGCATAGTAGCACACGGTATTGATTATTGATGCTTACGTGAGAAATCGCTCAGTTATACTCAATTATTACTATAGTAATTGTTGCATCATATCTCTCATATTATTGATTCGATTATTATCACAGTATCACATGCATTATATGATATATTATTAAATCAATAATTGAGACGACAAAGTTATTCATATTATTAAATTGCAATATTTACAATGTCTAGGAGAGGTTTGCTCACCTAATTGCGCGCCAATAGGGAGAAATCCTTATTGGAAAGCCCCCTCTTTCCTAGGAACGACCTGGTTGTTAAATATTATGAGTTATAATATTAATGATGAATAAGTTCGTGTTGATTAAAGATGAATTTGATAGTTCCATTGTGTTGGGATTCTTAGTGTTAGTGGAAATCGACATATATTTCAATGATAATTGCTGTCTAAGGGTTATATTGATAAATCGGGAAATTTATCGGATAAATGAGCAATTAATTGCTACTAATTCACAAGCTTATATAACTATTTGTTCACATGTGTGTACTATTGAATCACATTCTTATACTATTAGGGGAGTTGGTGCAAGATTGATAATACTTGCATGATTAAATTAAAGATGGAGGTATAGATGGAGGTACTATACTGTAATTCGTATTTTCACATGTCTAGAACTATTGAGTCACATGATTTACTATTGATTCACATGATTTACTATTAGGGGAGGTGGTGCAAGTTTGATAATACTTGCAGGACTAAATTAAAAATGAAAGAAAAGTTGGAGGTATTGTACTGTAATTTTTTGAGCCCCAAAATGTACAATTATCGAAAATATGTTTTCCTATAAATAGAAGTTCATTCTTCCTTCATTTCTCACCAATTCACTAAAGCTTTAGAGCCATTATTATAGAGAGAAATCTATAGAGAAAAAAGAAGAAGAGAAGCATGCTACCTCACTATTCCAGTATCCAGTTTCTTCTGAGGTAAGGGGTATTATTTCTTTCATATTCATGAAGAGAGCTACTATTATTCCATCCCTTATTATTCTGTTGGAATAACCTGTTTGTGCGAAGTACCACATACATGGTGAAATTCTTCTGTTATTCCATTTTTCATTATTATATTGGAATAACCTATTTATGCGAAGTACCGCATACATGGTGAAATTCTTCTATTATTCCGTTCTTTATTATTCATTGGAATATCTCGTCTGCATGCGCTTTTATGCCGACACTGGTTTAAATCTTTATTATTACGTTGGAATATCATATACATGCATTTTACTGTAGAACTCGGGTTTCGTCTTTTTATTATTCATTGGAATATCTTCAGTATGTGCATTTTACATGGGACTGGTTCCGTTATTTATTATTCTCGTTGGAATAACTTATGTCATGCTGACGTACCACATGCATGGTGATTTTGTTGTTATTCCATTCTTTATTATTACATTGGAATATCCTATCTGTGCATTTCTGTGGGACTGGTTCCGTTATTTATTAATACATTGGAATAACATGTCACGCTGACGTCATCAGTATGCATGGTGATTTCATTGTTATTCCATTTTTATTATTACATTGGAATATCCGCCTTGCCATGTGATATTATACGACTGGTTCCGATTATTTATTATTGTAAGACCCCACTTTTATAAATAAAGATGAATTTTTCTATAAATATTATTTTTGAATATTATGGAATAAATTTGATATAATGTTATAGTTGTGGGTAATATTTATAAATTTTGCAAAGTATGCAAGTTGTTATAAAATATTCGTTTGGTCTGGGAATATTCTTTTTTGTTAGGAATATTCGCACAATGGCTCAATCATTGGTGGACCCCACAACATTATTGTCGGATTGAGAAAACGACAAAAATATTTTTATAAAAATAACTACGGAGGTGTTACCAATTAAAAGCATTGAACTACCCGGTGGTAAAAAATGCGAGAATCTGGCGTGGTTGCATAGTAGTACACACACGGTATTGATTATTGATGCTTACGTGAGAAGTCACTCATTTATGCTCAATTATTGCTACGAGAATTCTTCGCATCATATCTCTTATATTATTGATTCAATTATTGTCACAAAGATTATCATCGTATAATATGTTATAGTATTAAATCAATAATTGAGACGACAAGTTATAAATGATTAATAATTATTGAAAGATTAAATATGTGTTATGATTTGTGGTAAGTTTGATTATTTTATGGGGGCTCATATGTCATCATCTAAGAGTCTCTTCATCAATAGTATTTACCTTCGTCAATAGTAATTACCCTTGTGAATAGTATTTACCTTAAATCGATAGTAATTACCCTTGTGAATAGTATTTACCTTCGTCGATAGTAATTACCCTTGTGAATAGTATTTACCAGCCGTCAATAGTAATTACCCTTGTGAATAGTATTTACCTTCGTCAATAGTATTTACCTTCGTTAATAGTAATTACCTTTACAGACGTCGAACCACTTGTCGTTTCACATTCAAGGCGTCGAACCACTTGTCGTTTCACATTACACAAAGGCCAAACCAATTCGTCAAGCCACTTGCCTTTTCATACCAAGGTGCTAAGCTAGAAATCTTCTATAAATAGAGGCCTAGGGCTTCATTATTTTTCTTAATTCATTCAAGCTATAGAGAGAGAAAGTATATAGAGAATAAGAGAGAAAGAAGAAGAGTATTTTGTTACTACACCGTCATGCAGATATTCAATCTCCTACCAAATGTAAGGGTGTTATTCTTTCTTATTCATGAAGAGAACTGTTGTTATTCCATTGCTTATTATTCATTGGAATAACTTTGTATAAGTGGTTTACCCTATACTTGGTGACATTCTTCTATTATTACATTGGAACATCACGTCTCGTGTGTTTTACACCAGGACTGGTTCCGTCTTTATTATTACATTGGAATATCCTATCATGTGTTTTACACCGGATCTGGTTCCATCTTTATTATTACGTTGGAACATCCCATCGGTGTGAATTTCACGAATTCGTTTCCGTTATTTATTATTCTACATTGGAATAACACATGCTCATGCGGTCTATCGCATGCATGGTGATTTCTTTTGTTATTCCATTCCTTATTATACCCAGTTAGTTAAAACTTTGACTTCTATACTCCATGAAATTAGTAGAATATCCTTGATATTTGCGTTTCATCCAAAGATATCTTTCATAGAAATATTCTTCCGATCATTCTTGAATTTTACTCTACAAAACAAGATCATGTTGACAATTTGGACGTTAATAATTCTCGGATAAAATAATTCTTGAACTTGTTTTATTGAATTCTTATATCATTGTCATCATCCTCATGTTTATATTTTTTTGAAAGTCATCGTATTCAGTAGTGCATAGATGGACTTGGTATGATTATGACCGAGAGACTATTCGATTGTAATCATGACCGTAATGTTACAAATGATGTGATAAAAATCCTCGATGGGTAGTAGTGCATTGATGGACGATTGTTGGCATGATCATGACCATTAATGAATACACAAATATTCTTCGCCCGTAGTGCATGAATAATTGTGGTCGTGATACTAAAGAATATCCTTGGCCAGTAGTGTGAGGGGTGATTCGATGATGTGAAATATTTATT
Source organism: Panax quinquefolius (assembly GCA_020205615.1). Classification (NCBI taxonomy): domain Eukaryota; kingdom Viridiplantae; phylum Streptophyta; class Magnoliopsida; order Apiales; family Araliaceae; genus Panax; species Panax quinquefolius. Next base: position 93,321,579 of record CM035153.1, on the reverse strand, counting down.
AAAGGCGAGTCTCACCTATAAACGATGATGAAAAACCTTTTAAAACCTAAAAGATAGTAGACTTTATTTTCTACTTGACTCTTTTAATGGATCAGATATTCTTACCGCAGATTAAACCGGTTGTCTATTGTATTTTATCGGTTTAACATTATTGAAGACTATTGATAATTTATTACGCATTATCTTAGTCATAATATTTCTTTTTGGGCTAGTTGAGCTCACCCTTTCTTTTCTTTGTTCTCTTGAAATGATAATATAATTTGGGACGAGTCTGGGAAAGCAGTGATGGTCTGAAGATAGCATTAGTAGTCCTCACTATTCGTAAAATAGTGTGATAATAATCGTAATGAGGACTTTTTGTTTGAGTTTGTATAATATCTAGTAGGCGATATTTGTATTTAAACTCACGGTTTATGTCGTATTGTATACTACAGTTATGTTAATAAGTTGTATTTAAATTACGTACCATGTAAGTGTCGCACCCAAGATGGGTGATGTATACCTAATTTTGGGGGCGTCACGGTTAGTATCGAGCTTAGGGATATGATCCACGGCTAAGATGTGAGAATAGTACTAGGAGGGGAGGCAGGGGAATACCTTCGCTAGTATGACCTACCTAAGTTTATGTGATATTTTATTGGTTGGTCGGAAGATAGGGATAATTTGTTACATGTCAATTAACCTTTTGTTTTGTGGCAAGATTCTGAAAATGACATCCGAGAATGTTGAGAATAGCAATGGAGCGCAGCGATTGTTGATTCACCACATATCAATAATCGAGGATAATGTGCATCGAGGAAGGCGACAATCCTCATGCAAACAACAACACCGACCAAATGACGAATGATCAAATGTTCGGAGGCTTTTTATGCAATTTATGCAACAATGAAAGTAGAGGCGACTCTGTCCAAAACGTAGGTGGAAACACGGAAAACTCTCGGGTGGTCACCGCTAAACAATTTAAGGAGCTGGGACCACCGGAGTTTAAGGAGAGCCAAAACCACTTACGGCGGAAGCATGGATAAAGCATGATTACCAAGATATTTGATGTCTTGGGATGCTCCGAGAGAAGCAAAGGTTCCCTTTCACGCCTTTATGTTCTTGGCGAGAGGCGGATTCTTGGTGGGAATTCCAGAAAGCGTACTCAACCAAATTATCATCAAGATATCTTGGGAGAAGTTCAGGGGAGTCGCATTCAACGACAAATACTTTCCACGAAAGTATTCGCCACATGAAGGAGGTGGAGTTTATCAAGTTGGAACAAAACAATATGACCGTGTCGCAATACGAGGCAAAATTTGCGGAGTTATCACGGTTTCGTCCCACTTGGTGGATAATGAAGAGAGAATGGCGCGAATGTTTTTAAGAGGTTTGAAGTCGAGATACGCCAACATCTTATTTCTCATAAACCGTGTTTGTATTAGGATGTTGTAAATAGGGCTCGATTAGTGGAGAGCGATAATGAGTCAACGAACTAAAAAGAGAGCGTGGCAAAATTATAATACCAATGAGAATAGTCATCGAGGCGGTGACAACAAGCGTGGAGGGGAATCAACAAAGGCGGATATGGTAACCACTTCCGTGGTAATCGGGGCCAAAACAATAAGAATGGACATTTCAAGAAAAGGAGATTCAACAATGATGGAAAGACGCAAAGACCAAAGACCCATTGTTAAGGAAGGAGAAAGACCACTATCATATGCTTCAAATGGAGGAGAGGGACACATCGATCCAAGCTGCGTCATGCCAGTCAAAGCATGTTATAATTGTGGAAGAGAAGGTCACTTAGCTCGATTTTGTTGTTCATCAAGACAAATTCAATTAGGATGGAGGCACCAAAGGCCATCCCGAGAAAATTCAAAACCAGGTAGTGCAAGGAGAGCATTTGTTGTGACCTCCCAAAGAGCAAGGAACCGAATGAGGTCATCACGGGTAAGCTTATCATAAACTCTAATGAAGTCTATACTTTATTTGATACCGGTTCTACCCATTCTTTTATTTCTCCTACTTGCGCTCATCGATTAAATTTGACTCCGGAGAAATTAGACTTTGACTTATCTGTGGAAACTCCGTTGGGAGAAACCTTCATTACATCCATTGTTTATAAGTCTTGTTTGGTTCAAATCGGTCCCCTCACATTACCTGTCGATCTTATTTCATTAAAAATACTTGCATTTGACGTGATTCTAGGATTGATTGGTTAACTACTTATCATGCAAAAATTGATTGTTTTCGTAAGGTTGTTAGCTTTCATATTCCTAATCAACCTATTATGCGAATTCAAACGACCAAACCATTAAAATCAATCACGGTCATCTCAAGCCATAAAGCTATTCGTTTATTGAAAAACGGATGTCAAGCTTTCTTAGCTCATGTCACAGATTTAAATAAAAATACGTCAGTTTTAAACGATATTCCTATTGTTAATAAATTTCGACGTATTCTCAAGAACTTTCGGCCTACCCCCCAGGCGTGAAATTGAATTTTGTATCGACCTTGAACCGTGACAAAACCTATTTCCAAAGCCCCATATCGAATGGCTCTATTGAACTTCGAGGAGTTAAAGACCCAACTGCAGGAATTGTTAGACATTGGCTTTATTCGTCCTAGTACTTCTCCTTGGGGTGCTCTGCTCTATTCGTGAAGAAGAAAGATGGGAGTATGCGACTTTGTATTGATTATCTGGAGTTGAATCACGTCACCATCAAAAATAGGTATCCATTGCCACGCGTATTGATGACTGTTTGACCCGGTTGCAAGGAGCCAAATTCTTTTCAAAGATTGATCTTCGTTAGGATATCACCAATTGAAGATTAGAACCACGACATTCCAAAGACGGCTTTTTTAACTCGAGACGGGCATTATGAATTCCTAGTCATGTCCTTTGGATTGACTAATGCTCCCGCCGCCTTCATGGATATGATGAACCGAGAGTATTCAAGGAATATTTAGATCACTTTGTGGTCGTCTTTATTGATGACATCCTTATTTATTCCAAAAGCCGTGAAGATCATGAGCAACACTTGAGGTCGACACTCCAAAAGCTTCGTGAATATAAGCTTTATGCCAAGTTGAAGAAATGCGAGTTCGGCTTGAAGAAGTAGCATTCCTTGGGCACGTGGTATCAAGTCATGGAATATCCGTTGACCCAAAGAAAGATTGAAGCTATTCAAAGTCGGGAACAACCTAAATCGATGATCAAGCACGTAGCTTTCTCGGTTTAGTTGGTTATTATCGGAGATTCGTGGAAGGATTTTCTAATCGCTATTCCATCGACTCAAATTGACTCGGAAAGATACAAAGTTCGGTTGGGCGAAGAAGAATGAGAAGAGTTTTCAAGAACTCAAGAGGAGACTTATTTCAAAGACTGCTCGACAATACCATCCTGCTCGGAAGGATTTGTCATCTGATGATGCTTGAGCAAAGGGTTGGGATGTGTTCTCATGCAACATGGAAAAGTAATAGTTTATGCCTCATGACAACTCAAAGAATATGAGAGGAATTATCCTACTCATGATCTAGAGTTGGCAAATTGTTGTCTTTGCACTTAAAATTTGGAGGCATTACTTGTATGGGGAGAAAGTGGAGATCTTTACGGATCATAAAAGCCTCAAATATTTCTTCACTCAAAAGGAACTCAACATGCGACAACGACGTTGGCTTGGCTGTTGAAAGATTATGATCATACCATCCAATACCATCCTCGAAAAGCGAACGTGGTAGGCGACGCATTGAGTAGAAAATCATATGCAAGTACGAAAAGCGATATTGTCAACTAAAGGCCCATTTTGTGTGACTTGCAAAGGATGGAGATAGAATTAAAGACTCGAGGGACGCATGTGATGATAAGCGAGTATACGAGTAGAACCGACTTTAATTGATAAAGTTAAAGTCTTTCAAGCTACGCACTGGAGTCGAGTCGATGCGTATGAGGGAAGAAAGTGCAAGAAGGTGCTATGCTGGGAAGCAAGAATCGATGAAGAAGGAATACTTGAAGTCAACTCCGGACTTTGTGTTCCTAACGATACGATTTAAAGTATAATATCATGATGGAGGCACACAACACACCATTTGCAATCCATCACGGGAGTACCAAAATGTATCATGATATTCGTCATACATTTTGGTGGAGCAATATGAAGAGAGAGATATATTTCATTTATCTCAAGGTGTCTAACTTGTCAACTAGTTAAAGCGAGCATCAAGTACCAAAAGGTCCATTGCAACCACTTGAAATTCCGGAATGGAAGTGGGAGCACATTACCATGGATTTCAATTCACGGCCTTCCTAAGGTTTCTCAAGGCATTGATGCGATTTGGGTCATTGTTGATAGGTTGACCAAGTCGCTCATTTCTTACCGATACGAGAAACTTATACACTTGAACGTCTTGCTCGTATGTACATAAACGAATTGTAAGACCGCATGGTATGCCGGTATCCATAGTTTTCGATCGAGACCCAAGATTCACTTCACGATTTTGGGTTAGTTTGCAAAAAGCTATGGGCACAGACTTACGATTTAGCTCGCTAAGATATCATCCTCGACGATTTGGACAATCGGAGAGGACTATTCAAACTCTTGAAGATCTATTAAGACTCGTGTCCTTGATTTCAAGGGAGTTGGGACAAGTTCTTACCATTGGTGGAGTTTTCCTACAACAACAGCTTATCAAGCAAGTATTGGCATGGCTCCATTCAAGCGTTGTATGGAAGAAAGTGTCGTTCTCCAAGATCTTTGGGATGAGGTGGGTGAAGCAACGTTGTTGGGACCGGAGTTGGTACGTATGACTACGGAAAAGATTCAGACGATCCGACAACGATAAAAACCTCACAAAATCGATAAAGAGTTATCTTCGATCTTCATCGAAAGAACGTGGAATTCGATATAGGAGATCATGTGTTGTTAAGAGTTGCTCCATGGAAAGGAGTTACAAGATTTGGAAAGAGAGGAAAACTTAACCCTCGATTCATCGGTCCATTTTAATCCTCGATCGAGTAGGAGGCGTGGGCCTATAGACTCGCTTTTTACCGCCAAATATGTCTCGTGTTCATAACGTTTTTCACATATCTATGTTACGTGTGAATATGTGAAAGACCCGAACCATATTATTGAGTTAGAACCCGGACGAAATAGCGGAAGATTTGACGTATGAAGAGGTTCTGTTCAAATTTTGGATAAGAAAGAACATATTCTACGCTCCAAGGTTATACCTCAAGTCAAAGTTTTATGGAGGAACCACGATGTTGAGGAAATGACTTGGGAGTTAGAATCGAAATGAAATCAAGGTATCCTTACCTCTTCGACATACCAGTATCGCATTCTAATTTCGAGGGCTTAAATTTCATAAGAAGGGAGGTTGTAAGACCCCACTTTTATAAATAAAGATGAATTTTTCTATAAATATTATTTTGAATATTATGGAATAAATTTGATATAATGTTATAGTTGTGGGTAATATTTATAAATTTTGCAAAGTATGCAAGTTGTTATAAAATATTATTTTTGGCCTGGGAATATTCTTTTTGTTAGGAATATTAAATACAATGGCTCAATCATTGGTGGACCCCACAACATTATTGTTCGGATTGAGAAAGCGAAAAAATATTTTTATAAAAATAACTACGGAGGTGTTACCGTTAAAACCGTTGAACTACCCGGTGGTAAAGTAAAAGAATGTCTGGCATGGTTGCGTAGTAGACACTGCGGTATTGATTATTGATGCTTACGTGAGAAGTCACTCACCTATGCTCAATTATTGCTACAAGAAATTCCGCATCATATCTCTTATATTATTGATTCAATTATTGTCACAAAGATCATCGTATAATATGTTATAGTATTAAATCAATAATTGAGACGACAAGTTATAAATGATTAATAATTATTGAAAGATTAAATATGTGTTATGATTTGTGGTAAGTTTGATTATTTTATGGGGGGCTCATATGTCATCATCTAAGAGTCTCTTCATCAATAGTATTTACCTTCGTCAATAGTAATTACCCTTGTGAATAGTATTTACCTTCGTCAATAGTAATTACCCTTGTGAATAGTATTTACCTTCGTCAATAGTAATTACCCTTGTGAATAGTATTTACCTTCGTCAATAGTAATTACCCTTGTGAATAGTATTTACCTTCGTCAATAGTATTTACCTTCGTTAATAGTAATTACCTTTACCAGACGTCGAACCACTTGTCGTTTCACATTACAGGCGTCGAACCACTTGTCGTTTCACATTACAGGCGTCAAACCAGTCGTCAAGCCACTTGCCTTTTCATACGGCAGGTGCTAAGCTAGAAATCTTCTATAAATAGAGGCCTAGGGCTTCATTATTTTTCACGAATTCATTCAAGCTATAGAGAGAGAAAGTATAGAGAGAATAAGAGAGAAAGAAGAAGAGTATTTTGTTACTACATCGTCATAAAGATTCAATCTCCTACCAAATGTAAGGGGTGTTATTCTTTCTTATTCATGAAGAGAACTGTTGTTATTCCATTGCTTATTATACATTGGAATAACTTTGTATAAGTGGTTTACCCTATACTTGGTGACATTCTTCTATTATTCATTGGAACATCCATGTCTGTGTGTTTTACAATGGGACCGGTTAAAATCTTTATTATCTCGTTGGAATATCCTATCGTGTGTTTTACACCGGATCCGGGTTCCATCTTTATTATTCTCGTTGGAACATCCCCGTTTGTGTGAATTTCACCGACATTGGTTCCGTTATTTATTATTACGTTGGAATAACACATGTCATGCGATATTATCGCATGCATGGTGATTTCTTTTGTTATTCCATTCCTTATTATACCCAGGTTGGTTAAAACTTTGACTTCTATACTCCATGAAATTAGTAGAATATCCTTGATATTTGCGTTTCATCCAAGATCTTTCATAGAAATATTCTTTCGATCATTCTTGAATTTTACTCTACAAAAACAAGATCATGTTGACAATTTGGACGTTAATAATTCTGGATAAAATAATTCTTGAACTTGTTTTATTGAATTCTTATATCATTGTCATCATCCTCATGTTTATATTTTTTGAAAGTCATCTCGTGGCACATGTAGTGCATAGATGGACTTGGTATGATTATGACCGAGAGACTATTCGATTGTAATCATGGACCGTAATGTTACAAATGATGTGATAAAAATCCTCAAGTGGCCGTAGTGCATTGATGGATGATTGTTGGCATGATCATGATTATTAATGAATACACAAATATTCTCGCCCGTAGTGCATGAATAATTGTGGTCGTGATACTAAAGAATATCCTTGGCAGTAGTGTGGGGGTGATTCGATGATGTGAAATATTTATTAAAAAGTCGAGTCTCGCCTATAAACGATGATGAAAAACCTTTTAAAACCTAAAAGATAGTAGACTTTATTTTCTACTTGACTCTTTTAATGGATTGCATATTCCACTGCAGATTAAACCGGTTGTCTATTGTATTTTATCGTTTAACATTATTGAAGACTATTGATAATTTATTCGCATTATCTTAGTCATAATATTTCTTCTTGGGCTAGTTGAGCTCACCCTTTCTTTTTCATTTTGTTTTCTTCGTGAAATGATAATATAGCCGGGACGAGTCTGGGAAACGAGTGATGGTCTGAAGATAGCATTAGTAGTCCTCACTATTCGTAAAATAGTGTGATAATAATCTGTAATGAGGACTTTTTGTTTGAGTTTGTATAATATCTAGTAGGCGATATTTGTATTTAAACTCACGCTTTTATGTCGTATTACATACCTAGCAGCTTATGTTAATAAGTTGTATTTAAATTACGTACCATGTAAAGTGTAACCCAAGATGGGTGATGTATACCTAATTTTGGGGGCGTCACAATTATTCTGTTGGAATAACCTGTCTATGCGAAGTACCGCATACATGGTGATTTCTTATGTTATTCCATTCTTTATTATACTTAGTTGGTTAAAGTTTTGACTTCTATACTCGTCATGAAATATCATTTTATTTGGTATTTTCTGTTACGAGTTACTATTCATAAGTTACTATTCACCTAGTTACTATTCACTCTAGTATTATTCACTCGGGTATTTGGGGCACTTTTCATGCCGGAATACTATTCACGAGTTACTATTCACGGGTTACTATTCACCGAAATTACTATTCACCCAAATATTATTCACTCAGGTATTGCGAGTACTTTTCATGTTGGGGTACTATGCACGAGGTACTATTCACGAAGTACTATTCACGGAGTACTATTCACGACAAAAAATTGATTCTTTTCTGTCCAAATTATTTTTGGTGTATAAATATTATTCTTGAATTTTACTCTACAAAGAAGTATCATGTTGACAATTTGGATGTTATTAGTTCCTGGATAATTTAATTCTTGAACTTGTTTTATTGGATTCTTATATCATTATCATCATCCTCATGTTTATATTATGTTGAAAGTCATCTGTGGCCTGTAGTGCATAGATGGACTTGGTATGATTATGACCAGGGATTATTCGATATAATCATGACCGTAATATTACAAATGATGTGGAAAAAGTCCTCATTGGCCCGTAGTGCATTGATGGACAGTTTTTGGTATTATTATGGTTATGGATTCTCTTCGGCCAAGGGAGCAAAGATGAATTATTTTATGGCATGATCAGGACCGTTGATGAAAACACGATTATCTTTGGCCCGTAGTGCATGGATAATTCGTGGTCATGATACTAAATAATATCCTTGGCCTGTAGTGCAGGATGATTTGATGATGTGGATTATTTATTAAGTTGAGTCTCAGCGATAAAAGTGATGAAAAACTTTTTAAATCATAAAAGATAGTAGATTTTATTCTCTACTTGACTCTTTTAATGGATTATTTGTTCGCTTACTGCTTAAACTTGATGTCTATTGTATTTTATCAGTTTAACATTGTTAAAGACTAATGATAATTTATTCTGCATTATCTTAGTCATAATATTTCTTCTTGGGCTAGTTGAGCCCACCCTTTCCTTCACTATTCTCTTGTGAAATGAGAATATAATTTGGGACGAGTCTGGGGAGCGGAGTGACTCGGTCCAAATGATAGCATTAGTAGTCCTCACTATTCTTTTAAATAGTGTGACAATAAATGTAATGAGATGAATTTGAGTTTGTATATCGCCTCCATGAGGACTCCATTAAGAGTGGATATTGTCCAGAAGACAATATTCTTGTTTAAACTCTCGATTTATGTTTTGTCGTATTTTACACGACAGTTGTATATTTAAGTTTGTATTTGATTTATGTACCATGTATTTTGCGACTCAAGATGGGTGATGTATACCTATTTTGGGGGCGTCGCAATGAAACTCGGGGTTATCTCCGAGGTTGGAATTGATACTCCCGATGTGTGTTCCGGGGTTAAGACTGAACTTCCGGTAGTATCTGAAATGGATGTGAGCTGTCTTCCAGGGTTATCTCCGAAAGACGAATCTGGCCTCCTACAATGTCAGTAACAGGTGTGCAGAAAATTTTGAGTGTCTACAATGGAAGCTCAATTATCTGTCAGAACTGTTCTTCATTTTCTGGGTTACCCAGAAAATAAGATCAGTTCGACTGATCACTTTTGGGCTTCTACAACTTTCTTTCTATGTTATGTTATAGTGATCTAATGGTTTTAATGTGTAGCCAGGATGCACGTTAACATATTTAACTCATAACATTGATCTAACAACATCACAATAGCGAGATCCCTGCTGGTCAAACCTTGTCAGACGACACATTTATCTGTTTTCTGGGTTACCTAGAAAATAGAAAACGTGCTTGTCCAACCTACTTTGACCAGCAACTGAGTCCAGCCTATTTGATGTTTAGGTGATATTATGGCATGAGATTGTAGATCATATAACCCACTACAACATAGATGTAACAAAAACAACAAATCAACATATAACTTGAAGATCAGAGCCCAAGAACATCTTGTCAGACGTTTCTGGGCATGATCTGGGTTTTCTAGAAATCCGATAGTCATGGTCGGTCAATGAGATTTGATGTGAGACCCCGAATTTTATGAAATGAAAGTATTCAATTTTCTTATAATTATTCTATTTAGTAAATGGTTAAATTGATAAATCTTAAAGTTAAGGGTGATATGGAAAATTTTTCAAAGTAAGCAAGTTGTTATAAAATAATCAGTGGTAAAATACGCGTGGTTGCAAAGTAGCACGAGGTATCGATTATTGATGCTTATTTGAGAAGTCACTCAGTTATACTCAATTATTGCTACAGTAATTGTTGCATCATATCTCTCATATTATTGATTCAATTATTGTCACGGTATCTTCTGCATTATATGTTATATTATTAAATCAATAATTGAGATGACAAAGTTGTTCATATTATTAAATTGCAATATTTACAATGTCTAGAAGTTCTGTCCAGAAGAGGTTTGGTCACCTAATTGCGCGCCAATAGGGAGAAATTCTTATTGAAAAGCCCCCTCTTTCCTGGGAACAACCTGGTTGTTAAATATTGTGAGTTATAATATTAATGATGAATAAGCTCGTGTTGATTAAAGATTAATTTGATAGTTTCATTGTGTTGGGATTATTTGTGTTAGTAGAAATCGACATCTATTCCGATGATAATTGATGTCTGGAGGTTATATTGTTCAATCGGGTATTCAGGACACTTTTCGTGTCAGAGTACTATTCATGAGTTACTGTTCACGAGTTACTATTCATAAGTTACTATTCATGAGTTATTATTCATGAGTTACTATTCACGAGTTACTATTTATCAGTTACTATTCACGAGTTACTATTCACCCAATTACTATTCACTCTGGTATTGTGCATTCGGGTATGTGGGTAGAAAATTATTCCATGAGGAGATGTGCTAATTTTTCAGACCGTTGGTTGAAGTTATAATAGTGAATCAATATGGATCGCTAGTTTAAAGTTTTAATAGTAAATCAATATGGATCGCTGGTTTAAAAGTTTTAATAGTTAATCAGTATGGACCGTTGCTTTAAGTTTTAATATGGGCCGTCCGTTTAAAACTAAATCGATCTAGACCGTTCATGAATTAGTTACTATTCAATCCATTCTTCTATAAATAGAAGCTCATTCCTTCATTATTTCTTACGAATTCACTAAAACTCTTGAGAGAGAAATTATAGAGAGAAAGAAGAAAAGTATTCTGCTACTTCACTACTTCTATATCTAGTTTCTTTTACGGTAAGGGATATTATTTGTTGTACCCATAAGGGGTGTTATTCTTTCTTATTCATGAAGAGAACTTCTGTTATTCCATTCTTTATTATTCATTGGAATAACTCCGTACCACGCCAGATACCCTATACATAACTTGTGATATGCCAGATACCCTATACATAACCTGTATATGCGGAATACCCTATACTTGGTGAAATTCCTCTGTTATTCCATTCTATATTATTATGTTGGAATAACCTATTTATGCGAAGTATTGCATACATGGTGAAATTCTTCTATTATTTCATTCTATATTATTATGTTGGAATAACCTGTTTATGCGAAGTACCGCATACATGGTGAAATTCTTCTATTATTCCGTTCTTTATTATTCTGTCGGAATATCCTGTTGGTGCGAATTTCGTCTGACCTGGTTCTATTTATTATTCTGTTGGAATAACCTGTATACGCGGATTACCGTATACCTGGTGATGTCTGTTGTTATTCCATTCTTTAATATTCGCCGGAATATCCACATGCGTGCGTTCTGTGGGACCGGTTCCATTCTTTATTATTCTGTTGAGAATAACCTATCGGTTCGATCTATCGCATGCATGGTGATTTCTTCTGTTATTCCATTCCTTATTATTCTGTTGGAATAACCTGTCTATGTGGATTACCACATGCATGGTGAATGATCATTTGTATTTCATTCCTTATTAAATTATGGAAATGAACTATTTACGTGGATTATGATGAAAGTCATAATAAAAGCATTGGACTGATGAAAATCATGGGTATATATGGTATTAGTAAGTGTTATGATGAGTTATGTTGGTTATTATGTGAAAACATGAAAGTTTCTTAGAAATCACAAAGGGCTGGAAATCAGATTTTGGTGAAAACGGAACATGAAATTCAATTGACCATATCTCCTGTTATATTTCGAATTTTTGAGTGTGGTCAAGTCCTAGAGTTAGATCTATGAGTTTTGTAGCTTATCCAAGTGGAAATACTAGAAAAGGTATTGTAGATTTTCGTGTGGACTGCTTTTAGTAAAGGAGTGCAAAGCTGTAAAACCAAAAAACGCCATCGCCTTGAAACTTTAAAGAAATTTATTTTACCACTTAATTTGTGAGAAAAATTCTGGCCTTTTGGGACATGAAAGTATATAGTATAAAGTACCTCCTGTCCAAAATTAAGCTCATTCTAACTTAAAATGAGCAAGGTATGACCATTTCAATATTTAGGTTTTTTCGACGAAAAATGTTATAACCGGAGTTCTATAACTCCAATGACCATGAAATTTAAACTGAAAGCTCACGTTAACATGTGTAAGATTCTGCCAAGATTTAAAAATTTTTGGAGTTAATCTTGAGGTAGCTAATTTCTTAAGGAATTAATTAGAAATTAATTTTTGAAAAATAGTAAATGAATTTCAAAATTCCGAGAAAAATATATTTTCATTATGGGACTATATTATGCTAAATCCCAGAAAAGAAATATTTTTGGAATTGATTTGGTATTTTTCATGAAAATGTTCTAGTTATGAGTAAATGAGTTAAATATATTATGTGAAGTAACAAAATTGGAAAATAAGATTTTATGGCTAGGGAATCCTATATAGGGTATATGCATATTTTTTGATGAGGGATTTGATTATTGGTGATGATATCTTATGAGTATGGCATTTTTGAATGATTAAATGCATTATGTGGTAAAGCGTAAACAATTGAAATGAATTGTTTATAAGTTTAAGAAATTATTAAAATATTGTTATAATATTAATGATATTAGATTATGAGATTATTAAGTGATTGATAACATTGGAATATTCTTGAACCCTGGATAAATTATATTATAAATATTTAATATTTATCCTTTATCTCATTTGATTGATTATTTATATCATTGTCATGATCCTCATGCTTATATTGTGTTAAAAGTCATCTGTGGCTTACGTGCATAGATGGACTTGGTATGATTATGACCAGGGATTATTCGGTATAATCATGATCGTAATGTTACAAATGATGTGGTAAAAGCCATCTTTGACCCGTAGTGCATAGATGGACTTGGTATGATTATGACCAGTGATTATTCGGTATAATCATAACCGTAATTGAAAACACGAATATCCTTGGCCTGTAGTGCATGGATAATTCGTGGTCGTGATACTATTAAGCTGAGTCTCAGCATTATTGGTTTTACAGTTGTATATCTTTGGCCTGTAGTGCAAAGATGAACTGTTGGTTACTGGTTATACAGTTGTATGTCTTTAGCCGTAGTGCAAAGATAAATTTATTAGTATGATTATGAGCAGAATTTGTGATTTGGTATAACCATGATTTTTTGATGTTTCAGGTGAAGATAAGTGATGAAAATTATCTTCGTCCTGGATGAGAAATGGAATTTGAAACCACAATTATGATTATGAGTTATTCATATGATTGTGGACAAGAATTGTTGATTGATGTTACAGGGATAAAACATTATTGGTGGACTTTTAACATGGAGAAGATAATAGACCTGATGGTTTATTTGACTCTTTTAATGGATTGCTCGTTCCGCTGCAACTATGGTTGAAAAGTTTTATCATCTACCATGTGTTCTAAATCTTTGATTTATTACTGATGAATGCTATTGATAATTTAATTATCTTTAGTCATGAGATTCTTTACTGGGCTAGTTGTGCTCACCCTTTTGCTTCACAATTCCTTTCAGGTAATAAGAGTGTAGCTGGGTCAAGCGGGGATAACAGGGAAATAGTGAGATGGTCCGAGACTGTTAAAGTTTCTCAATACATTATAAAACGGCATGACATGCAATATATAATTGCATAGAGGACCTAAGATGTGAGTGTCGTATGTTATACGTCACTTAATAATTAATTTTGGTGAACAACAATAGGTTGATGAGAACCCAACTTTGAAAGGGTGTTTTGCCACTATCATATAAGATGTCTAATGACATACAATCTCGTGTTATCATAAGACAGGGATGTGCACATCCACTTGCTGAGTATATCTACGAGCACTACCTATATGATCTTGGAGTATATTTAAAATATAATTCTCACTTGGAGACAACTGAGATAATTATATGTCAAAAGAAGACTCATCATTGGAAAGAACATGATAGTAATCTTCTCGTTTTTCTTTGGGGTCTATTGGATCAACTAAGGATAATTCTCTGGGCATATAATATCTATCATAACTTAGATTCATGGCCTCCCATGTACGAAGGTTTCCTTGAGCACTTCCCAAAGATTTTAATTTTTAAAACAGTTATTGACTGTACTTTTATGTAACGTACCTTTGTAAGGTGTTGTGGTCGAGGTACCATGAGAGTTACATAAATTTTGTATTGAAACTCACAGCTTATCTATTATCATACTCTGCACGACAGTTCAACAGTTGTATAAATGAAGTTTGTATTTGATTTTTATAGAGTGATATCTGGCGACTCAGGATGGGTCGTGTGGACCTATTTTGGGGGCGTCACATTTGACCACCCATAACTTTCATTCTGTGCACGATCTGGGCTAGCTTAAAGTTCCAGAATACAGATCACATGACATACTACAAGTACCAATGTTCAAAACACAAAAACCATAAACAGAAAGACATCTACAAGGTCTGACATTTGGTTGTCAGACAACAAGAAAAAATATTCCAGATTTTTAAAATCTTCAAATCTGAGCCTATAAATGTTATGGATCTAACATCTATCAACCCATATCACTTAGTTATACTCCATACAACATGGTTAACGCACAAAAACTAACATCTAACATAGAATCAAATATCAAATTATTGGTTTAGGGTTTTATACCTTTCTTGACAAATCTTGTTTCTAGCTTTCTGATTGGCTAAAGGTGTTAATGGGGCTTTGAATTGGGACTGAAATGCTTGCTAAATTCGTAGGTTTAGAGAGAGAGAGAGAGAGAGGGTCTTGGTGAGGAGTTTGTGTATAAATGAGGCTAACTAATGAACTTTCTCTCTCTCTTGATCTTATATATAACACATGGTATAATGAATTTGCTAAGGTATGTGGCTGATTGCTGAGATATATGAGCATGTGATGATATCTAGAGTTGTTGAACAACTCAAATCTTGGCAAGATATACAAGTAAACCTAATAAAGAATTGCAAAAGGGCTTTTTGGACATTTGCATTGTAAATTTAATGGCAAATTTGTAAACTTGGCAAACCCTTAGGGTTTGACCATTAGCGTTTAATCCTAAGGTTCCACCAATTTTGATTATTTTTCTAGGATTTCTAATTAGGCCAAAAATGGAATTTTAGTTTCTAAAAATCATAATTTAGGATTACTAAATTAGTTTAGGTTTCCTAACTACATAAACTTAAAAATTAGGTTTAGGTATTCACTAATTAACATTGAACTTGCTTAATTAGCAATTAGGGTTTCTAATTTAGTAATTAGATTTTTCCAAAAATTAGGGTTTCCCTAATTAACAATTATAATTCTAACACTTGTTAATTCATCAAATTAACACAATTACAAACAATCTTACACTCTAATTTTTAAATTAGGGTTTCACAATTAATGTTAGGGTTTGGTCATGATACACCATAATTGACCAACCATTATCAGTACACGCGTACAGTACATATTTCTAGCACTGAATTATAAATAATATTATATTATTATCCTCATTTCTTGTTCCAAAACCAGAATTAGGATTTGGATTCCATATCTGATTTATCTTTCATATACATATCATTATTAATTAAGTTATAAGAATTAACTTACTTAACCTGAAATAAATTCATATAACAAAATAATTATTATAATAATTTCATATATTATTAAAATCATATATAATCATATTTTCATAGAGATTAATTAATAAAGATACTTTTACTACAAAACTAATTATAAAAATATAATTTATAATGGTCGATAATTCTAATAAAATTATTTGTTTGAAATTATTCATGTAATAAATAAATTTTATTTATCACATATATAAATAAGGTTTGTCTTATACATATTCCCATCTTTAAAATAATTGAAAAAAAATTTATACGCAAAATTTCTAATTTAATTATATAAAAAATATCGGGTTGTTACACTAGTAATGATTCCCAAACATAACCATGACCAAAGCTGGCAAGAAAACAAATTTAAGATATCTTTTTTGTGCCTAAAGTGAGCTTTGATAGGTCAAAATGGGCTAGATGATTAAATAAAGTGTGGTGATGCTAAAAGTAACCTTAAGTAACTTAAATATACATGCCTAGACTATCCTAGTGGCCAGAACAAGAAGAATTTGGAAAAAGTTCACTACTACAAAACCGTAAATAGATAACGTGAAAAAAACGTTGTGGTTTCAATCAGAAAAACGTCGTGGTTAAGGGTGTCATCTTTTTGACACCCTTACACAACGTTTTTAAAACATTGTAATTAGACACATTATACAACGTTTTTTAAGAAAAAAACGTTGTAGATTTATTTTCCAAAAATTAGTAGATGCTTGAAAATGTTGTAGAAGGTATGATTCCACAACGTTTTCTGGCTAAAAATGTTGTAGTTTAATATATCAGACAACGTTTAGGCACATTTACACAACGTTTATAATGTGTCATCTATTTAGAAGGTGTCATTTATTTATACAAATATACAACATTTTTAAAATGTTGTAGATAAAAAAAGAAAAAAAAGTTGTGGTTCACCTATATTACCAATGCACCTGCAATATGCTAATGCCATGATATATATATAAAAGGTCTAAATTCTCATTTAAATTTAAAACCAAAATGTATCAACCATTCAAAATACATCCCAATAATACAATTCGTTTACAGTTTCAAAGTACTACATCCCCAAAATATATACCAAACTATCCATATATACATCTCAAATTCACTTTTCAATATAAATTACTACTATATTGAATTGTGAATTTGATTACATCCACAAAATAAACCAAACTATCCATAAATTAAGCTAGTACTGAGACCTGAGTATAGTACTTTGGTAAGATCTGAGTAAAGTACTCTTGGCCATCACTGTCATTGTCACTCTTGGCCTGCAGCACTGCATTAGTCAAGTATTGGCGTCTGACATTCAAAATATGAAATATAAATTATCAAATAACAGATATTTAGATATTCAATGAGCCAACATAGATAATAACATTATAGCATTATTAGAGAAGACATATGACCATAATTTCAGGGCTTCTAGCAAAAATTCAAATACAAGAAAAAAGAAGCCCATACTAGATGCCAACATAATAGGAAAAAGACATAACAAACAAAACCCACTTCACTAACAAACAGATTAAGAAGTTCCAAGTCCAAAAATAGATTCAACAAAGACAAGCATAGTTGCAGCAAAAGTAGACAAGTCAAAAAATATGTATCATATATAATCAATTACTCATGATCGGAAGTCAAAAAAAATATGTAAATGACTCCGTGAACATATCAGTTTCCAGTTGTGGAATCAGATCAGTTGACTCCTCAGACTCCTTTGTGATGTCAGTGATCTTTACTGATCTTTACTGAATCCTAAATCTAAAATCTAAAACAAAATCATTGGATATATGTGATGACCACTTGTTCACTTGCCTTTTCAAGTTTATCATCTAGTTTTTTAATCTTTTGTTTCACATCCTGCCTTTCAAACTCCTTGAACTCATCCTTGCAGTGTCTAAGATCACTATCAAGTTCCTAGATTTCCAATAAAAAAAGGTTAAGAACACATCTTGCAAAAGTTAAATCAAAACATCTGAACCAAGACAAACTGAATTTAAGGCAAAAATCATTACCATAAATGACAACATAAATCATTACATAAATGTAAAACTCTGCATAAACAAAAGAATACCTTCAAGTTGTCCAATGTAATCTTCAAACAGCTCACTCCTAAAAAGCATAGCAAAAATAGCAGCAGGATCAATGATCGCCTCACTAAAAAGAAGAGAAATTATGCATATCTATATAAGATTAAATTGTCGCTCAACTAAGTAACTGAATAAAAAATCTCCATGTACAGTTTGAATATATACTACTTGAGGACCCTAATTCCCTAAGACTATAAATTTTAATTATTTTGAATTGGAAAAAGAAGAAAAAAAATAATTGACGTTGAGATTTCTGATTTCCCATAAGCATCATAGGCTTGCCTTTGTACGGGATCACTCAGAACTTGATAAGCCACTCCCAAAACCTGGACTCAAAAGAACAGAACTTTTTATATATAGATATGATATAAGTGTGTATAATAAAAGGAGATAGTAATAAAGAAGAGAATCTTATAACAATTTTAACAAACATGTAAACCAGATCCAGGCACTCAAAGACAACAGACGTGTCCATTGCTCTTTTATTCCTTAAGGACTATATCACATGTCAAGATCAATTCATTCAATCTGTGTACGTATATATCCATAAATGGGACAAAGGCCAACAATAATGATTTAAAGCACTAGATAAGCCTTTTTAATCAAACTACAACAAAATATAACAAACTACGAACCTGAAGAATCAAAAAATGATTATTGTCCAAGAATCTGAACCCCAACAAAACAAAAAAGATTAACTTTTGTTCTTTTACGAGTATAATACAACTAATCAAAATATTAATATCATTTGAACAATATAATTTTATGGATAGTTTAGTAGTAAGTTGCCGCCTAAAAATGGTACACAAATATTAGTATCATTTGAACAAAATAATTGAAGTAGAGAAGTTTTAGAGCTAGTACGAGTCAGAAAGCGATGCACCTTTGCTTCAAGGTATTTCTATTTGATGAACAAAGTATGCTTCTTTGCATAAGGAAATGATTGTTGTTACATGTTAACAAGCAGTAATGAGCCTGATGAAACAACGGATCACATTAGAACAATTATGAGAGAAATTTTAATGATTTATTTGGTAAACTTTCCTAGGAAAAATATAAGCCTATTTGGACAAAAACAAGTAGGGATAATTTCTTTCAACTCCACTGTGATAACTTTCACAAAAATGCTTGGATCACTAAACAGTAACAATGAAGCGTTTTCTTTTTCTTTTCTTTTTTTGGAAACAAAAATACTGAAGTAAGGCATCACTACAATAGTGTAAAACATAATTCACTTCATAATAGAAACTTCGAAATCAGCAATCCTTCTGATCAATTTATATATGAAGCAGTAGCTAAGTAGTAGCACAACAAAAGGGGAACATGAAAACTGTATGATAACCACTCCTTGCAAAATACACTAGAAAGACATAACTTTGCCTATATATTCACAGAAAACAGTGCCACATAAAGAAAAGTTTAAACATAATTCACAAGATTAATAAGTTGATAATACTAACAAGCAACTTCTTCAGTTAATAGAGGAGAAAAACTAAAAAGTTGACCCTAAATTAATATAATAGCATGAAGAGTTTTAAGAAAACATAACCCCAAAAGAATACAAAATAGATTATCAAAAGATATAGGAGAAAGACTAGAAATCTAACCATCTTTAACAACAATAGAATAAATCCAGTGATAGTGATGTTGAAGAAGCAAGAAATAGCTTAAAACTCGAACACGGACACATTCCCCCATTCCTCAAATAGCCTCGATTTACTACCAAAAACTCGAACAAGCCCTTCGAGGAGGCGAGAGATGGTGGCGACGCGATGGCGAGAAATGATGGCTTTTCAACGCCCAAAAGCCGGAGCTGGAGGTACTGATCGGGCCTCGTGTAGGAGGTGGCGAGGTCGGGAAAGTCGGAGACGTCGATGGTAACGTGGAAGAGTGACTCAGCGGCGGGCTGGAAGCCGGCGAGAGGGGCTTGGGTCCAGAGGGAACAAATCCAAAGAGATAAGAACGATGAAAACCTAACCTAAGAGAACGGAGAAATAGTATCTTTTTAATTTTAAGTTTTCACTTAACGTGTTTTTTACATAGATAACGTTTTTTTTAAAAAACATTATTTAGTTAAAACCAAAAAATGCCATTTTAAATAGATAACGTTTTTCATATATATCTACAACGTTTTGTTAAAAAACGTTGTGAAAAAATACCACAACGTTTTTTATAAAAACGTTGTGGTTTAAGTTTTTTTCTATTTAGTACTTTGTACTAGTGGTTCAAAAATAGTTTTGTAAAAAAGTAAGAAAATGGCTAAGTTTGAGCCCTATTTTGGGAAGCTTAATGGGCATGAATAAGAAACCTAAACCTTGATTAAAATACCTTGTAGTATGGTCTAGAATTAGGGCCAAGTGGTTAAGCTATTGGCTTAACCAAGGAGTTTAAATAAATCACCAAACTAATAAGGAAAATCACTAAAACTGCAGTTTTGCAAATTTGTCTAAGTATGAAAATTTGAGATTTTTCTATTCTACTTAGAACTCAATTTGGACACCTTAGACAAGTGATTTAGAGTTATGCTAGGCTATTCCAAATGTTGAAATGCAAATATATACAAGAACTTGTGAAGTTGGTGTGTAAAAGCTTAAAAAAGCTAGGTTTAAAAGGTCAAAACTCAATCTATGCTTAGTAAACCCAAAGGAATGATAGAACTAGTCCTAACTAAATATAATTCAAGTGTTGGAATGAACCAAAGTGACTAAAAATGAAATTGACAAGAATTGACCAAAACTAGTAAACTTAAAACTGTGAGCAGTGGCCTAGTTTGGGCATTAGTTTCAAGAAGCATAAATAGGCTTACTTGGAAACCTAAACTAATAAAAAAAATACTTTGGTATGGGGTCTATTAGTATGCACAAATGATAGGTCCAAAAAGACTATCATAGAAGATTCTAAAAATCCTCAAAGGTGCCTCAAAAATCATAACTTTTTGAAGTATATTTCTAAAAGTAAAGTTTAAGGACAGTAAATGTTCTAACATGTTTAAATGAACTAATAAAAGTGTGTTATGGTCCAAGATCCATGACATGTCATATTTGGGTAGAATCAAGTATGTTTTGGCATAGTGTAGAAAAATAAAGATAGTAATGCATTAGTATGTTGAAATGAAACACTCGTGTGTTAAATTCCTAATAGGATGTAAACTTTATATATGCTATGTGTGCATGTTATAATCATACCAAACCCCATTAAAGAGAAAAATGACTAATGTGAAAACATGGATGAGGTATTTAAAAAATGTATCTCAGATATAGAAATCTAAACTACAACCATGATCGCTGAAACTACGTGTTATGTGAGCTTGCAAACTATATAACTTTGTTATTTGGCTAATATGCTTGTTAATGTAAATAAATGTGTAGGATCTGTGAGAAGCCTTCAATTAAGACAATAGACTACAAACGAGGCAAGTTTCTCAGTTTATTTATGTGGACTTATAATTGTTATAGATAACTGTTAGTATGATTTATATTTATAAGTATGTAATACCTATGAACTGCATTATTTTCTTTGTGAATGATGAATGTCAAATTATGACTAATTATTGAATTGAGTCGGGGAACTCAATATATATGTGCAATGAATGACATGTACAGGACATGTGTAGTATGTTATGGTATGTATGTTGCTACCAGCAGGATATAAATGTGATAATGCATTTGTAATATGCTTGAACACCAAGAATATAAATGCATGAACTGAATGTGAAACCTACGTGCTATGTGATGCATGATAGACTGTAAGACTCACTGGGTCGTCGTGCTCAATCTTGCTTAATTTGCAGGTTAAAGTTATGACGCGATCTATCGTGATTAGGAGCGTATGAAAAGAAGACTAGTGATTTAATTGAGATTGTGTTGAATCATTTGATGGTATTTTCATGTGTAAATCACAGATGTGTAAATTTTTGAAGTATTCGATAGATGAGGATTATTTGTTTTAAAAAGGGGATATGCTTGAAAGAATGAATTGTATATATATATATATATATATATATATATATATATATATATATATATACTCAGGCTATATAAGTCATATAACAAATATGATTCTAGTATTAAGAAGATTTGTAAAGGTTGCGATTCAGGGAACGAATGAAAGACAGAAAGAAAAATTTTAATTATCCACATTTTTAGCTATTATTTCATTAAATTATGATGTAAAGCTGAAACAAGATAGTATTTAACGCACAAGATCGGGAAGGAAAATAGACCCGATTTTGGGGGCATTACATTATCTTGTTATGAACTTTGTTTTTTTTTAAATTTTCTTTTGTTATCAAGGTAAATTAGTATGTTATTATTATAATATTTTACCATTTTACCTTTTAATATTTTATAAGTAATGTGGTAAATTACTTAGTTTATTTTGCTTAATTAGTGAAGTTAATTACTTTATTTTGATAAATTAGTAGAGTTAATTTTTTATTTTTTCTTAATGAATGAGTTAATTGTTTATTTGAGATAATTAGGTTAACTAGTTGATAGCCCGTGCAATGCACGTGCTAGTTTGAATAATAAATTGTATAATTTATTAACACAGACGTTCTTAAAATTGATTACAAACGCTATCAAACCCAACACAACCCATTTTACATTCTAAAATTTAAACACTGCATAAAAATACAATATTATATCTTCCAAAGATTTAAGCCGGTATTATATCTTCCAAAGATTTAAGCCGTCTTTGGTCTTGTGGTCTTCTTTTGGATTTGCTTCCTTGTAATTGAGTTCTTCATTCAAAGCAATGCACCAAAAAGTGCAAGGTAAATATATCAAAAGATATGGGACTGCCAAATATAAATAGCAAGACCCCAATAATTTGATACTACTGACCTGTTTTATGAACTGATGCATCAGTTAATGTTACGTGTCATTCATTGTCTGAGTCTAACAACCCTCGATGGTAACATGCATCCTTCAAAGTATTGTAAACTATTTTATCAACGATTCGAATTTGTTCGTATGATGTAGTAAAAGTAGTTGTACTTTTCCCTGATTGCAGCACAATGTGAATGTAAAACCTTATTTCTTGTTGTTGTTTCATTGATTGTTCATACGTCCACATGACAGCTTTGCAATTTTCATACTCACGGTTCAGCTCTCCTATATATATTTAGAATCTCATAAGTCTGACCTGCAAGTATGGAGACTTTTTATAGTATACATGCACTATATAGTTAAAAAATTTATAACAACATTCACAAATCTATACTTGGTATTATGTGATACTGAGTTAATAATTTCATATAAGAATCGAGTTATGATGAATCAGAAGATGAAAAGCTACAAACTACTCAATAGTATATTTTTTTAATTGGAGCATTTCACCAAATAGTTTATATGCACCATGCTAGATAGCTCTAAATTAACAAAAAATAGTGTGAAGTACCTTAGCGAATTATGTGCACAAAAATTAACAACCATGCATGCCAAGTAAATGGTCTCATCATCCTATAATATGTTTTTTTTTAGTATTATTTTGTTCTATTTCAGTTTAAGACTTGCATACATATTAGAGAAGTACTCAAAAGCTTATATTACAACCATGTCAAGCAAATGGTCTCAACATCCCAAGTATCTTGGAAGTCAAATATAAAGTTACCTTGCAATTCTGTATATCTGGGGTTTGAGCCCAAAGCGAGGGAAACCGTCTTTATTATTTTGATTTTCTATCTAAATTATGTTTCACTAATCGACCATAAATATGTGAAAAACACTAATGGTATTCGCGAGATATAATGATGTGTACCTCAAAAGGAATAGAAGAATTCTATTTTGGCCCGTCTTTTCTCTTTTCTCTTTGTCAGGCCTCTTAGTCTCCTATTCATAGTGTTCTGCAACAATGCCAATACATATATCAATACATTGTGTAGAGGAGTTATGTTGTGCAGGAATATCTCTATTTATAGGACACTCCTGTAATGTGACACAAATTATAGTAATCTATCATTTAAGACCAAAGTAAGAGAGCAACCCAGTTTTCTTTGAGAAGATGGTAAACCATCAAGCCCTCCATGTAATAGCTTTATAGCTGCTATTAACATTTCTTCTCAAATTATTATGCAAATTAAATTCCAAACCATATCAAGAAGAGACTGGGATCGAGATTCAATTACATAGGTATCATAACTAATTTCTTAAAATGTACTCATTCCATAGTAGCAAGTGTTTCTTTTTATTACTATTTTAACATAGACAGCTGAAAACATATTCACACATAGCATTTAAATATATTTTTGTATTCATAAAATGCTTACAATTTTTATTCAAATATATTCATAATATATCTATGCGCTTTCAGCAGAACTTAAAATTCATGCAAAAAACAATTCTTCTTTTTTTGGAAGAAAAAAAAGAAGGTGATTTATTATGGAATGAAGGTGGATAAAACTCCTCACAGTGTACATAGATAAGTTTAGTCTATTATCAAGTCATTTACCACAAAGCAGGGTATCTAAGTCGATATCAAAGAACACAATTCAGACTACTATAATTGAATAAGGGAACAATAGCATATGTCAATCTGAAATTGATAATGAAAACCGTATATGTTATACCAAGTAAAAACATAGCATAATATAATTGTCTCATAAGAAAAGAAGAATATAATTGTCCTACACATAAATTAACGTGATACGATTAATAATTCTAACTTGATTCAAGATTGAGTATAGTTCGAGTTTGTCTCCTATATCATCAAAAGTATTATAGAATGACAAATTAAATACTTAACAATTAGTCATTAATGTTATTCAAAATAATGTCCTAAAATTCAACTGAAAACATAAATAATTAGAATTGTTTTATTTTGGTAGGGAGATTGTAAATGAAATATGTGATATTTTCCTAAACTAAATGTAGTTCTTATTATACATGAAGCAAACAATTAAAAAGAATTATGATAATTAGAACTCTATACTTAAGAAAATTTCTATTATGTTATCTCATTGCATGACAAATTTAGTAAACACTATTCTAATGTTAAAAAAATGAGTCTAACATCATTCAAATTTAATATGCAAGAATGTAAATGATAAGTAGGTTTTATACCTACTTATCCGGCATCTATTACTTGAATTATTTGTTTAATCTCGTGTTTTTTAGTTACTTTTCATGCATTTTGTTTCCATTTTGTAGATTATATGCTTGGAAGCGGAGTGAGTAACTATTGGTATAAAATTTGCAAGGAAAAGCAATTCCGGATATAGTTTGGGTTTTCATGTTCATTTTATGTGCATTTCATGTTCGTGACGTGGAACTTGGATTATGTTAAGGAACTCTTTCTTGGCATTCCGGAATGTCTTGCATCATTCTAATCGGAAGTTCGGATGCGAGATTATGGCTTTCTAGCAACAAAGACAAAGTTAAGAGTTGTTTCGGTTGTCATTACACAGCAGCAGATTCTTCCGATGCAATTTCGACCTTCATCCGTTTATTATTTCTCAAAACTAAAAGAATGAAAGTTGTAGAGCTCGTCGATAGCTTCGATTTGATAGGTCCCAGGCCCCGTAACTCCTTACGGTTTAAAAGTTATAGTAGTTTTAGCAGATGAGGTTCCAGCAGAAAAATTAATTGGCAGATTGGGGGCAAGCCGGGGCTTGCTCTTTTGTGCCTATAGATCAAGCCGGGGCTTGGGGTCTGGACAGCAATAGCAGCAAGGTAGCAAGCTGGGGCTTGCTATTTCAAAGGGAAATAGCAAGTTGGGGCTTGGGTACTCGAAAATTAAGACTCCTAGTTGGTTTCTAATGCTACAAGTGTGGAGTTTTAGTGATGGTGATGACTTGGAACTTCTTTTGGAATGGAATTGTAATCAAAATACATGTTGGAAGTATATAATTGATAGAAAACAATGAGATTAGGAGACACACAAGGCAAATTACGAAGATTAATCTCAATTTTTCGAAGCAAGCGTTGGAGGAGTATTTCAAGGAGATTTTCGAGACGATTGCGATTCTAGGCTACGTGAAGGGTGTTTTCTAATATTCTTCGTCTTAGACTATTATTTGTAATTGAAAGAATGATTTCCATGATTTATTTAGTGTTTATTTCGTTTATTATGAACTAATTCACTTTTTAGGCTTATGATGGATCTTTGAGTGAAACGATGATTTTGTAAACTTTGATTTCTAATTTATTAAGCTATTTCCAGTTTATCTATATTGATTTGAGCTTGAATCTATGAATTGCCTGATCAACAATTCTTTGTGGAGTTGGATGGAATCGAGAGAGGATATTCAAATCTAGACCTAGTTGATATAGCATGTGTTCAGAATTTTGTTAATAGCTTAAACTTGATGAGTGTTAAGGTAGAGATATGCTTGACACTGCATGTAATCGGATCGAGAACTTATTCTTCAACCTTCTTCAATTGTAATTCACATAGAGATATAGTGGGTTAGTTGATTAAGGTGTTTAACGAATTTCTATCTTAATTGTGGATTGATGTTAATACGGTATTAGTGCATCGAGAGGTGGTTAATACTGTAAGACCCCAATTTTTTTTATAAAGATGATTTTTCTATAAATATCATTTTTGAATATTATGGAATTAATTTGATATAATGTTATAGTTGTGGGTAATATTTATAAATTTTGCTAAGTATGCAAGTTGTTATAAAATATTCGATTGGTCGGGGAATATTCTTTTTTCGGGAATATTCGTACAACGGCGTAATCATTGGAGGACCCCGCAACAGAATTATTGTCGGATTGAGAAAACGACAAAAATATTTTTATGAAAATAACGGCGGAAGTTTTACCGTTAATACTATTGAACTACTCGGTAGTAAAAAGTGCACAAGAAAAGCAGCGTGGTGGTTGCATAGTAGCACACGATATTGATTATCGACGCTTACGTGAGAAGTCACCGGTTATACTCAATTATTACTACTGATGAATTGTTGCATCGTATCTCTCATATTATTGATTTGATTATTGTCACATTATCATCCGCATTATATGTTATATTATTAAATCAATAATTGAGACGATAAAGTTATTCATATTATTAAATTGCAATATTTACAATGTCTAGAAGTTACAAGAGAGAGGTTTAGTCACCTAATTGCGCGGCCATGATAGGAGAAATCCTTATTGGAAAACCCCCTCTTTCCTGGGAACAACCTTGTTGCTAAATATTGGGAGTTATAATATTAATGATGAATAAGTTCGTGTTTATTAAAGATGAATTTGATAGTTTCATTGTGTTGGGATTATTTGTGTTAGTAGAAATCGACATCTATTCTGATGATAATTGATGTCTGGAGGTTATATTGTTCAATCAGGTATTCGGGGAACTTTTCGTGTCGGAGTACTATTCATGAGTTACTATTCATGAGTTATTATTCACGAGTTACCATTCACGAGTTACTATTCATGAGTTACTATTCATGAGTTAATATTCACGAGTTACTATTCACGAGTTACTATTCACCCAGTTACTATTCACTCTAGTATTGTGCATTCGGGTATTTGGGTACAATATTATTCCATGAGGAGATGTGCTAATTTTTCAGACCGTTGGTTGAAGTTATATTAGTGAATCAATATGGATCATTTGGTGGAAAGTTATAATAGTGACTCAATATGGATCATTTGGTTTAAAGTTTTAATAGTAAATCAGTATGGACCGTTGCTTTAAGTTTTAATAGTAAATCAATCTGGACCGTCCGTTTAAAAGTAAATCAATCTGGACATTCAGAATTAGTTACTATTCAATCCACTCTTCTATAAATAGAAGCTCATTCCTTCATTATTTCTTATGAATTCTTTGAAACTACAGAGAGAAATTATAGAGAGAAAGAAGAAGTATTCTCGCTACTTCACTACTTGATATCCGGTGTCTTTTACGGTAAGGGGTGTTATTCTTTCTTATTCATGAAGAGAACTTCATTATTCCATTCTTTATTATTACGTTGTAATAACTCAGATACGCTGGCGATACCCTATACTTGGTGAAATCCTTACATTATTCCATTCTTTATTATTACATTGGAATAACCTTTTTATCTGTGACATACCCTATACTTGATGAAATCCCTCCGTTATTCCATTCTATATTATTATGTTGAATAACTTGTTTACGCTATCAAGTACCGCATCACGTGGTAAAATTCTTCTATTATTCTCGTTCTTTATTATTTCGTCGGAATATCTTGTCGGTCTGTAATTTCACGACGACTGGTTCCATTATTTATTATTAGTATTTAATATTACGCCGGAATATCCTATTTGTGTAATTTCACACGACTGGTTCCATTATTTATTATTCCATATTTATTATTTTGTTGGAATAACATCATCTGGCAACCGCATGCATGGTGATTTTTGTTGTTATTCCATTCTTTATTATTTCATTGGAACATCCCGTCGATGTGAATTTCACGACACGGTTCCGTTACTTATTATTACATTGGAATAATAACATACATGCGCAAGTACTACATGCATGGTGATTTCTGTTGTTATTCCATTCTTTATTATACTCAGTTGGTTAAAGTTTTGATTTCAATACTCCATGAAATTAGTGGAATATCCTTGAAATTTGCGCTTCATCCAGTATCTTTTCATGGAAATATTCTTCTGAGCATTCTTCAATTTTACTTTACAAAGAAGTATCATGTTGACAATTTGGATGTTATTAGTTCCTGGATAAATTAATTCTTGAACTTGTTTTATTGAATTCTTATATCATTGTCATCATCCTCATGTTTATATTTTTGAAAGTCATCTGTGGCCTGTAGTGCATAGATGGACTTGGTATGATTATGACCAGGGATTATTCGATATAATCATGACCGTAATGTTACAAATGATGTGATAAAAGTCCTCATTGGCCCGTATTGCATTGATGGACAGTTGTTGGCATGATCATGACCATTGATGAATATACGAATATCCTTGGCCCGTAGTGCATGGATAATTTGTGGTCGTGACCCTAATGAATATCCTTGGCCGTAGTGCGAGGATGATGTGGATTATTTATTGTCGAGTCTCAAATGATAAAAGTGATGAAAGACTTTTAAATCATAAAAGATAGTAGATTTTATTCTCTACTGACTCTTTTAATGGATTGCTTATTCTAACTGAGTTAAACTTGTTGTCTATTGTATTTTATCGGTTTAACATTGTTCAAGGCAAATGATAATTTATCCCGCATTATCTTAGTCATAATATTTCTTCTTTGGGCTAGTTGAGCTCACCCTTTCTTTCCTTTGTTCTCTCTTAGGAAATGAGAGCGTAAAGAGGGACTAGTCGGGGACGGAGTGATGGTCCAGATGATAGCATTAGTAGTTCTCACTATTCTATGAAATAGTGTGTTAATAATTGTAATGAGAACTTATTCTGAGAGTGGATATTGTCTAGAAGACAATATTTGTATTAAAACTCATAGCTCTTGTTGTATATTTAAGATTATATTTGAATTCTGTACCATGTATTTGGCGACTCAAGATGGGTGATGTATACCTATTTTGGGGGCGTCACAGTTGGTATCAAAGCTTAGGGATATGATCCCTGGCTAAGATGTGAGATAAGAACTAGGAGGGGAGAGACGGGGAATTCCTTCGCTAGTATGACCTACCTAAGTTTATTTGTTATTTAATTGGTTGGTCAGAGTATAGGGATAATATGTGTTATTTTAATTAACTCTTGTTTTGTGGCAGTATTTGAAAATGGCATCTGAGAATGTTGAGAACATCAATGGAGCACAGGAGACTATTGAGTCTCCACAGATCAATAATTAGGACAATGTGCATCAGGAAGGCGACAATCCTCATGAAAACAACAACACTGACCAAATGATGAATGATGGAATGTTCTGAGGCTTCATGCAATTCATGCAACATCAGGCGAGAGCGGCTCCTGTCCAAAATGCAGGTGGAAACACTAGTAACTCTCGGACGGTCACCGCCAAACAGTTCAAGGAGATGGGACCACCGGAGTTTTTTGGAGAGCCAAACCCACTTAAGGCGGAGACGTGGATTAAGCAGATCAACAAGATATTTGATGTCTTGGGATGCTTCGAGGAGCAAAAGGTTCCCTTTGCCACCTTCATGTTGCGGGCAGAGGTAGATTACTGGTGGGAATCTGTAAAGCGTACTCAATCTGCCGCACTAGAGATGTCTTGGGAAAAGTTCCAAGAGCTGTTCAACGACAAGTACTTTCCCGAAAGTATTCGTCACATGAAAGAGGTAGAGTTCATCAAGCTGGAACAAAACAACATGACCGTATCGCAGTACGAAGCCAAGTTTGCCGAGTTGTCTCGGTTTGCGTCCCATTTGGTTGATAATGAGGAGAGAATGGCGTGAATGTTTTTAAGAGGTTTGAAACCTGAGATACGTCAATATCTTATCTCTCATAAACTATGTTTGTATTCAGATGTTGTTAATAGGGCTCAGTTGTTGGAGCGTGATAATGAGTCAACCCAACCAAAAGAGAGCAGCCGGTAAAATGATAATACCAGTGATAGCAGTCATCGAAGCGATGATAATAAGCGTGGAGGGAATCAGCATGCCAGAAATGGTAACCACTTCGGTGGTAATCAAGGCCAAAACAATAAGAATGGACATTTCAAGAAGAGGAAATTCAACAATGATGAAAAGACGTTAGCACCAGCATCCGTTGTTAAGGAAGGAGAATGACCACCTATCATATGTTTCAAATGCGGAGGGGAGGGACATATCAGTCCAAACTACGCGATGCCATCCAAGGCATGTTATAATTGTGGAAGAGAAGGTCACCTAACTCGATTTTGTCGTTCACCGAAGATAAGTTCAGCTAGGATGGAGGCACCAAAGGTCGTCCCAGAAAAGTCAAAACCGGTAGTACAAGGGAGAGCATTTATTGTGACCTCCCAGAAAGTAAGGAACCCGAACGAAGTCATCACGGGTAAGCTTATCATAAACTCTAGCGAAGTATATACCTTATTTGATACCGGTTCTACCCATTCTTTTATTTCTCCTACTTACGCTCAACGTTTAAAATTGACTCCGGAGAAATTGGACTTTGACTTAGCTGTTGAAACTCCGTTGGGAGAAACCTTCATTACGTCCACTGTTTATAAGTCTTGTTTGGTTCAAATCGGTACCCTCACATTACCTGTCGAACTTATTTCATTAAAAATACTTGCATTTGACGTAATTCTAGGGATTGATTGGTTAACTACTCATCATGCAAAAATTGATTATTTTCGTAAAGTTGTTAGCTTTCATATTCCTAACCAACCAATTATGTGAATTCCAGGAACTAAACCATTAAAATCAATCATTGTCATCTCAAGCCATAAAGATATTCGTTTATTGAAAAATGGATGTCAAGCTTTCTTAGCTCATGTCACGGATCTAAACAAAAATACGTCAGTTTTGAATGATATTTCTATTGTTAATGAATTTTCTGACGTATTCCCTGAAGAACCACCTGGCCTACCCCCTGAGCATGAAATTGAATTTTGTATCGACCTTGAACCCGGTACAAAACCTATTTCCAAAGTCCCATATCGAATGGCTCCTATTGAACTTCAAGAGTTAAAGGCCCAACTATAGGAATTGTTAGACATCGGTTTCATTCGTCCTAGTACGTCTCCTTGGGGTGCTCCTGTTCTATTCGTGAAAAAGAAAGATGGGAGTATGCGACTTTGTATTGCTTATCGAGAGTTGAACCATGTCACCATCAAAAATAGATATTCGTTGCCACGTATTGATGACCTGTTTGACCAGTTGCAAGGCGCCAAATTCTTTTCAAAGATTGATCTTCGTTCCGGATATCACCAATTGAAGATTAGAACCGATGACATTCCAAAAACGGCTTCCAGAACTCGGTACGGACATTATGAATTCCTAGTCATATCTTTTGGATTGACTAATGCTCATGCTGCCTTCATGGATATGATGAACCGAGTATTCAAGGAATATTTGAATCACTTTGTGGTCGTCTCCATTGATGACATCCTTATTTATTCCAAAAGCCGTGAAGATCATGAGCAACACTTGAGGCTAATACTCCAAAAGCTTCGTGAATATAAGCTTTATGCCAAGTTAAAGAAATCCGAGTTCTGGCTTGAGGAAGTAGCATTCCTTGGGCACGTGGTATCAAGTCATGGAATATCTGTTGACCCAGCAAAGATTGAAGCTATTCAAAGCTAGGAGCAACCTAAATCAGTGACCAAAGTACGTAGCTTTCTCGGCTTAGCTGGTTATTATCGGAGATTCATGGAAGGGTTTTCTCGAATCGCTACTCCCTTAACCCAGCTGACTCAGAAAGATACAAAATTCGGTTGGAGTGAGGAACGAGAGAAGAGTTTTCAAGAACTAAGAGGAGGCTCATTTCAGCACCTGTTCTGACAATACCATCTGGCTCGGAGGGATTTGTCATCTACAGTGATGCTTCGGGCAAAGGGTTGGGATGTGTTCTCATGCAACATGGGAAAGTCATAGCCTATGCCTCTCGACAACTCAAAGAATATGAGAGGAATTATCCTACTCATGATCTAGAGTTGGCAGCAGTCATTTTTGCACTAAAGATTTGGAGGCATTACTTGTATGGGGAGAAAGTGGAGATCTTTACGGATCATAAAAGCCTCAAATATTTCTTTACTCAAAAGGAAATCAACATGTGACAACGACGTTGGCTTGAACTATTGAAAGATTATGATCATACCATCCAATACCATCCTGGAAAAGCGAACGTGGTAGCTGACGCATTGAGTAGAAGATCATATGTGGGTACGAGTGCGATATTGACAATGCAAAGGCCCATTTTGTGTGACTTACAAAGGATGGAGATAGAATTAAAGACTCCAGGGACCCATGTGATGATGGCGAATATACGAGTAGAACCGACTTTAATTGATAAAGTAAAAGTTGTTCAAGCTGCAGACCTGGAGCTGATGCATATGAGGAAAAAGGTGCAAGAAGGTGCTATGCCGGAAGCAAGAATCGATGAAGAAGGAATACTTCGAGTCAACTCTAGACTTTGTGTTCCTAACGACCCTGATTTAAAGCATAAAATCATGATGGAGGTGCACAACACACCGTTTGCAATCCATCCTAGGAGTACCAAAATGTATCGTGATCTTCGTCATACATTTTGGTGGAACAATATGAAGAGAGAGATAATATTTGTTTATCTCAAGGTGTCTAACTTGTCAACGAGTCAAGCGCAGAGCATCAAGTGCCAAAAGGTCCATTGCAACCACTTGAAATTCGAGAATAGAAGCGGGAACACATTACCATGGATTTCAAGCATTGGTCTTCCCAAGGTTTCTCAAGGCATAGATGCGATTTGGGTCATTGTTGATAGATTGACTAAGTCCGCTCATTTTTACCGAAATCTGAAAAACTTATACACTTGAACGTCTTGCTAGTATGTATATAAACGAGATTGTAAGATTGCATGGTATGCCAGTATCCATAGTTTTTGATCGAGACCCAAGATTCACTTCATGATTTTGGGTTAGTTTGCAAAAAGCTATGGGCACGGATTTACAATTTAATTCGGCATATCATCCTCAAATGGACGAACAATCAGAGAGGACTATTCAAACTCTTGAAGATTTATTAAGACTCTGTGTCCTTTACTTCAAGGGAAGTTGGGACAAGTTCTTACCATTGGTGGAGTTTTCCTACAACAACAGTTATCAAACAAGTATTGGCATGGCTCCATTTGAGGCGTTGTATGGAAAAAAGTGTCGTTTCTCGATATCTTTGGGATGAGGTGGGTGAAGCAACGTTGTTGGGACCGGATTTGGTACGTATGACTACAGAAAAGATTCAAACGATCCGATAACGTATAAAAACCTCACAAGATCGACAAAAGAGTTATGTTGATCTTCATCGAAAGGACTTGGAATTCAATATTGGAGATCATGTGTTGTTACGTGTTACTCCATGAAAAGGAGTTACGGGATTTGGAAAGAGAGGAAAGCTCAATCCTCGATTCATTGGCCCATTTTTAATCCTCGAACGAGTAGGAACTGTGGCCTATAGACTCGTTTTACCTCCAAGTATGTCTCGTGTTCATAATATTTTTCACATATCTATGTTACGTAAATATGTGAAAGACCCGAACCACATTATTGAGTTAGAACCGGACGAAATAGCGGAAGATTTAACGTGTGAAGAGGTTCCTGTTAAAATCTTGGATAAGAAGGAGCATATTATACGCTCCAAGGTTATACCTCAAGTCAAAGTTTTGTGGAGGAACCACGATGTTGAGGAAATGACCTGGGAGTTAGAATCTGAAATGAAATTAAGGTATCCTTACCTCTTCGACATACCAGGTACGTACCCTAATTTCGAGGGCGAAATTTCATAAGAAGGGGAGGTTGTAAGACCCCAATTTTTTTTTATAAAGATGATTTTTCTATAAATATCATTTTTGAATATTATGGAATGAATTTGATATAATGTTATAGTTGTGGGTAATATTTATAAATTTTGCTAAGTATGCAAGTTGTTATAAAATATTCGATTGGTCGGAAAATATTCTTTTGTTGGGAATATTCGTACAACGGCGTAATCATTGGTGGACCCCGCAACAGAATTATTGTCGGATTGAGAAAACGACAAAAATATTTTTATAAAAATAACGGCGGAAGTTTTACCGTTAATACTATTGAACTACTTTGTAGTAAAAGTACAGTAATATGCGTGGTTGCATAGTAGCATACGGTATTGATTATTGATACTTACGTGAGAAGTCACTTAGTTATACTCAATTATTGCTATAGTAATTTCTGCATCATATCTCTCATATTATTGATTCGATTATTGTCATAGTATCATTTGCATTATATGTTATATTATTAAATCAATAATTGAGACGACGAAGCTATTCATATTATTAAATTATAATATTTACAATGTCTAGAAGTTCTGTCAAGGAGAGGTTTGGTCACCTAATTGCGCGCCAATAGGGAGAAATCCTTATTGGAAAGCCCCCTCTTTCCTGGGAACAACCTGGTTGCTAAATATTGTGAGTTATAATATTAATGATGAATAAGTTCGTGTTGATTAAAGATGAATTTGATAGTTTCATTGTGTTGGGATTATTTGTGTTAGTAGAAATTGACATATATTCTGATGATAATTGATCTCTGGAGGTTATATTGTTCAATTGGGTATTCGGGGAACTTTTTGTGTTGGAGTACTATTCACGAGTTACTATTCACGAGTTACTATTCACAAGTTACTATTCATGAGTTACTATTCATGAGTTACTATTCACCCAGTTACTATTCACTCTAGTATTGTGCATTCGGGTATTTGGGTACAATATTATTCCATGAGGAGATGTGCTAATTTTTCAGACCATTGGTTGAAGTTATATTAGTGAATCAATATGGGCCACTGGTGGAAAGTTATAATAGTGAATCAATATGGATCGCTGGTTTAAAGTTTTAATAGTAAATCAGTATGGACCGTTGCTTTAAGTTTTAATAGTAAATCAATCTGGACCGTCCGTTTAAAAGTAAATCAATCTGGACCGTTCAGGAATTAGTTACTCTTCAATAAATAGAAGCTCATTCCTTCATTATTTCTTACGAATTCACTGAAACTCTAGAGAGAGAAATTATAGAGAGAAAGAAGAAGAGTATTCTACTACTTCACTACTTCGATATCCAGTGTCTTTTACGGTAAGGGGTATTATTCTTTCTTATTCATGAAGAGAACTTCTGTTATTCCATTCTTTATTATTCTGTTGTAATAACCTGTATACGCGGCATACCCTATACTTGGTGAAATCCTTCTGCTATTCCATTCTTTATTATTCTGTTGGAATAACTTGTATGTGCGGCATACCCTACACATAACATGTATACGCGGCATACCCTATACTTGGTGAAATCCCTCTGTTATTCCATTCTATATTATTATGTTGGAATAACCTGTTTATGCGAAGTACCGCATACGTGGTGAAATTCTTCTATTATTATGTTCTTTATTATTACGCCGAATATCACGTCACGTCTAATTTCAATTTCACGACTGGTTCCATTATTTATTATTAAGTATTTAATATTCTCGTCGAATATCCTATCGATTGTTAATTTCACGACTGGTTCCATTATTTATTATTACGTTGGAATAACATGTCATGTAATACCGCATGCATGGTGATTTTTGTTGTTATTCCATTCTTTATTATTACATTGGAACATCCCGCTTGATTGTGAATTTCACCGCCCGGTTCCGTTACTTATTATTCATTGGAATAACTTTATCATGCTAATCACCGCATTCATGGTGATTTCTGTTGTTATTCCATTCTTTATTATACTCAGTTGGTTAAAGTTTTGATTTCTATACTCCATGAAATTAGTGGAATATCCTTGATATTTGCGTTTCATCCAGTATCTTTTCATAGAAATATTCTTCTGAGCATTCTTCAATTTTACTTTACAAAGAAGTATCATGTTAACAATTTGGATGTTATTAGTTCCTGGATAAATTAATTCTTGAACTTGTTTTATTGAATTCTTATATCATTGTCATCATCCTCATGTTTATATTTTTGAAAGTCATTTGTGGCCTGTAGTGCATAGATGGACTTGGTATGATTATGACCAGGGATTATTCGATATAATCATGACCGTAATGTTATAAATGATGTGATTAAAGTCCTCATTGGCCCGTAGTGCATTGATGGACAGTTGTTGGCATGATCATGACCATTGATGAATACACGAATATCCTTGGCCCGTAGTGCATGGATAATTTGTGGTCGTGACCCTAATGAATATCCTTGGTCGTAGTGCAGGGATGATGTTGATTATTTATTAAGCTGAGTCTCAGCGATAAAAGTGATGAAAGACTTTTTAAATCATAAAAGATAGTAGATTTTATTCTCTACTTGACTCTTTTAATGGATTGCTTATTTCGCTGTAGTTAAACTTGTTGTCTATTGTATTTTATCAGTTTAACATTGTTGAAGGCTAATGATAATTTATCCGGCATTATCTTAGTAATAATATTTCTTACTGAGCTAGTTGAGCTCACCTTTCTTTCACTGTTCTCTTCAGGAAATGAGAACGTAGCAGGGACTAGTCGGGGGACGGAGTGATGGTCCAGATGATAGCATTAGTAGTCCTCACTATTCTATGAAATAGTGTGATAATAATTGTAATGAGGACTTATTCTGATAGTGGATATTGTCTAGAAGACAATATTTGTTTTAAAACTCACAGCTCTTGTTGTATATTTAAGATTGTTTTTGTATTCTGTACCATGTATTTGGCGACTCAAGATGGGTGATGTATACCTCTTTTGGGGGCGTCACAAATACTACGTTCGTGTTCTTGATTAATAAACTGGGATAGTGCATTGAATTCGAATAAAGGTGTTAAAATCAGAGTGAAGCTTAGGGTGAAGTCATAAGTCTAATTTTCCATTAATTGTTTGAAATTCCAGATTTTGATATTTGTGATTGATTTGTGATAGTTTAATTACTTTTTAATTTAGAATAATTATTTTTAATCATTGAATCGGATAGTTTAATAAAATTAGGATTAATAGGAAATTGATAATTGTGAAGTTAAGTTTCTTATTAAATTGTCTCTGTGGGAACGATACTCTACTTATCACTTTATTACTTGTTGACCACGTATACTTGCGTGTTGTGCGTATATAGATTTTACCCAACAAGTTTTTAGCGTCATTGCCGAGGACTATTTAGTATAATTCTTAAGAGTTTTACAATATCAGTTTAATTAATCCAGTTTTACTTAGACATTTTTATTTTTTTATTGTTTCTTCTATTTCAGGTGCGGAAGCAGTTTATGCAAACTCAGTCCCAAAATCCAGACTTTTTGCCTTTTGAGGACGACATTGAGAAAAGGTTTCAGAGGTTGAGTAAGTGGATCAAGGAAACTAGGTAAGAATTCGAAACATCTGAAAAAGGAAGAGGTAACAGTAATGGCAGCCGAAGATCGAAAAGCATTAAGGGATTTCGCAACACCTGATGTGGTGAAGCTGCGATCAAGCATCACTAGGCCAACAATATAAAGCAAATATATTGAAATTAAGCACAGGATGATACAAATGATTGAAATTGATTCGATTTAGGGATTTGCAAATGACGATCCGAACGAGCATCTGGTTAGCTTTCTGGAAATGTGCGACACTTTTAGGTTCAATGGGGTTTCAGATGAGGCGGTGAGACTTCGATTGTTCCCATTCTCTTTACGGGACAAGGCGAAGAGTTGGTTGCATTCTCTACCATCCGGTTCGATAACAACTTGGGAGGATTTAACTCAGAAATTCCTCGCAAAATTCTTTCCA
The DNA here is from genome assembly GCA_020205615.1 of Panax quinquefolius. Lineage (NCBI taxonomy): Eukaryota > Viridiplantae > Streptophyta > Magnoliopsida > Apiales > Araliaceae > Panax > Panax quinquefolius. The sequence goes on along the minus strand of CM035153.1, from coordinate 93,283,237 downwards.
TCGACGAAAACTGCAAAGATGAGGAACGAGATTACGATGTTTGAACAGCAACATTGGGAGTCATTATATGAGGCTTGGGAGAGATACAAAGAACTTCTCAAAAAATGTCCACATCATGGATTGCCCCAGTGGCTACAAATGAACACCTTTTACAATGGACTACATGGGAATCTCAGGACAAGTATTGATGCAGCGTCGGGCGGAGCATTCATGGCTAAGAGTTACGAGGAAGCATATGAGTTGATTGAAACCATGGCGGCTAATAACTACCTGTAGCCCACAGCAAGAATGACACAGGCGAAGGCAGCTGGGGTGTTAGAAGTAGATAGTATGACAGCAATGCAAGCACAAATATCAGCACTTTCAAAAATGTTGGAGTCGGTGAAAGCAGCACAAACACAGCAAACACAGCAAGTACAGTAAATGGAAATAATATGCGAGTTGTGCGCAGGAGAGCACCCAATGGAGCAATGTACGATTAATCCAGCAGCTGTGCAATTCATCGGAAATTACAACAGAATTCCTCAAAACACATATCAGAACACATACAATCAAGGAAATAGGAATCATCTGAATTTCTCATGGAGCAACAACCAGCAAAATCAAGCTCCACGACAAGCACATCCTCCAGGTTTCCAGAATCAGCCACAACCAGTTCAATATCAAGAAAGGAAACCCAATCTGGAGGAAAAGTTGGAAAAATTTATGACTACCACCGAGTTGGCCATAAACAATCACACCTTGATTTTGAAAGCACAAGAGATGTTGATCAAGAATCTAGAGAATCAGATGGGTCAAATTGCATTGGCATTGAATAACAGGTAACAAGGAACGTTACCAAGCGACACCGAAAGAAATCCAAAGGGAACTCACGAGTAGTGTAATGCTATTACGCTTAGAAGCAGTAAGGAGTTGGTTTCTAACTGGGATAAGAAAGCTAGTGCAAGAGATGAATGTGAGGATAAAGGGAAGGAATTAAAGAAGAAATGTACAGAAAAAGTGGTGCAAAAAGCAAAGGAAGAGAAATAACTTAAAGCTACACCACCTGCACCCTTTCCTTCAAGGTTAGAAAATAACAAGTTAAAGGACCAGTTTTCAAGGTTTATGGATATATTCAAACAGTTACACATTAAAATTCCATTTATCAAAGCACTTGAGCAGATGTCGCGTTACATTAAATTCATGAAGGACATATTTTCGAAAAAACGTAAGCTCCAGGATTTCGAAATAGTGGCGTTAACCGAGGAATGCAATGCAATACTACAGAAAAATCTCCTGCCTAAATTGAAAGATCAAGGAAGTTTTACAATTCCTTGTGAAATTGGCAATCAAGATGTGGGAAGAGCTCTATGCGATTTAGGAGCAAGTATAAATCTTATGCCACTGTCCATTTACCGAAAGCTGGGATTAAAGGAAGCAAAACCAACCAATATTAGTCTACAATTCGCGGATAGATCAATAACATACCTTTAGGAATAGTCGAAGACATATTGGTCAAATTTAAGTCACTAATATTTCCAGCCGATTTTGTGGTATTAGATTTTGAAGAAGATAAGAACATCCCTATCATCTTGGGACGACCATTCTGGCGAATCGACAAACAGCGATTGGCGTGCCTAACGAGAGGCTGATTATGAAAGTGTTTGATCGGGGTAGTAATGATAAAAGGTGTTCAAGGAAATCTCAATCCCAATTGACAAGGAAGAGTGCGAGTTGCTCGAGGAATCTACATGTGTCAAGTTCAGGGGTTGCAAAGAGGATAGTGGTCTTAAGGCATTAGTTGAGGATAAAAAGTCAAATTCATTATCCAACATGCAAGTGAACGGGCATGCATTACAATAATGTTGGTGTTGCGCGATAAATAATCATAATGCCAAAGTTAACCCAACCGATCCGGGATGAAACGGGGAGTAGTCAGGCTGAACGACTTAAAATCAAGCGCTAATTGGGAGGCAACCCAATTTTATTTTTATGTTTATTTTTATTTTATTTTTTAAGTAATGTTATCCATGCTAGTTAGATGGTAGTTCAGAATGTCTAGAATAAATTCATGTCAATTCATTAACTAGTAGTTCAAGTATAGTTGATTTTTAAATAATCTTACCCTCCATGCTTGAATTTGCTCAACATCTACTTATGAGGATGTTTTTCATGTTGATTAGGTACTCAAAGAAGCTATGGGAAGCACATGAGGCAAGGAAGAGGAAACTCTGCAGCAATAGCAGACCTTAAAGCCTTAACAGTCCACTAACAAGCCTAAGCTTGCCCCTTCAAAGCACAAGAGCAAGCCGGGGCTTGCTTCAACACTGCCTTTATATGATTCATGGCAAGTCGGGCTTGCCCTTGCAAAGACAAAACATCCAGTAGGGCTTGCCCCCTATCGCTTAGCAAAGACAGATGCAAGTCGGGGCTTGCTCCCTATAGAACAAAGACCCAAGCCGGGGCTTGGGGGTCAGGATTTGAGCAGCAGTTATGGAAGTTGGGCATAACAGACATCCCACTTCCATTCTACTTCAACTTTCTACAAACCAACTCCTACACAACATACACCCACGACCTTCACATAACTTCCCATCTCCTCACAATAATCAAACACCATCCCACTCCTCCCACCTAGTCACTCACTACCCACCTAAAAGTAGTATGCACACAAGCCAACCATGTTTGATGATAAAGCATATACTTTGTAACAATCTTATTCATTTATTAATAAAAAGTATTAATTTATTAAAAGGCTTTTAATTGTCTACATGATGCTGTTTTATAATATGTGATAAACCCATAGTTTTAAGCAATGCTTTTAGAATAATGATGATGATCATTCTAATGAGATCTAAATTCTTAGAAAGCTTAAAACTAAAATAGTTCCCAATCATTGGATTACTAAATTGGGGATTAGTGAATCGGGATAGATTGGTACACACGTCGTTTACTCATTGGATGAGGATGATTGATCTCATGATCATTTGTGTGGAGACACTAAAGCAAGTATGTAGGTGCTTATTAGAGAATAAGTTCAACGAAGCGTGGCTCGCTAAGGAATACCTAATGGAGTTTATTTGCACTGTCAATAGGAATTCTGTAGTGATAGTAGTCAAGTAATCCTTGGACTTGAGATCATCATAGTATCTTGTGTATGATGAGTTATACTTTGACTTATTCCTTAAGACCCTTAGGGTATATCAAAGGGTATGCTTGGGTATAATAAGTTGTACATGGAGATAATGTATGATCGATAAAGAATCTACCACTTCTAATAAAAGAAGAGAAATATCTTATGTGATTCGATAAATGACAACCCAAAGTAGTCCTTGGTTAAGGCGAGAATGAAATTAGAAAGGAGTTTCTAATTTGCATTATTTGGAGTCATGCATTTAAGGATCGAAATACATATAATTAAATAAAATAAGACTTGTGATAATTCCATGTCTTATATTTAATTGGGACATTGTATGGTGGAAGGATTGAATTATGCGGTAACTATTTACTCAAAGGTTCTTTAATGATTAATGTTGAAATCTATATTATCCGGGAAAGTCGTTGATCGTTAGGGAGGCTTATCCTATTGTAGAATAAATATTATTTATTTAAATAAATTAATTGTTTAATTTATTTATTTAAATAAGATTAAATTGTTCTAATTGATTTATTCACAAGGTTTAATATGGAGAACCCAAAGATCACACCATAAAAGGAAGAATAATTATTTAAGAAGTTAATGGCATAATCGTAATAATATGTTAAGTATATTTAATTTAATCTATGGTGATAGAATAAATTAAATAGCTTAATATTTATTATTTAATATTTTAGAAATATTAAATATAAATTAATAAGAGGAGTCTTATTAATATTATTACAATTATTATTATTTTAATTTCTAAAAGAATTTAGAAATTAATTTAATATAAGTACTCTCATTTATTCCTAATTGGATTAGGAAGAAAAATTAGTTAAAGGAGTTTAATTAATTATCCTTAATAAGATTAGGGAGCTTAATTAATTAAAAGAATTTAATTAATTAAATAAAACCCAATTCCTTAATTGTTAAGATGGGTTGCTACATCTATAAATAAATGAGTCTTATTATGGGTGATGGGGTTGTTGACTTTTCAACATCTGACATAATTCCAATTGTTGGAGAAAGCACGCTTCATAGAGATAGAAAACTAGGGTTTGTTAAATACCCATCTTGAATTTTCTTCTTCCTTGGTGGATCACCTCAGAGGCCAAACATTTGGGTGGCTAACGTTGATCGAAAGGAAGGAACCAAACCCGGTGGATTCAAGATTGAAGCGAAAGGATTTGGAGGTGAACTTGTGCGAGGAAGTTTCGATCTTGGGGTGATTTTATCCTTTATCTTTTCGTTTAATTAATAATTATCGTAAAGGATGATCCGGGTTTATGGTTTGTAAATTTTTTTTCTTTTAAACTCGATTTTTACACGCTTCCGCTTAATTTTTGCAATTTGATTCTTGTGGCATGAATATTACAACCTAATGATGGCGTGAGCCCAAACCTTTATCAAATTATTAATTATTTTAATTTGATATGTATATTGATATGTGTTTAGAACAATTTAATTGGGCATAATTTTATTATATAAAATTTAAAAAAAAAATCGTCACTATTTTTTTTGAAAACCGTTAACATTTTTTTTCGGTAATCAAGGATTTTTTTTTTTGAATGCTCAAGGTTGCAATGCACGGAAAATAAGGGGATTAGCAGGTCATGCAATTAAAAAAAAAAAAAAAAAACAAATTCAGCAGCAAGAATTCCATGCCAAGCTCGTAATTTTATTTTTTTTTTTAAAAAGGATTACAAGCCAAGCACGTGGCCCATTAAAAGTCAAGGGAACAGGATTTTTTTTTGAAAGGAACTTTCATGGTGCTATCACTGCATCATGGTGCTATATATATATATATTCGGTTTAATATGAAGACTCCAGAAGTTTGTTTTCTGACCGAATTTCTACAGAGTCTGCAATATCTATATATTATATATATAACTAACGGTTTAATTATATATATTATTACTAAAATAGTTTAGTTATATTATATATATAACGGTTTAGTTATAATATATATATATATATATATATATATATATATATTTTCAAAAATAATTTTATAATTAAAATAAAGGTTTATTTTAATTTTAAAATAAAAAGTTTGTTTTAATTTTAAAATAATAGGTTTATTTTAATTTTAAAATTAGAATTTCATGCTAACTAATTAGAGTTGGAATTGGATTCCATGATAACTAATTGGAGTTGAAATTGGATTTTATTTTTCCTTAAATAAAGGAGTTTATTTAGATATGAAATAGGATTTCATATTATTCAAAATAAAAGAGTTTATTTGTGAGCAGGAAAGTGAATCCACGTATTTCCTTAAATAAAGGAGTTTATTTAAATATGAAATAAGATTTCATATTATTCAAAATAAAAGGAGTTTATTTGTGAATAGGAAAGAATATCAAAGTGTTTCCTTTAATAAAAGATTTTTTTTTTTACATGGAATTGGATTCCATAATTAATTAAAATAAAAGAGTTTACTTTAATTAAAGATTTTTTTTTATATGGAATTGGATTCCATAATTAATTAAAATAAAGGAGTTTATTTTGATTAAAGATTTTGATTAAAATAAAATAGTTTATTTTATTCAAAATTGGACAAATTAAAATAAAATAGTTTTATTTTGATTTAAATTTGGATTAAAATAAAGGAGTTTATTTTGATTCAAAATAGATTTTATACTAACTAAATTTGCCCATTAAATGATATCAATATATATATTAAATGTTTATTATTCATAAGATGAATGTTATTTATTGATGCATATGGTGATGTGTATGATAATAAATGGGAATTGATTATGACTATTAATTAAATCGATTGGATTTTATTTTAGTTGGATCGTGAATGTATGGGTTTTATTAAATGGGTTCTGCACATAAATGCCTTCTCTAAATTTTTTTCTTAATGTAAATTCTATCTCCCTCCTATGTACTTCCCTTCGATCACGATCAAGATTTCTATTTATTTTAAATAGTTTTGTAATAGGAATAGTTAGAATTAATTTTGAAGAATTAGAGATCAAAGGAAAGGAGTGCTTGAAGACCGTTTGTAATGGAGCAGGGTTTAAATGTAATTGTTATATTTAAATATTATTTCTTGCACCCCTAAGGTTTGACCTTTTGGTTCACTTGGTGGCTCTAGTGAACCAAACTAGAATAAAAGTTCATAATCAATCAGGGTAGAATATAGTATTCTATATGTGCATGCTTATACTATATATATTATATATTATGCAAACATGCTTCGTATGTTCATTAATAATATGACGCGTATTTTATATATATATATATGCATGCTACGCTTAAACAAGATGAGACAAATTAATAACAAAACCCTCAATTTTTATATTAAGTCCTAAGCGTTCAAAGATATTTGGAATATCAAGCGTAGCCTTACAGCATGATAAAATTAATAGAGTATTAAATATTTAATATGAGTTTGTTGTGTCACCACAAGGCAAGTATTAAGTATTTAAGATGTTAATTTATCACATTTGATGCTTATAAAGAAAATTGAACAATATTGTTTTGTTGTGTCACCACAAGGATGATATTTTTTTCTTTTTGAATATATGGAGTGCTAGGTCGGACTTAACTTGGATAATTTTGATTCGGATGTGCCACCACTTGATCAAAATAATCTAAGAGGCAAAAGAAAAGGAGTTCAGATAGTTGATGTAATTAACAAAAGTTGTCTACCTAATTATTTATATATAGTTTGTTGTGTCACCACAAGGCTATATACATTTGAAATGAGATCCTTATTCTCACTAGCTAATCTTTAATTAGATTTTGCCAAACTATATAAGTGAGGGTAATATAGTTTGAAGAAAATAGTGGGAGATACCAATTTAAAACAAGACCTAATTTATTTTGGTAATTAATAAAAGAATGTATGTTAAAATGTTGTTAATTACAAATTCATTTCTGAAATTTTACAATGTCTAAAATTACTATCATGCGAAGCATATTAGATGCTAAATTAATCGTAATCAATTAAGCGGATTGGTTAAGAAAATTGAGAAAAGTTCTCATGGTGAAAAGTTATCTTATGTCTTAATACTTTATCCTGCAGAATGGTTGCGAACAATGTCTCGAGGAAGACATTGCTACTTTTAGAAAGTGGCAAGATGATGCCTGATTGGCTCAATGCATCATGCTCGCATCTATAAGTAACAAGCTTCAGTCGACAAGATAAAACTATGGATGCTCTTACTTATATTCTGCACATCAAGTAGTTGATGGTGAGGAAAGTAGGGGTGATAGATATCGAGATATCTAAGGAGCTCTTCCGATCTAGAATGGCCAATGGCACTATTATGCAGATAAAAGTCCTTAACATTATCAATTTGATTGATCGATTAGACAACGAGTTTTGTCATGGATGGAGAGTTGAGCCAAGATTTGATCTTGCACCACTCCGGACTCCTTTCACAATTGTTGTGAATTTTTCATATGAACAAGCTAGATATCGCCTTGGCGATTTGCTTAACATATTGAAAAATGTTGAGAGTCACTTTCAACCAAGAAAGGCCGTGTCTTCTTGGTAGGGGCCAAAGGATCTTCGAAAAGAAGAATGATTCAAAGAAGGTATATAGAAAGGCATAAACATAGGATAATAAGAACAAAACCGTCACGGATAGCAAAGGAGTTTGCTTCCACCGCAATAAGCTTTGGACTTTGGAAAGAAAGCTGCGAGAAGCATCTTGCGAGAGGCTAACCAAAGAAGCTTAGTGAAGTTTGGTTACATAAAGACAAATTTGTTTATGATTTAAAATAATTTTTCTTTAAGTCAAGGTTCTACTTTGGTATTGGATACCGACTTAGGTTATCATAAATATAGATTTATGAAGGGACCAAGCAGAAGTAGAAAGCTAAACAAATATAAGTAATCCTATGTGCGGGAAATGTAGCAAAGGTTGCCACATTAGCCATAGAAACTTATAGTTTAGCAATACCTACGAGCAAATCTATTAAGTCAATAAGTTGTTATTGTATTCCAATTCTTGTTAAAAATATTATTTCCATTTTATTGTTGGACAATGAAATCTTTGGTATTATAATTAAGAACAATTGTTGTTCTATTTATAATAATAATGTTTTGTATAGAACTGGAATATTACTTAATAAATTTTGTATACTTGACTTACATGAAAATAATTTTGTAAATTGAACAAACTAGTCTAAGAAAAGGAGATGATCATTCAAAGAGTTGAATGTGTGTATTTGTTAAAATACAAGTGTGAATTATTTGAAAGGTTCAAAGAATTCAGAAGTGAAACAAATTGACAAAGTATTAAAATTCTTTGATTAGATCAAGGAATAAATACTTGTGCAATAAGTTTCTTGATCATCTCAAATGGTTTTCTTATAATGGACGCCTCCTGATATGTAATAAATGATTTATGTATCTGAAAGGAAAAATCATACCTTGTTGAACATGGTACGGTCCATAATGATTTTCTGAGCATTCCAAAGTATCCTTACAAGGTTATGTCCTAGAAATGGCTACATATCTACGAAAATGGTAACCTCTAAATCCGGCCCCAAGACTCCATAAAAGTTATGGACAGGGAGGATTCCTAATCTTAAGTATGTTAAGATAAGGGGTTGTCCAACTTATGTGAAAAGGTTTCAAAGGATAAGCTTGGGACAAGATTTAACATGTACAGATTTGTGGGACATCCTAAAGTAAGTTTAGGGTATATGTTCTATAATTCTACTTAGCAAAAGGTGTTTGTTACGAAACACGCTGCCTTCTAAGATAAAGGTGTTTATCATTGAAGGGGCTAGTGGGAGGATTATAGATCTTGAAAGGTCAAGAACCACAAAACACTATAAGTCAAATAAGAGGAACCTGTAGATAGACCTATTGTACCACAATCGAATCGTAAATCTGGAATAGTACCAAAGATACCTAGGAGGTATGGATTCATCATGGATGATGATGATGAGGTACACATCATAGAAGATGATGATCCAGAGTTACATTCGATGAGGTAAGACTTCTAGTGTGTACAAAAGGGTCAGTGGGAGCATCGTGACATTCCTAGTACTATATGTTGATATACTATGGATGAGGAATAACTTATCAATGCTACAATCAGAAAAGATAAAGTTGTCTAAACATTCTTCCATGAATGATTTGGAAGAGTATCTTAATTGGGGATATAAATCTATATAGATAGATTTAAGAGGATGCTCGACTTAACCCAAGGAACGTATATTCATTTGATGCTAAAGTTGTTTAGCATGACAAACTCCAAGAGATGTCTCATGTCGATGAGCTATGGAGTGTATCTCTCTTAATAGTCCCCACAGACTCCTGAAAAGAGAGATCGCATGAGCAACAATCATGTATCTGATGAAATATCTGAGACACGATGTTGATCGGTCATATTATGGAGAAGTTCACTATGAGTCAGTGAAAAATATCTTAAAGTGCTTGACCGGCACTAAGGATGTGATCATATTCATGGTGGGTCTAAATTAAAACTAGAGAGCTTAACAGACTTAAGTTTTTCAGACAGACCAAGATGACGAGAAAAATCCACTTTAAGGTAAAGCGTTATCTTGAGCAATTGGTGCGATGAATTGGAAAGGTTCCAAACAATGAAAGAGTTCTTTGGTTTAGTAATAAAGACAAAGTAAATAGCTATAAATGAAGGCTGCAAGTTGATTGTTTGGATTAAAAGTTCATTCTGAACTAGGAATAGTTCTAAGTCTCATCTTGGATCTAAACATGTGTTGTGGCACTTTCATTTGATTATAAGAATCATTAAAGATGGGAAATCACTATAGAGATAGTGGACTCTCAAGAACAACATTACATATCCATTAACTAAAAGCTTATCCAATGGCGGGATAATCGTCACTTAGAAGAAGAGTATAAGATACCATGACGATTGGCTTTAGTGCAAGTGGGAGATTGAAAGTAGTATGCACACAAACCCGATCATGTTTGATGATAAAGCATATACTTTGTAACAATCTTATTCATTTATTAATAAAAGTATTAATTTATTAAAAGGCTTTTAATTGTCTACGTGATCTTTGTTTTATAATATGTGATAAACCCATAGTTTTAAGCAATGCTTTTAGAATAATGATGATGATCATTCTAATGAGATCTAAATTCTTAGAAAGCTTAAAACTAAAATAGTTCCCAATCATTGGATTACTAAATTGGGGATTAGTGAATCAGGATAGATTGGTACATCGTTAACTTACTCATTGGATGAGGATGATTGATCTCATGATCATTTGTGTGGGAACACTAAAAGCAAGTATGTAGGTGCTTATTAGAGAATAAGTTCTTTGAGCATTGGCTCGCTAAGGAATACCTAATGGAGTTTTATTTGTGCATCGATAGGAATTTCTGTAGTGATAGTAGTACAAGTAATCCTTGGACTTGAGATCATCATAGTATCTTGTGTATGATGAGTTATACTTTGACTTATTCCTTAAGACCCTTAGGGTATATCAAAGGGTATGCTTGGGTATAATAAGTTATACATGGAGATAATGTATGATCGATAAAGAATCTACCACTTCTAATAAAAGAAGAGAAATGTCTATGTGATTCGATAAATGACAACCCAAGTAGTCCTTGGCAAAAGCGAGAATGAAATTAGAAAGGAGTTTCTAATTTGCATTATTTGAGTTGTGCATTTAAGGATCGAAATACATATAATTAAATAAAATAAGACTTGCCGATAATTCCATGTCTTATATTTAATTGGGACATTGTATGGTGGAAGGATTGAATTGTCTGGTAACTATTTACTCAAAGGTTCTTTAATGATTAATGTTGAAATCTATATTATACGGAAAGTCGTTGATCATTTAGGGAGGCTTATCCTATTGTAGAATAAATATTATTTATTTAAATAAATTAATTATTTAATTTATTTATTTAAATAAGATTAGAATTATTCTAATTGATTTATTCACATTAGGTTTAATATGGAGAAGCGTAAAGGGTCACACCATAAAAGGAAGAATAATTATTTAAGAAGTTAATGGCATAATCGTAATAATATGTTAAGTATATTTAATTTAATCTATGGTGATAGAATAAATTAAATAGCTTAATATTATTATTTAATATTTTAGAAATATTAAATATAAATTAATAAGAGAGTCTTATTAATATTATTACAATTATTATTATTTTAATTTCTAAAGAGTTTAGAAATTAATTTAATATAATACTCTAATTTATTCCTAATTGGATTAGGAAGGAAAATTAGTTAAAGGAGTTTAATTAATTATCCTAATAAGATTAGGGAGCTTAATTAATTAAAAGAATTTAATTAATTAAATAAAACCCAATTCCTTAATTGTTAAGATGGGTTGCCCACATCTATAAATAAGAGAGTCTTATTATGGGTGGTGGGGGTTGTTGACTTTTCAACATACTGACATAATTCCAATTGTTGGGAGAGTACGCCTTTCATAGAGATAGAAAACTAGGGGTTTGAGCCAAATACCCATCTTCTTGAATTTTCTTCTTCCTTGGTGGATCACCTCTAGAGGCCAAACATTTGGGTGGCTAACGTTGATCAAAGGAAGGAACCAAACCCGGTGGATTCAAGATTGAACGCGAAAGGATTTGGAGGTGAACTTGTACCTGAGGAAGCTCGATCTTCAAGGGTATGATTTTATTCTTTATCTTTTCGTTTAATTAATAATTATGCATAAAGGATGATCCGGGTTTATGGTTTGTAATTTTTTTTTTTTAAACTCTGATTTTACACGCTTCCGCTTAATTTTTGCAATTTGATTGCGCACATGAATATTACAAACCTAACACCACCTACATAAACTCCTCTCTATAAAACCACCCTTCACCACACAATCTAACAATACCAATTTGGATGTTTGAGGATAGAGTTTATGCAAATCTCTACAACTTACCTGTAATTATACTGAAAGTAGAAGTTGTTTTCTAATTCCTCAATTTCTATCCCCATAGTTCGAACAAAATCACCAAGGACCACATGTTTGAGGCCATGAATCTATCTTTTACCTCCTTGAACACTACGCTCCAGAGCTTCAATCCTATTGCCCATTTCCCATACCAACAACCAGCACCAACGCCAAGGTTCCCACCCAGCAATTCCGATGAAGAACACCAACCACCACCAACCCAGACTTAGGCGATTACAGGGAAGTCCTCTCTTATTTATTGCTTTATCTATATACAATGAGGGCATTGTAATTTTCAAGTTTGGGGGATAAAGTTTCATGTTTGCATATTTAATTTCATTAGCTAGGTTTGCATATGTTAGTTCATTGTTTAGTTTAAGGATTATTACATGTTGCATTCAGATAATCATGTGGTTGCATAGTAGCTTAGGAATGTAAATAGTTTTTATTTATCTTTGCATTCATGTTATATTTACCACATATATATTGACAAAAAAAAATTAAAAAATTTAACAATTCAAAAATAATAGTTAGTTAATATGTTCATCTTACATGAGTCCAGTTGTTTGATTGTTACAGTCTATTTTGGCCAATGATGAGAATGAAATTGAGTAGGCAACTATAGTACTGACTATTAGAGCTTTGATGTGATTTCTTGTTATGAATTGAATCTTTTTCTGTTTGAAACTGGTATAATAAGTATAGCACAGTAAAAACAACTTGTGATTGATTGAGTTTAAATTGATACATAATGGGACTCTAAAGGATAATGCTAGTTTGAATGAAAGAATGACAAGAATAAGTAGTGATGGCTAAAGTTAGCCAAAAACCTTTTTTGGGGGAATATTTGGGGTATATAAGCTATATAAAAAAAGAAGAAGAAAAAAAAAAAAAAGAAAAAAAAGTATGAATAAACACCGTGGCGTGCTTGTCTAGTTTTGTGGCCTTTGTTACTTGAGTCGATGAAGCAGGGGATTGTCTTACACCTAGCGCCCTAAGGTCTTAATGGTGCAGTAGTCGTTGGTCGAAAGCTCGTTAAATGACATTGAAAAGCCTAAGGAAATAAGGCATTGCATAGTATGTGTATATAAACCAAAAAAAAAAAAGAATAAAGCGGGAAATAAGAGCAAAAAGCCCCCGTAGATGAAAATAAAGCATAAGTATCCCATGTTGACCCTCGATATTGGTAATTGTTTGATTTTAGTTGGATATTGGTAAAGTTATGGCAGTTTTAGCAGAGGAGGTTCCAACAGAAAAATTAATTGGCAGATTGGGGGCAAGCCGGGGCTTGCTCTTTTGTGCTATAAAGCAAGCCGGGCTTTGGGGGGTGCAGGCGACAATAGCGACAAAGTAGCAATAGGGCTTGCTATTTCAAAGGAAAATAGCAAGCTGGGGCTTGGGTACTCGAAAATTAAGACTCCTAGTTGGTTTCTAATGCTACATGTGTGGAGTTTTAGTGATGGTGATGACTTGGGACTTGTTTTGGAATGGAATTGTAATGTTGGAAGTATATAATTGGTAGCAAACACTGAGATTAGGAGACACACAAGGCAAATTACGAAGATTAATCTCAATTTTTCGAAGCAAGCGTTGAAGGAGTATTTCAAGGAGATTTTCGAGACGATTGCGATTCTAGGCTACGTGAAGGGTGTTTTCTAATATTCTTCGTCTTAGACTATTATTTGTAATTGAAAGAATGATTTCCATGAATTATTTAGTGTTTATTTCATTTATTATGAACTAATTCACTTTTTAGGCTTATGATGGATCTTTGAGTGAAACGATGATTTTGTAAACTTTGATTTCTAATTTAATAAGTTATTTCCAGTTTATCTATATTGATTTGAGCTTGAATCTATGAATTTTCTGATCAACAATTCTTTGTGGAGTTGGATGGAATCGAGAGAGGATATTCAAATCTAGACCTAGTTGATATAGCATGTGTTCAGGATTTTGTTAATAGCTTAAACTTGATGAGTGTTAAGGTAGAGATATGCTTGACACTGCATGTAATCGGATAGAGAACTTATTCTTCAACCTTCTTCAATTGTAATTCACATAGAGATATAGTGGGTTAGTTGATTAAGGTGTTTAACGAATTTCTATCTTAATTGTGGATTGATGTTAATACAGTATTAGTGCATCGAGAGGTGGTTAATACTACGTTCGTGTTCTTGATTAATAAACTGAGATAGTGCATTGAATTGGAATAAAGGTGTTAAAATCAGAGTGAAGCTTAGGGTGAAGTCATAAGTCTAATTTTCCATTAATTGTTTGAAATTCCAGATTTTGATATTTGTGATTGGTTTGTGATAGTTTAATTACTTTTTAATTTAGAATAATTATTTTTAATCATTGAATTGGATAGTTTAATAAAATTAGGATTAATAGGAAATTGATAATTATGAAGTTAAGTTTCTTATTAAATTGTCTCTGTGGGAACGATACTCTACTTATCACTTTATTACTTGTTGACCACGTATACTTGCGTGTTGTGCGTATATAGATTTTACCTAATAGTAAACTCTTATGTTTCTCCAATAAAAGTACATGTTATATTCCAGTAAACAATTATACACATGTATACTGAACTTTTAATCATATGCAATAGTCACCATGTTCAAAGATTTGTAGTGTACTAAGGAAAATAAATGTTATGTTATGATGTTTTTCTGATCATGTATCTAAAGAATAAACTATAGAGTTCTTAAAAATTTCAAGCCATAATGAATAAAGTATTTGTTGTATTAATAGACAAATCTTGTTTTAAATCAAAGAAATAAAAAAAAATCTAAACATTGAGCTAAAAAAAAGTCAAGTCAAATCCATAGTGCTGTTATTACATCCATAAACTCATAGTTAATAGTTCAATGTATATGTGCTAGATAACAGTTAAATGTATATGTACATGCTAAAAACTCATTTCATGAAAGAAATTAGCAACGAACAAAAAAATGAAGCTAAAAATCTTTAAAATAACACTTACTTGAGCCAACTTAATGGCTAATTCACAGTCAGAAATCCTCTTTAAATGCCCATTCAACCTCTTTGAGTCGTATTCTCTGATCTTATTGTGTATCATTTATATTTCTTTTTATCTATTTCCAAATAAAATAAATAAATCAAAATCTAAATAAAATCTTCTTAGATCTACATTACTTGAAACGTTAGTTGAATCGCATTAATTCAAATTCATCAATAATTAAATGAAAAAAGGATAACCACTTTTTGTGTACTATACAAAAACTAAAAGGCTTTATTCAAGCCATATGTAATTGGAATATTATCGGAATGAAATTGAGAGTCTGAAACAACATCAGACCCCAAAATACCCATGTGTTGATCTTTTGGGTGTGATTTGGTCCTCTTCCTCAACATTATCACAAAAACTCAAAACATGTATAAAGAAAAATAAATAAATAAATAAAATCCCTAATTTGAATCAAAATCAGAGTCTTTTTCAATGCAAATGTCAATTTAAAAAAAGTTTGAAGAAACATCATATATTCAAATACATGATCAATAAAAAAGATTTTGATTAACAACAGATATTACTCCATGTAAGAAGCACACACACATATCAAAAAACTATTCAAACATCAAAACAAAAGATGTTCTTGAGCCTTAAATCAAACAAAACCTGGTAATATTATCAGTACCCAAATACCCACAAACCCAGATGAGTAACTGAGCTCAAACCCAAGAAGAATGATGAAGAATTATGTCGTGTATGTTATACCAAGTAAAAACGTAGCATTAATGAAAATCTTATAGAAGTTTGAAAAATTGATGAAAATATGGATGAGTTTGATGAACAATGACAAACATACGATTGAAGAAGATATGAAGAGACGAT
The DNA here is from genome assembly GCA_020205615.1 of Panax quinquefolius. Taxonomy (NCBI): domain Eukaryota; kingdom Viridiplantae; phylum Streptophyta; class Magnoliopsida; order Apiales; family Araliaceae; genus Panax; species Panax quinquefolius. Next base: position 93,267,371 of record CM035153.1, on the reverse strand, counting down.
TCCAAAACCAATCAGAAAACCCTAGGACAAAGAATAATTGAATTGAAAATAGAACGTACCTTGAGATCTGGTGCGATTTTGGATGCAAGGAAAAGAAAATCTAGGGATATCTTTTACCTTTTTCGTACAAAATGGTTTGTGAGTTTCTGTCGAGGTGGGAGAATGAGGTTAAGAGAGGGAGAAGAGATGAAGAGACAATTGAATTTAAGGAAGAAAGGAAACGGAACAGGGAATAGTCGAATTGGAAGATCGATCGGAGCATTGTGAGTTATCCCGAGATCGATTTAATTTTTAATCTACGTACATTTAATTGAGTTCAGTACTCACCCTGATTTTTAAATTGGAAGCCAACTGATTTTCAATTAAGTAAATTGACTCACCCAATTTTCAAATTAAAAGGATTGGTCTTACTGTCTTTATATATAAGGATTGATTAGTTGATTAAATTATTTATGTATTTATGCAAATTTAAAACACCAAATACGAGTCAAATTCGGTCAACTAACGCATTTGAATAATTTTCTCTTTATTTTCTTAATGTGGTATTTAACACGTGTTCCTACTAATTAAGTAAGTCACATATGGTATTTATACTATTAAGCATATTTATCTGTCAAATTAAGACGAGTTTACTTTTCGACAAAAAAATGACTGAAACTCTAAAATGAATCTATTGTGCTTACTTATCATTAATTTGAGTACTGAGATAAGAGTTTTTATATTTCAGAGTACAAAGTGTAAAAATTAGTTTAATTTTGGGATCGAATATGCAGTTAACCTATTTATTTTTATAAAGTGGTTATTCATTTAAGATAATATCCCCAATTGAATTCGCACAAATTTCAGTTGATTGGGTTATGACATCATTTACTTTTTAAAATTAATAATTAGCTTTATAATTATAAAAAGAAGCATAAATTAGAATGAGCCTTCTTTCACATCTCCAAAAATACTAAAATGACGAATGAAAAGAGAAGCACGTACATTAACATAAAGAAGAAGTATTTTTTAATCATGAGTAAATCTATAAATCAACTCTACTCCCTTCTTTCCGATACACAAGTCTAAATGTCATTTTGGCAAAATATATAAATCACTCTCCAAATCTCTAACGCAGTTCTCTCTCTTCTCTCCCCAAAATCCTCTCATTCTAACCCAAATCAACGTCTCTCTCCTCTCTAATTCTATTTAGCCCAATAATTGCTTACTGATATAACTTAGTCCCCATTACTTGCTGAAATCACTTAGCCCCCACCAACCTTTGCATCTCGTTATCTCTCTTCCTCATCTCCAACTGGTTCGACCGTCGCAAATTGGAATCCTTAGACCCAAATTGGAATACTTAGACAAATTGTTGTCTTCTCCATCACTACTATCACTGAATTGTTATTATAACAGTTATTCTTTAATAAATTTGTACTGCCCAAAAGTCAAATTCTTTAATGGGTCTCCTTCCCATAAGTATTCCCATTTCAAATGTGTGCTCAATTTACTTAAACTATGTGTCTTCTAAAAAGGAATGATCGATTTAATTTGTTTTTAAGTTAGAATGACGATTCGAGAAGAGCAGGGGGGCTAAGTGATTTAACCGGAACAGAGCATTTTGGGAAGGGTAAAAGAGAAGAGAGAGAAATGCGTGAGAGTTGGAGAGAAGACATTTATATTTAGAACGAGAGGATTTCGGGGAGGGAAGAGAAATAACTGCGTTAGAGATTTGGAGAGTGATTTATATATTTGCCAAAACGACATTTAGACTTGTGCATCAAAAAGGAGGGAGTAGAGTTAATATACTTATGCTACGTTTGGATCGATGGAATAGGAGAGAGAATGGAATGAATCATTCCATTGGAATGATAAAAATGTTGTTTGATTTATTTATTCCAACGGAATAATGTATTCCTCCTATAATGATAGTTAACTTAAAATTTTAATTTTCATTCGGCGAGTGATGGTAGGGAATAAATCATTCCATCCATTTAGTAATTGACAAATATACCTAAAAGATATAATAGGGTTTTTACATATTCATTCAATTCGATCGATCTCAGAAGCAGACGAGAGAGAGAAGGCGGAGATTTGATAATTTCTTCGGAATTTCTATATTTCTATTTCTTCGTAATTTATCCCACTTACCCCACCCCACCCCCTACCAACCTACCCCACCCCACCCCACCCCACCCCACCTATCTCACCCCACCCCCACCCACCCCCTCCACCCCACCCCATCTACCCCACTCCACTTACCCCACCCCACCCCACCCCACCTACCCTACCCCACCTACCTCCACTCATCCACCCCAACCCACCCCACCCCACCTACCAACCCACCCCACCCCACCCCACCCCACCTACCCCACTTACCCCCACCCCCTACCAACCTACCCCACCCACCACGCCAACCCACCTAACCTACCTACCAACCCACCCCACCCCACCCCTCCCTCCCTCCCTCCCTCCCCCCTCCCTTTATTTCTAAGAATGAAATATGTGTTAAATTTTAATATAAATTGAATTTAAGTTCAATTTGAACATTTTGAGGTATTTAGGTCACTTTCTAATTATTTATTTCATTCTTAGATATATTCTTAACATCAACAAAAATATCATGGAATATTAAAAAATTATTCCATTCCTTCCTTTATTAATTCATCATACATTAAAATTCCATTCTCTACTCTATTAATTCTTTGATCCAAACGTAGCATTATAGATTTAATCTTTAATCATTGATCAAAAGAATTAGATAAAATAAAGACAAAAGTAAAGAGAGTTTTTATAGGTTTTAAATTTAATTTTTTCCGAAGAAAATATAGCTTATTATTTATAAATTGTTACATGCTAATAATATTCAACTATAAATAAGATTAATTAAAGCAAAAAAGACAATTTGAGGATGGTGTACACATGACTCAGTACCCACGGATTGTAAATAGCAATTAAATTCAACATTTTAGAAGTCAGGATTTTATATGGAGAGTAATATCTTCATTAAATAAAAGACACAAAATAATTTATTGAATATAATAAGAGTCAACACCAGTACCCACAGATTGTAAATACCAATTAAATTCAACATTTTAGAAGTCAGGATTTTACATGGAGGGTAATATCTTCATTAAATAAAAGACACAAAATAATTTATTGAATATAATAAGAGTCAACACTAGACAATTATTAAGATGAGAATCACAATCCAACGTTTGTATATCTCTATCTCCATTTGGACATATTTTGAAAAAAATTAGGCTTAAATATGGTTTAATAACCTGAATTTATATATAAAAAAATAATTCTATTTTGGGGATTTTTTTTTTCAATTTTTTCAATCAGGAGATTAAATTTTTAATTTTTTTAACCTTTTCAATTAAGGGATTAATAATAGTCTTATATTTGCCTTTTTTGGTACAATAAAATTAATTGAATAAATGTTAAAATGAGACTCAATACACACAAAAAAAAAAATTTAGTCACGAGCCGTTGTCAATTGTCATATCATCAATTTTATGACGTGACACTATCAATTAAACATAATCAGAAAAAAAAATTAAAAGTTTAATCCCCTAATGGAAAAAATTGAGAAGAAAATCCTGAAAGTGAGGAAAAAAATAAAAATAAATCTTTTAATTGAAAAAATTGGGAAGACAATTCCCAAAGTGGAAAAAATAAAAAATTTAATCTTCTAATTGAAAAAAATGAGAAGGTAATCTTCAAAGTTAAAAAAAAATCTAAAAGTTCAAGGTATTAATATTTAGGCCTAAAATCTAATTCCCATATTAATAACCATCAAGTGTTGACTTGTATTATATTTAATTAATAATTCTATGGCTTTTATTAATGCCTTTTTATGAATGATCATATTACCTTTTCATATAAAATCTTAAATTACTTCTCAAATTTTGAATTTAATTGGTATACACAATCAGTGGGTATTGAGCTGCCTGTATTCAACAATTCTCGAATTGTTTGTTATTGCACACGACTTACATTTAACAAAAAATGAAAAATAATAATAAATCTGATTACTTAACTAGCTCTCCTTCTCTGTCTGTTTTTCTCTCCTCTCTCTAATCTAGAAGAAGTAGCAATTTCTAATTAACTAGCTATTTTTTTCCCCAAAGGTTTGCAGGTAAGAACCTATATATCTATCTATCTATTGAGATCCACTAAAAACATGCAAAACTTGCTTTACTTTTGTATTTGTGTTATCCAATTGTTTGATCAATGTTTGATATAGTTCTTTTTTCCATTTTTCCTTTTATTTATTGTTATTACTATTTTTTATTTTTTTGTGTATTTGGGGTTTCTTCAAACTGTAGGCAGAAAAAAGAAACCAAAATCTTTGTCAGGGTATGTACTGAATGATGATCAAATTTGATTTTTTTTTAAAAAAATTATTTTTTTTGGAAAAAGTAATGAATATCACGGATTGATCAATCCTTTGATTGCGCGAAAGATTAAAACCAAGTTCTAGGTTGAACTGTTAGTGTTTGCTATTGTTTTTTTATTGATTCTTTAATTGACGTCCTTCTCATTTCCTTAATTATTATTTTTAATTTTTATTTTTTATTTTTGGACATGTGAAAGAAGGCTCATTTTCATTTATGGTTTTTCATCAAGTTAAATCAACATGTTTTTTTGTATGGGAGTTGATATTAGCCCTACAAAAAGTATAGGAACATGTCAATTATTTTGTTTTTAACAAATATGCCCTTATTATTATATTAGGGTGAAATTCACAACATGAATCGTTAAGGGTATATGTTTGTCTAAAATAAAATAATTGTATCGTCCCCATATTTTCCCTATTAGTGTCACCTCTATTTTTTAATTATATTTTTTCTACTCTAGATATGCATTAAATAGATAACCTCATATAATGAAAACAATCAACCCTCATAAAGAATGATATCTTGATTTTCTTCTCATCTTTAATACCAATTTTCGTTAATTGTCCTTTTGATTTTATGTTTTTAACTAAACCAAATCTTTCATATATTAGAAAATTAAAAAATAAATATTGTATTTAGGAGAACTAAATTTTAGGGATCGCATACTTTAAATAAATTAGCAAATTGAGGAAAGAATATATTTAAAGAATCAAGTATTGGGCTTTTAGTTATTTATTTGTGGTTAAGTATACTTAATAAATTGTATTTTAATTCTTATAATTATACAAAATAAATTATAGATCTAATTATTTATTTTACATATTGAATGATGTCATATCCAATTAGTCAATTGAATTTATGCGAATTAATTGGGGATAATATCTTAATGAATAACCATTTAATATATACAAAATCTTAAATTTCGGTGTGAATTTTTAAACTTAATTTATACTTGATCATTCATAAGTGTGTGTATATATATGCAGTGATTTGAATAAAAACGATAACTTTTACTAATCACTAGAAATTTCATAAGGATCTTCTTTGTTAATTAGGAACAATTCTTTATTTCAATATCATTTAAAGACAGAAGACTGACCAAGTATGCCTAAAAAATATTGATGTATTAACTCAAAATATTGATGTATCCCTAAACAAGGGACATGTATGCTTCCAAGTTTAAAATTTCTGAATGAATTTTTGAACTTTGTCCCTCATTCCCCTCCTTCTCTCTCTCTCTCTCCCTCTCTCTCTCTCTCTCTCTATATATATATATATATATATATATAATGTTTTATACTTTTTCTTTTCAAACAAAGATATGTTTTACATATGGTTAATTAATCGATATCTCAAGAAGGACTATGAGATAAAAAAAGGAAATGAATTTTTGCATACACTTTCCTTCCAAAATATTTTGTAGATCTAAATATTTAATTCCAATATTGTTCATTCTTATATACTATATATGTTTTCTCAATAATTTATGATTATGCTTATAGAACAAAGATATGTTTCTCCTGTCATTAAGAAGATATGATTTCAAATAAGAAATAAATTTTCTTACTTTATGTGTTTAATTTGTTGATATCTCAAAATGGATTGTGATTATAGTTAATATGAAGTTTCATGTAAAAATATTTATTAAAAATACGCTCACAGTACCAAATCCTCATTGAGTTACTATGAGAGAAAATAAGAGAAAAAGGGAAAGGATTTTCTTCTCAGACCAAGCACATAGAAATATACTTTCTCAAATATTCTTGCATATCTAAAAATTTAATTCTATTGGTCGTGCAGAGAAATATACCGTGCAAGTCCAATGAAGCTAAGCAATTTGATAGTTTTGGGGCCTGTTTGTTTCTTCATTGTTCTGGTACAACTTCTACAAATAAACTTTGTTCTCTTATATGCGAAGCAGTGAAGTTTGTTCATTATCTTGACGAACTGATTTCACCACAGGGGGATTCTTAGGGATTCCCTCATTTATAACTTAGGTGTTTTGAATTATTTATGATTTTTTTTGTATTGTTTATGACTTAATATTTATTAAAACATGAAACTTTTATTATTTATTGGATGATTGTTGTTTTTCTCTTATAATATTTATCTTGGTGAATGTTATTTTATTATATATATATATATATATATATATATATATATATATATATATATATATATGTGTGTGTGTGTGTGTGTGTGTGTGTGTGTGTGTACATGTTAATAATAAATGTTTGTGTCGAATCCATGAATCACTAACACCTGAATCCCATCATTTAAGATTTTATATCCCCGCACTTGTATTTGTTCTTTTAAGACCATATATAATTTTTGAATCATGTATAATTTTTCATTTGGAATTTTGAGTTAGTAATTTAGCATCACTATTATTGTTGAATACTCCTCGGATATTTTCTTGAATGCTAGATAAATTTTTCCTGGTAGATTTTTAATTACACAACCTTTGATTATGTAATTTAATATCTTATTAGAAGGAAATATTTACATAAATGTGGCGCACAGGCATCAACAGTGATGTTGTTTCCCGGTGTGTTGTTCCCATTTTGGACCACTAGAGTCAGTACAATAAAAAACCAAGTGAAGTTGATCTCTGAGAGTCTGAACCAAGAAATACTATCGGGGATCGAAAGCAAAGCTAATTTGTTAGCTCCACTGAATTCATCTGCAACAGATTTAACAAGGATTGTAAAATCATCTCTCAATGATACCGAACTTTCTTTTCCTATAATTGAATCCAAGGTATGTACGTATGTACGTATGTACGCAACTACTGTTAGATGCATGTTTGCTATTTTTTTGGTATTTTACATTTATATACACACACACAAGAGTGATCACAACTATGCATATTCCTTAGATGTCATGTTAAGCTAAGAAATTATATATGTATATGTCACAACTATGCATATATATGTATGTGTGTGTACGTGGGTGTGTGTATGAAAACCGAATTAAAATCAATAATCACTTATTGACTAACCTGTTGATGCTTATGCTTTACTTCTTTATGATGCGGAAGGAATCCAGTCCGTGCTTAGTTAGGCTTCATGATCATTACTACACTCGCCACCAAGCTTTAGCTATAATACACAGTGGTGAAAAGACAGATCTACAGTCTAAATATGAAAAACAGTCCAAATAAGCTAGTTAACAAGCTTCTATGTGTTTGAAGTCAATAATGACAAAAATAACTCGATGTATTCTAATTTTTTTTGTGATATAAGTATATAACTTATATTTAGACATCAGTAGTCACATCATTATATAACCACCACATTCGTCGTTTCTCTCTAAATTATTTCTTTTCCTTACTCATTTCCGAATGTAGGTGGCTCCTTCGTTGTTTGAAGCATTTTCAACAATCCCATACCTCACACAAGTTTCGTTTATTGGATTGAATGGTTTGCTATTCTCATACTACAAGAAAGGGAATCAACAACCCATTGTAGTGTATTCTAACTCCTCCACTGTTATCAAACAAAATGCCACAACAAAAGACACTTGGTACTCTCAGCCAGTGAACCGCGACACTGGAAAGCGATATGGAGAAGCTATTACAAATGCAAGCTGGGGCCAGCTCGCCTTGAAAATTACAAAAGGATACGCTTCACTGGGAACTGCGTGGAGTGATGGTGAAGATCTTTTGCTCCTTAACAGAGTTGATGTGTTTGGAAAAGGCTCTATCTCATTAGGTTATCAAGTGAAATCGGTAGTCAAATTATTCTCTGGAATCCATGGCAATGGCGGAAGTTTGTATTTGGCCACTAAAGAGGGGAATGCACTTAGTGAAGGGATGATTCCAAACACTCGTATGGTTATTGATGGTAATTCGGTTGCATTTCAGTTATTGAATTCAAGTGGTGATCAAATAGGCCAAGTTGGTAACCTTACATGCCAACCGAATGATGGCAACTTAAGAGCTCAGTTCCTTAATATCTGGGAAACAAATTATATGTTGTACTGTTCCCCTCTAAAAGTTGTTGGAGTGGAATTGGTATGTAAGCGTTTTCTAGTAATCAGTTTAGTACGATAAATTTCTTTCAAAAGAATAAACTGATAAAATTTTGTTTTCAGGTTTATGTATTGGCTATACCACACAAGGGATCACTCGAGAGCTTAGTGCACAAGAACTTCAAAATTGCCCTTGTGCTTCTTCTACTAATGCTTGGTGCTGTGTTTGTTCCCATTATTTGTTTTGTCATTTTGATTGTACAAGAAAACAGAAGAGAGATGCAATTACATGCTGCTCTTATAAAACAAATGGAGGCAACTCAACAAGCTGAGAGGAAGAGTATGAAAAAGAGCAACGCCTATACCAATGCAAGCCATGACGTTCGTGCTTCTCTAGCAGGCATTACTGGTTTGATAGAGATGTGTCGCGGCCAAGTTGTTCCTAGATCCGAGCTGGAGGCAAGCTTAGTACAAATGGAATCTTGTACAAGGGACCTTTTAGGTAATGTAATATTTTATTTACTAATTATAAAAATGCACTTGCTCATAAGAATTAATAATGTACTTGTGTTTGTGTTTGTATATATAGGTATTCTGAATTCGATTCTTGATACAAGTAAAATTGAAGCAGGGAAGATGCAACTTGAAGAAGAAGAATTTGAGGTGGCACAACTACTTGAAGATGTATCTGATTTATTTCATTCAGTTGGCATGAAAAAGGGTGTAGATGTGGTATTGGATCTTAATGATGGTTCTGTCACAAAATTTTCTCGTGTTAAAGGAGATCGTGTTAAGCTTAAACAAATATTATGCAACTTAGTTAGTAATGCTGTCAAATTTACCTCCGAGGGGCATGTTTCTATACGATCTTATGCTAGGAAGCCGAGTTTTGAAAATTTAGTTCTCGCTACGTCGACTACTTGGAATAATCCATTAACATGGTTATTATGCTTGTTCCAAAAAAAAGGCAAAGCATGCAATGATTACGAAACAATGAATGTAGTCCAACAAGATGAAAATAGAATGGAATTTATATTTGAGGTAGACGATACAGGAAAGGGGATTCCAAAAGAGAAGGCAAAATCAATTTTTGAGGACTATGTTCAAGTCAAAGAGACAGCTCGTGGACAAGAAGGCACCGGCTTGGGGCTTGGAATTGTTCAATCTTTGGTACATATACTCTCTCTTTTCACAAAAAAAGTCTGATTTGTCATTTACTTTTGTTCCAAAAAAGGGTACTAATAGGTAACTAATTAGGTACTCATTTGCACGAATAAAAGATTTTTTAATATATTTATTTTGGTAACAATCCAGGTACGTTTGATGGGAGGGGAGATAGAAATTGCAGATAAGGGAGTTGGCGAAAAAGGAACTTGCTTCAAGTTCAATACCCGCCTAAGTGTATGTGAGGCTGGTAATGTAAGAGAATATGACACTGAGTCGTATAGTAGTTACATATCCGGTGCATCATACGGGCAGAGTACTCTATTTCATAGCCCTAAGGTAGAAGCCTCCCAAGTTGTACTCTTCATCCAGAGTGAAGAAAGGCTTAAGGTAGCTAAGAAAACCTTGGAACGCCGTGGGATAAATGTGTACGCTATAATGCATTATGAGCTACTTTCTAGCACTTTAAGGAATATCAAACAGAAGCTTCTCCTTTTCCCAAACAATTCTTCGGGAAGATCTGATGTGAATTCGATAAGAAGTGATTGTCTAAGCCAAGGTATTTCGCGAAATTCTAGCACTAGATCAAAGGAAGTACATCTAAGTGTGCTAGATGGAACTGATCAAGCACCACCAACAAAAAGGAGGAATAGTATTAGAACTACAACGAGCTTCATTTTGATTGTTATTGATACAAATGGTGGACCTTTTTGCGAGCTCAGTAGGGCTGTGGCTGAATTCAGAAAAGATCTTTGTAATATTTGCAGTCGCGTTGTTTGGATTGATAGGCCAGGAGCTAGTAACATTCACTCTCAAGGACTCGACGAGGACAAACTGCCTCCAAATGATCTCATCATATTTAAGCCTTTTCATGGATCGCGTTTGCATCAACTCATAGGGATTTTACCCGAGTTTGGGGGAATAACACCAGCTGCTAATGTAGAAACATTACATCAATTTGCAGCTGGAAATGTAACCTCAGAAGCTAGTACCTCTAGGACTCAAATGAGGCCTAACTTACCAATGAATTCTTCAGCTCAAAAGCATGGAGAAATTGAAGAAATTGGTGGTCCGAGCAATGAAAAACCTTTGAATGGGAAGAAAGTTTTGGTGGCTGAGGATGATCTAGTGTTACGAAAAATAGCTAGTTCTGTTATTTCAAAGCTTGGTGCAGCTGTTGAACTTTGTGTAAATGGTCAAGAGGCTTTGGAAATCGTCTGTAAAGGTCTAACTGATCAAAGGAATCGTGGAGCTCTTGATGTTCTACCATACGATTTTGTTTTCATGGATTGCGAGGTAAAGTTTTTCATTTCAATTTTTTTTCCTATGAATATTGTTGTTCCGTGTATTGAAAATTATCATACTTCAACAATTCCATAGCTGCTAAATGTAAGGTGCTAAACTAATACCATGTGAATATAGAACGTGCATAGATAAGTTGTTGTACATGATAAAATGATTAATATATCTAAGTGCTTAAGACTATTGTCCGGTGTTCTAAAAATCTCTACCACCTTGATTGGCTAGGAAAGTAGATCCCTGCAGAGGCGGAATTTGTTTTCTTATAAGATCGACTGTTTTTTCAATTTTTATGTAAAATTTGTAATATTTATGTCTACTCTAAACAAAATTAGTGTTACTTGAAACACTAATTTGCGATGCGATTCAATTTGTGAAAGTAATAATGGTACACGGTACACTATATATGTTAAATTGTTGGATATTCAGGAACTAAAGACTAAAGATTATGAGAGAGTTAATTTAGGGTCTGCTGAGAGGCCTATTTTATTGAGCAACAAACCATCTATTTATACAGCATAATGAAAACTGAATTGCAGAAAATCTGCTACATGATAAACATAATAGCTAACTGCCTAAAAAATAGCATAAAGAAATAGTCATAATCCTAAAGAATAGCACCAATTAAAACTGATTCAGCTATATGAGTCGTTCTAATTTTATATAAGGGCTTAATGAAGGGATTCTAAAACTAAGTTTTATAAATGATTTTTAGTTGAATCAACAAGTTCATTATTTTATAAATAATTAATACGAATGTAATGTTTGAAGATCCATCACTAAGTTAAATTATTGATATTATGCAATTATAGGTAAAAACAACAAAATATATATCTCAATATTCTAATTTAGAATATTGATACCTCATATATAATATCATGTTTGAAAATGCAAATATTACACTATTTGCTAGATGAATAAGAGCATATGATAACTCTGTACTAAATATAATGTATCCAAATATATGCAATCGAAAGATAACTAAATCACACCATTTAGAAAAATGCCTAGTCGATCGGTTAATTATGTTCCCCTTGATTTAAAACTAGAGAGATATTTTTTTATTTCTTCCAAAAATGTAGATGGATATTTAGTTTTGAATTATGAAGTGCACAAATTCTTAACGTGTCATACTTATATTATGAGTAGAGAGTACCATCCATGTTACAAGTACTATTTTTCTATCTAATGTTAATAATATCTATGGCAGATAAAAATTATATATTAAAAATCATCATTTTAAAAATGTATCTCAAAATTATGAATAGTAATAGACGCTCTTCTATCCACTTGCGTAATTATTTTAATAGTCAAATACAGTTTTTTTTTTTTTTGGCATAGATTTGAGGTTGGGCTATAGGCTTGAATTTATTTTATCAGATTTTTGGTGACGCAACTCTATAAAATTTTTGAGTCCGCGTGCCACTCTTTATCATGTGCATGTCTCCTTAAAGTATAATAAATATAATTGTATGTTTGATAGATGCCGATTATGGATGGTTTAGAAGCAACGCGGCGAATCCGAGAAGAAGAGGAACATTACGGTGTGCACATACCTATAATTGCTGTAAGTGCACATACAAATGGTCCAGAATTAAGAATGATGATACAAGCCGGAATGGATCATCATTTACCCAAGCCATTGAATCTAACTAAACTTATGCAAGTTCTAGTAGATATTAGTGGCAGATAATTTATTTTTTTTACTTGTATTGATATTAAGGGAACATATTTAGGCAACCATATTTTCACATACAAATATGGTAGTTCCATAAAAGTCTCTACCAGTAATGTGGATTACAATCACTAATATTGTGAGAGTAATCATGTATAAATATCATATTTTCATGTAAAAATATCAATTTCCTAATAGTTAATATATTTCCAGTTTTGTATCTGATGTTTGTAACAACAAATGGTGACAAATTATTTTGAGGAATTATTATTTTCACGAGATTTTAATTACTCACAAGAATATGAGTTATTTATGTGATAAAATTTCTCTTGTGAAAATACTAATTCCCTTTACTTTCTCTATACTTTTGGTATTGGGACATTATCAATTTTTTGAAAATTTGGAATCCCAAGTTAGAAAAATTTGGTTATATTCATTTGCAATGTGTCCACGTCGAGAAAAATTTCTCTTTTAAATATTTCTTATCTTTTATGTTTTCTGCGTGGTTCAAATCTTGTTTAAAGGGTGAAATTAACAAAAAAAAATCGACATAACATGTCGACGATTTGAAAAGATCACTACTAGAAATTCGACCTATTGTGACGAGATTTAGCGACGATCGGCACAGAACCGTAGCAATAGGATTCTATAGCGATGGTCACGGACTGACCGTTGGTATATGCCTCAATAGAGAGCCTATTCCGAGGGTCATAGTCTGGCCGTCGATATAGAGGATTTTTTGGGCCTTTTTAGGGAGGGTCATGAGATCGTTGTTGTTAAAGGCTTAAAATCTAGTTTGGACACGCACAAAACCCTCCCATTCCCCTCATTTCAATACCAACTCTCGCTACACTCCTAATTCCCCACCAAATCAATTCTGTATCGTGTTCCTCACTAGCTCAGTCCTCTCTAGTAACCCTTTCAATCTCCTGACTCCCCACCTCAAAACCTAAATCCCTCTAATCTCTCTCATCAGCTACTCTAAATTTCCAAAACCTAAATCTTCTTAGCCAAATTGCACCCTAAGTACGGTCACTCTCAATCGAATATCAATCAAATCAAAGGTTGCTCTCAATCGAAGGTTCCTCCAATCAAAGCACAAACAGAAAGATGGCGACAGAGATCGAGAAGCAAAACGAATTAGCGAGGGAAGTGAGTTGTTCAACAAAATTGATGGCGAAACAAGGCGAAGGATTGAAGCAATACTATCTCCAACACTTCCACGATCTTTAGCTCCATGTTCCCCAAAAGACTCACAATCTCAATTGCCTCGAAGCCCAATGTAATGACCTTAATTCCAGAGGTTTCTTTTCAATTCGTTCTTCTCCAAGTTTTTATTTATTTTAAGCGCAATCCTAACATAGATTTTGTATATTTTTCTCTACAATTGATATTGATTTTTCCACTTTATCATCAGATTCCGCTTCAGTATATATAGTTGCTTCCGTATTTGGAGTTATATATTGGTGACAATTTCTTTTACCTCTTCACTGTCTCATTTTCCCTAATGCTTTGAATGGTGGTGAACATTGCGCTTCAAGAATTCCACCCATTTGGCCTCATAATTTGTAATTGAATCCTTTCTGGATTTTCTTTGCATAACTCAATTTATGTTCAAGAGTTGTTAGTTAAAGCAAATTTGATTACTATTATGTTTTGTACTATTACCTACAAGTGAAAAGTTATTTGTTTTTGTTTGGTATTTCAGATTATTTCTGGATTTTATTGTTTGTTTTTGATTTCGGGACGGGCATCATTAGCCAGTGTTGGAGACATGTAGTACACAAGTTAGAACTCTTGCTATTCATTATTGTATTTGTGTTTGTTGAATAAATTTGTATAATTAATTAATTTTTTTAAATATAAAAAGGCTATAGCGACGATCATCGACCGTAGCTATAGTGTTCTATAAAACACAGGCCTATAGCGACGGTCGGCGAGTATCGCTATAGATATCTATATACGATTTTGTCATGACTATAGCGGCGACGGTCGTAGCCGCTATCGCTTTATAAACAAACCGTCGCTAAAAGCTTTTAGCGACGGTTTCTATGGCGACGGTCGGCGACGATCGCTAAAACTTTTAGCGACGGTCTTTAGGCCAATAACGACGGTCGGCGACCGTCGCTATAGGTCAATTTTCTAGTAGTGGATTTAATTTTAATGATTAGGCCGATTAAATAGAGTCGCCAGTTGGTACGAGTTTAAATGGTTATAACAACTCAACTGAAATTTTGGCAGAGGTTTATTTGTATTATGGCCCAAATGGGACTCTATTTAATTGGTTTGGAACTCGAGATTCATGGAGTTCGAGGACTTGTTTAAGCGAGGGAAAGGTGTTAGGCACCCCCGACTTCTGTGAAATACGGTTACCGCGTCTTTTCAATTTTCTAAGCATGTGTGTGTATATGTGGATGTGATACAGATAAATGTACTTGCAGTGCTTTGTTTGAAAGTAGTGTTATGCCTCTTTTGCTCCTATACACAAAGGATTTGATTTATAAAATTAATTTTTAGCAAAGAATTTAAATGAGAGGTTTTGAAAAGCAATTTTCAAACCCTTATTCTCGCATAGTAATTAAGGCATCTTTAATAATATATATATATATATATATATATATATATATATATATATATATATATATATAAGTGTCAGGCCACTTATGGGTATGAAAGCCATCGAAGTTACCCGAGCACCAATAGCAATAATTTTATTATTTTGAGGCCTTAAATCCGGATCACCATTTTAAGGTCCCCTCATTTACATTTACAAAGGATTGTAAGCTATCTATACAGCCCAAATATGTCCATAATGAGAATCAGATCTAGATCCATGAATTTAATCATATATCCTATGATTCTTAGGCTTACAAGATATCATTGAGAAGCTTGCACAACAAATATTGAAATAAACTACAGAATAGAATCTAGACGTCGCAAAACAAAGGATTCATCACTTAAATCCTTGAATAGGTCTTTTATTAATCATTGACAGATGTTAATAAATTGATAGGCAATCCTAGTTGACAATTCATTGAATTAAATAAGTGGAAATAAGCTAAGGCGATTATTGTTGAGCAATTAGGGAAATTGTATTCCTATGTCTTTATCGTCTGGTGATCAATAATTGTTAGTTAATTTAGTATTTTCTTTATTTGTTCTTAATTAAAATAATTTTCACAAAAATAATTGAAGTGACTGTTTAAGTAAATTTGAATTGATAAAAACTTGTTAATTAGATTAATTATTAGTAACTGTTCTTTGTGGGTTCGATAAATTTTCTTATCACTTTATTACTTGATTGACCGTGTGCACTTGCGCGTATTTGTCATTTTATAAATCAGACAATAAGTTTTTGGCGCCGTTGCCGGGGAACAGTTTTAATAATTATTTCGTTACTAGTTTTTATCAATTTAATTTATTTAAATATTTTCAATTTTTTCTTTTTTTCTTTTACGAGGTACATCGTGGCTAACTATAATTATCAATGGTCTTATACGAGAATGACTCAGCCAAACGCAATAGGGATATATGAACTGGATGAGTTGTCAGCACAGATGGAGACATTATTGTGTTGGAAACCATCCGAGTCATCAATGCCCCATCAGTTTTGAGTCAATAAAGTATAGTGGCAACTTCGATGACTAGCCAAACAATTATGCTTATCCCAACAACTATATATCATCAGGATTTGCGGTATCATCCGAATTTTTTATGGTAAGATAATCAAGCCCAACCTCAAGTTTCATGATAAACTCAACCAACCGAATTTCAGGCTTGCCAACAACCACCCCCACAATAAGAAAAGAAAACCAGAACTGGAGAAGCTTCTGATTAAGTACATAAAAGAGAACGAGATATGGAAAAATAGTCAAGAAGTGACTCTTAGAAATATAGAGAATTAGATTGGACAGTTGGTAAATGCTATTAATAATCGCCCTCAAGGTGAATTACCAAGTAATATGGTTCTTGAAACTGATGGAGTACCCGAGCCAATAGTTATGGAGGTTAAAAAGGAGGAGACAAGTGGGGAGCAGGAAAATGAGTCTGGAGAAGATTGAGCCTCGAGTTCCAATGCTGATAAGCTAATTTCGATAGTGCCCCATGAGCCTCTTCCACAAAACTCAAGAATCTGGGTAGCATTGAAATCCCGTGTACAAATGGTAGTCATTCCGTAGGCAAACCTCTATTTGACATGAGAGCTAGCATATCTTTTGAGCTATGGTGGGATGATCAAGGAAGAAAGAGGAAGATCCAGTTGTGTTTAAAAAGATTTAATGCAATAATTTGTTCACAGACACAATGGCGCAAGTGCCTAGTTACCTGAAGTTCTTAAGAGGGATTCTATTTAAAAGGAGCATGGTAGGTAATTTTGAATACATGGGCTTTTCCATTGGGAAGCCCTCAAATGTTACATTTTTATTGATGGATGGAGGGTTCCTCACTTTTCAAAGGGGAATTGGATAGATAGTTGAAGAAGTCGGGCTGATGACTCTAAAACAAGCGCTTATTGGGAGGCAACCCAAGTTTATTTTTTTTAGTTTTATTTTATTTCATTAGGTTTCATAGTATTTAATAAATTTGCATTTATTTAGGATTTAATAAAATTGTTTCTATCATGATTTTACAGGTTATTCAAGTCAAATTCAAGTGTGGTACCCAATTTGCTCCAATATGCCTAGCCTATTCTCCAAACTTAGTAGACAAGGAGAAATATTGCTATATTTTTAGGGAAGTCATCTGCTATACTTTTTCCTATTTCATCCATTGAGGACAATGTCTAGTTTAAGTTTGGGGGGCATTTTAGCGTCGTATTGCATATAGTTAGTTATTTGCATTGTAGTTCGTTATTTTTACTTATTTGCATTGTGTTTTTTCATTTAATGTGCATATAATACATGGTAGTACTTGCATATTCATATATGTGTTGCATTAATATGTGTTCATGTAGTATAATTGCATTTTTGCATGAATCTATGCGATCGGTTGGTGTGGTCTTGGCTTGGCCAATGATGAGATTGGTATTTTATTTTAATTTCAATAGAATTGATAATTGGTGCTTAACTCTAAATTGAGTTATGATGGTAATCTAAGTTTGTCAGAAACTTGTGTAACTGGTTAACACGTAGATTTACTTATTTTAGTTGATTTTGATCAAATGAGTTCATAATTATCTTTTGGGGGGAAAATTAAAGTTCAAATGTTAATGACATTTGTAAATGTTGACAGGAAGGCTAAAAGAAACTAAATAAACAAGTTTGGGGGAATCTATGGGGCATAAAAAAAGAGAA
This sequence comes from Panax quinquefolius, assembly GCA_020205615.1. Lineage (NCBI taxonomy): Eukaryota > Viridiplantae > Streptophyta > Magnoliopsida > Apiales > Araliaceae > Panax > Panax quinquefolius. Next base: position 93,249,582 of record CM035153.1, on the reverse strand, counting down.
AAAAAAGAAAAATCAAGAAAAATATTTATATATGCATTATTATATTAACTTGTTTGGTATGTGGCCTTTACTACTCGGATAGGTAAGCCCTAGGGTTGTCTCTAGACCCAGCGCCCTAAAACCATTTGGTTTGGGAGTCGTTGGTCGAAAGTTCACTAAATGAGTAGTTCTGAAAAACCTAAGATAATCAAACATTGTACAGTTGTGACACCCCCAAATCCGGGTACTTTCAACCCACAGATATGATGCTACACGGTACTACTAACTATACATTCATTCCATCGAAACAACATCAAAGTGAGTGTATTTAATACATTCTTATTACAATAATAATGAATCCTTTCCTAGGTTCTGTAACCAAATACATTCTTTATTTGTCATAGTATAATTCATACGAATATACTAGTCTATTACATGATAAACTAGTTATCCATCTTAGCTTTGCCATTATACTTACCGGAACCCTTGGTTCGCTCGGCCGTAGCTGCAATCATATAATTCAAGCAAGAAGTGAGCATAACTAGCTCAACAAGTCTAGCAATATATAATACATACACCACGTCGAGAATTATATGATTATTCTTCATTAACTGAAAAAATAGTTATGAAGTACTATGAAACATTGAAATAACACTTTTCATTCTCATAAAACAATTCCAAAGTACATATAGTAACTTAGGAATTCTGAGTAGGTCAAATGTGAAACCCCAAAACCCTAATAAAATTCGGTTATGTAAATTCAGTTATATTAATAAAATCTCTTTGTTCTGAATATGACGTCCCCAAATTTGGGTATCTTCCAACCCGACATATGGTGCTACACGGTACTCATAACTATACAATCATTCCATTGCAATACAACATAATGAATGTAATTACTATCTTTTATTACAATCAAAGTGTAATCCTTTCCCAGGTTCATAAACCGATTACATTTTTTGTTGTTCATAATGTATAATACATACAAACATACTAGTCTATTACACGATGGTTAATTATCCATCTTAGCTTTTCCCTTATCTCTCTTAGCTTTCTCAGTACGTTCATCCTTAACTGCTGTCATATAATTCATGCAAGAAGTGAGCATAACGAGCTCAGCAAGTTCAACAAAGAATAACATTAATACCACAATCATGAATTATATGACAAATCAGACATAACTGAACAAATAGTTATGAAGTATTATGAAATAATAATACTTTAACAATTCATAACATCAATTCCTAAAGTATAGAATAGTTTAGGAATTCTGAACCGGTCATAAGACCATGAACAGTAACTTTCTATTTTCATACTTGAAAAGGATATCACAGCACTAAGACTGTACATCCAGCATTACTTACGAGCACTTCTAGGTGATCAGCCTATAGTACTCTATGTTGATCAACATTCATCCGTTAAACGTATTTACGTATAAGTTTTGGCAAACTCGCGTGCCCATCGAATAATCGATGAAAAATACTTTTGTTTGTTCATAGACAAACCTTACCTTCAAATCCGTACCAATTTCTTGGCATAGTATAGCGTTATAATTTCTATATAGAAAGATATGTATACAAATCAATCTATATCTTACGAGTAGTCTAGCCAAGTTAAAATTGGCATTGACCCTTTTTTTAAGATCAATCATGCAATTCAGTACAATGAATCACATAAAACCTGACTAACTTGAAAGTTAGACAAGCGTTAAGAAAACTTGCCTTTCAGCGTCTTCAAATTACATAATCGACTGATCACAACCTTTACAGAATCTACATGATATATTCACATAGCACACTGTAATTAGCTATCAAACAATTACTCACATTGTTTCTACCAACTTCTTTCTCTTCTATGTCTAAGTTAACTTTATTTTATTTAATAAAGTCAATTCGACTCATTACCCTTCATCCCGGCTTATTAACAATCTTACGTTATTATCCGAACTCTATCATCATTGGTGAAGTACCAATGTTGATTACTGATTATGGTTCATTAATAACACGTTGTGTTCTTCGTTCATAAGTTAATAACATGCTTTCGATTCCTAAGTTCATTACTATATACATTAGTATATGTAATATAGGAATAGTTTTAGTACACTTATTAAGTGTATAAAATTAACTCATATAGGTCACTTGAACATTGGAAGTTCAAACCTAAGTTGTCTAACAAAGACCACCTTTTCGGCTACGGCATGGTCTTCGATATAATCTTGAAATTGTGGTATGGGTTTCTGATACTCAATCTCGGTCTCATTGTTGCTTATTGTGAGACTCCTTCATATGATGTATTGCGGTGTGACTCTGCGGTGAGCAATGACTGCATCTGCTGGGGTATTGGTAGCAGCACTTAAAAGCTTTATGCAGCGGCCATGACCTTGGACCTCAAGACCGAGAAAAGTTTGAAAAATAAAAATTTTGGTGAGTTTCCCGGATTCTTAACTTCTTCGTTATAAGTCCAATTTGGTCCGTTCAAAAGCCTACACGTCATAAATTACATACTCTACGCGTTCATATAAGAATTCTACACTTTCGAATTCTTTAACTCAAAATTCACTATTAAGTTCATTTTTAAGCGTTCGTTAAACGTTAATGAGCGTTCAATACTCGTTTTCTTCATTTTAAGTCGAAATTCGACGATTCTTGAGTCCACGACTCTTAAATACCCTATCTCACGTGTTGACTTTGAAAAACAACGTTTTCAAGTCTCACGACACATTTCGACTATAAATCCAGAATTTCTACGTTTTCGACGTTTAACGTCTATTTCCATGAAATTCGCCATAACTTCGTTACTAATGTTCTATAAGCCAAATCACGTGGAATACTCCATTGATTTCATATCTACATCCTAACCAATCAAGATGCACATATTTAAGTATTGATGGAGTTTAATTGTTCATCAACAATCAGCCCCAACAATCAATATTTTCCCGATTTAACACAACGTTCACCCTTATGATTTCTATGTCTTCGTGACTTATAAAGATTGTATATATAATAAGTCATGCTTATTCCTCCATAAGAGACATTCACCACCAATTTATGATTCTTCATACTTAAAGAAATCAAAAGAGATGGAACTACTATTAAGGAATATTACCTTAAGGAATCTTGGTGTTCTTGAAAGAAACTCTAAAGAAAAACTTCAAAGTGGTAAGTTTGATTGATTCTAGCTTTTTCTCTCACTCAAAATATGTTGGTTGCTCTATGAAAAATCACAAAATGGCCAACCTTTGCCTTCTATTTATAGGCAATTGAAATGGTGGGCAAAATAGGCATTCTCCCCCCACCTCCTTATTATTCCCTATTTTATCACCAAGTAAAATACTTGGTGATTAAGTAGATTTCTTTGCTTGCACAGCAAGTGGCCGGCCCACCATGCCCATGGGTCATCCCCATGGGTTTTACCCATTCGGTGACCCACCAGTTCGATCCACGGTTCAATTTTTCTTGGATCGGGCTTAATCATTCTAACATTGGGCTTTAGCTTGGGTTTAATCACGTAATCCCTTGGGCTTACATACTCAATTGCTTAGACTTGGCATAATTCAAATATAATTGGATCACTCTAAGTCTTAACCTTAATTCCATAATATTAATCGTATTCTATACGTATAATTCACGTATTCTTTCTGTATAATACTCGTACGATAATCGTATTGTACTTCGTATTAACTCCTCGTATTATACCTAGATACTAAATAGTATCATACTTGTATAACATGCTTTATCATTACCGCAATTCCTTCTACGCGTCTCATTTCCTTCTCGAAAATCATTCTACTCAACCCTTACGTTTTAAGTCCGCAGGCGAAAACATTGTTTGCCACAAACGAAATATTATTAGATATTTCATCTTATCTCAATATTCTATCATTACGCGTTTTTCGGAATTTCAAAATAATTTCCCGAGCAGAAAAGGATGAATAGTATTTTTACGGGAATTTCTCGGAAAACATTTATTTTCGTCTTGGAAATTCTAAATAATAAATTCTAGCATGTAGCCAAATTACTAACCACATTCGCACATTCTAGGTCATAGAACGACCTTCATATAGCTTACTCACAAAATAAATCAATTAAATTCATTTAATTCACAAAATCAAATAAAATTTAATTATCATAAAAATCCAATTTTTCTCGAGCGTTACACTGAAAGTGTTTTGTGTTAGTGTATACTTTGTTTAACAAATTAGGTTAAATAAATTTTTGTCCAAAAATTGACGTGTTTTACACGTCGTGCTTAAAAATTTTCTTCCAAAAACGGACTTTTTAGTATATGTATTTTGACAAGCTACTTTGTCGTGCTTACACAGACAAAATTCTTTGTCGTGCTTGTTAGGATTTGTGAAAAATCTAGGTTAGGAACCCTAGATTACAAACTCTAACCCTAATTTGTAAATTCTAACCCTAATTAAGATATCCTAACACCTAATAATAATTATTGAACTTCAATTAGGTGCTAATAAACATCATTAAGCAACGCTAATCATAAAAACCAAAACCCTAATTATAAAAACTAAAAGCCTAATCAAGATTAAATAGGATTAGGGCATAATTAAGCTAATAATTTGATCAACTAGCTCACAAGTAGGTTAGGAGTCACCAATACAAGTTCCAACACATCACATGACATGCTTACAAACTCCCAAGCAGCACAAGCATCACAGATCATATATTTTGGGAGGCAAGTAGGTGATTAAATGACCAAAACCCTAGTTTGAAAATTCTATAAAAGGCAGGATTAGTTTAGTGCAAACTCATGAAATTTACAAGCCTATACACTCTTACAACCTACCTAAACAAGCCTTGGTGATAGCAACAACAGATTCAAAAGCCAGAAATCCAAATCAAGCAAGAAAAGGTGCAAACCCTAATTTTAACCTAGATCTTTGATGCTATGTTTAATTTGTTGTTTAGATATATGTAATAACATGTTAGAAATTATACTAAGTTGATAGCAAATATTTTTATAACATCTAGATGCATTAAAATAGGGTTTTAAGTAAACTTGAAAATTTGGAAAAACAGGTCTGATAGTAGAATGTCAGAGCCTTTAGATCCGTGTATATTAATAGTTAGGTTTGTCAATTGTATGCTAGTTGTAGAATTACATGAGGTCTTTAATCTGAAAATGAAATCAGGTTCATTAGAATCATATATTTCAAGATATAGGTGGTCAAAATTGGTTGATCGATCACGAAGTTCTATTTTCTGGGTTACTCAGAAAACTCAAGAGCAGGTTGAATCGGCTACTTTGACCAACCTTTTAATCGCTTTCCGTTTGATGTTATAATGTCTAATTGTTATGAATTAATACCTTAACATACATACTACATATCTATGACATTCAATCATTTAAACAATTCATAGGATTACCAGAATTAATGGTCAAAAGTCGTTATTAGAAAGATGACTATGTTTTACGGGTTACCCGTAAAATCGAAGAAGAAATGAAGAAACGACCTTGGTGCATACTCGACCAACATAGAAATAGACCTTAGACTCATACTCTTTCGAAACTAGTATAACATATACGTATCTTGATATACAGACTACATAGTACAACAATCAAAACACAAATCTATCACACGGATTGAAAGATCTCACTACAAGAAATAGGGTTATTTTCGACGGAATTAAGGTAGACTGAACATTTTCTCTCGGAATTAGTCTATGTTCGACGGAACTTTCAGTCTGTCATAATTCCCTCGACAATAGTACAACATCGACGAATGTCTGTCGACATTAGGATATGGCTGTGGCGTGAAATTTTCTCTCCAGCGCGAATGACAACCTCGACGGAATAAACAGTAATTTCGACAGATTGTCCGTCGAGGATATATAAGGATCGAATGAAGTAGTTGCGATGAAAGTCCGTCGAGAATATGAATATTAAAACCCTAAATCTATCAGTAACGCCTCACTTGCTCACAAACATTTCTCTATCTCTCTCTCTCTCCTGGTTCACCTGCTTGATCTCTCCCTCTCTACTCCGCTCCTCCGGCCAGCGCTCCTCCAGTAGTCGCCGCTCCTCCGGCCGGCGCACCTCCCACCTCCGTCCGCCGGCAGCTTAGTTTCAGGTTAGTATTTTGTTTATATGTGTGTGTGTGTGTGTATATATATATATATATATAATATAAAGCCCTAAATTTCTTTCCCTTTCTTTATTTCTAACCTGCTGGGCTCTCTCTCTCTGTGGTCACCCCGCACCTCCTGCCGCCACACCCCGCACCTCCGTCGTCAAGTGACCTTAAGGTCTCTCTGTCCTGCCACACCGTGCGCCTCTCTCTTTGGGCTCTCTCTCTGTGGTCCCTCGATTAAAAGAAAGTTTGTCCAATTTAAGGTTATTTTTATCAATTTATTTTAGATTTAGAACCCTAAATTTTCAGATATATGATTATGCATAAATTTGGGTATAAGTTTTTATCAATTAATTCTTAATTTGGATTTAAGAAATATTGTGTTGAAATTAGGCTCTACTAGCTTGACTTAGTTTACATTCTTTTAATTTTTTAGTTTACATTCTTTTATAGTTACATAATTTTTGACGTATTGTAGTTTAAACCTTGACATTACTTTGGTTTTGTATTTGGTTTGACATTTAGTGTAGCCGCACCTTAATGGGATGTTTGATATAGTTTAGTTTAGATTAATGGATGTTTTTGACCTTTTTACTTCTCATTTAGTTGGTTTTTGACATATTGTTGGCCTTGGTATTGTAATTCATGTTATTGGCCATATTGGTAGCTTGTGTATGTGTTGTTGGGAAAACATGTACAAGTACAGGTACAGGTACAAGAATTGGGTTAAATCCCTGGATATTGCAAAAACAAATAAAACATTTTTAAAAAAAAACCTCTATTCTCGACGGAATAGTAGTACCCTCGACGAAATTCCGTCGGTGATTAGGTTAACCTCGACGGAATACGCTTATTACCGACGAAATATTCCGTTGGAAATAAGCTTTTTTGTTGTAGTGTCTAGAAGCCACAAAACCATTGATTGAGCCATGACCAACATTACAAAGTTACCCGAAACACAAAAACAACACATAGTCTTATAACACCCATACACTTCCAAACCTAGAAACATTAACAGTAGAGAATTAATCTAAGGTTAAAGTGACCTCTAGGCCGACAAAAAATATTTTCTAATAAATAAATTAATAACAATTAGAAATAATTAATAAATAAATATAAATAATTATAAATATAGTTTTAAAAATTATTTTAAGTTATAATAATTAACTTTTAATATTTTACATAAATTCAATAAATATTTTATTTATTTGGATATTATTAATAATTAATTTAATAATAAAGTAATTAGAATAATTATTTAAAAATAATAAATAATTATTAAAAATAATATTAATCATTTAAAATCATATTAAATGATTATAAATTAATTAAAAATAATAAAAAAGATTTTTATAATATTCTAAGTAAATACTAATTAGTTAGAAATAGAAATAAATGATTTAAAAATCATTTAATGGATAAATAAATACCTAAAAATTATTATAAGCTTCTAGAAATTATTATAAGATATATATAAATCATATAATAATATAATAAAGCTTATAAATAATGTTTAACCAAGTTATTAACTTATTAATTACCCGGTAAAGTCTTTGGACACCGAAACCATATCGAACTTAACCCGAACATAAATAGTTTATGTACTTGAGTATTGCTATCAATACTAATGTGTTAGATTTATATGAATAAACATCTTAGGTGTTTATAAACGAATCGAGTAGTATTTTTTAATCGATCTTCACTCAGGTAAGTTTACCGAACTCCAAATTATTAATTACTCTCGCAAGTTACTAAACCCTATTTTAATTCATTGAACAAGATTCCTATCTTGAATTGCTTTTGATATGTATTACCAAACCTAAACTTGAATTGCCAATTATTGTAAAGTTATCGCTATAGTTTCAACATAACTAAGAAATGAATTGTTTATTCATATGATATTATTTATTGAGCATAAATTGTTGTGTCAAACCAAATTGTTTTGGTAAGACATCCTATACTGAGTTGTATAACCCACGAGGGGTTAATGTACGTTAATAATATATTGACATGTAGTGCATGAAGTCACGAGTAGGATGATATGCATACTCCTAGGATGTTAAATAGGCTGATCCCCTATCTCACATCTGAACAAGATTTCTAAGTCTTTGTGACTGACAGAAATAATAAGTCCGGAAATGGTTGAAATATAAAAATTCTAGACATGGTAACAATAATCAGTTGAGTTTTGAACTGTTATACTTCTTCAAATCCTATATTGTGATAAATTATAAAACCTGCTGAGCATGTCATAGCTCACCCTTGCAAATCATTCCCTTTGTAGTATTAGATGGTAACCCTGACACATCTGGAGTAAATAAAGGGAAACGTCCCTACTTAGATTAGTTTATATTACTGTCTAGTTGAATGTAATACTTTTGTAATAAGAAATTCTTATAAAGAATCATGTAATCAAACTTTAATATATGATATATAACATTTTTTATTTCTGCAATCGTGTTTTCTTTACATAAATAGATGTAATTAGAATTTTCAATTTAGTTTGAGATCCTTGGGAACTATTCATCTGAGTGAGGGTATTAACAATATGGACTGTTCATGTTGTTTTTAATACTCTGGATTTCAGATAGATAGGTACTATCGATATGATAGTGTAATCCGCATGATATAGACTATACATCTGAGTGAGGGTATTGGTAATATGAACTGTTCATTTTATTACTTGTACTCTAAATTTTAGATAGATAAATACTATTCATAGATACAATCTATACATCCAAGTGAGGGTATCAAAACACAATAATAGTTCTCCAGGGAATTGTTATCTGTTATGGGATACTGTGAACCTTGGATTTATGGGAATCATATCTTATAATAATTGTATAGTCGTTCGGTTAGATACAAGCATATAATCAGATACCATGGGTGTATAGATTTGAATGCGTTATATTAATTGATTAGTAGTAAGCACCATATCGGATACCGTGGGAGTATAGATATGGGGACGTTATAAGTTTTGTATCAGAGCAGTTAAGGCTATCGATATATGGAAGAGGAATCTTACTATATAGTCTTCGAGTCCGTAAATATATTAATTACACATAAAAATAACAATAAAAAAATTTTATTTTGTGTAATTTTTTTATATATAAGTAATAAAGATTTTTGTGTTATAGGATGGCCAACTCTGATGCTGAGGAAATGCCGATAGTAAACAATCCAACACAAATTGAGTCATTTATAGCTAGTGATGCAGAGGATAAAGAATTGTTTCATGATCAACAACTGCTAGATGCTGAGGAAGAGGAAGATCCAGTAGCAGGACAATTAATGAGAATTAAAAAATATGATCAAGCAATGGATTCACTAATGCAGAAATCTGAGCATGATAATGATCAGATGAAGTTTAGGGCACATTTAGCCGAGGGAATGTTAGAGCATGAAAGGGGAACCAATAATCGACTGAAAGTACAACTGCACCACGCACAGAGTGGCACGAGGCAAATACAGTCGAAGGGAAGAAAACTTCCTATCTGATAGATCGATTTGTGGTATGCCACATGATCCAAGATTCCTTCGATGAAGTTAATAATTTCTAAGTGTAGTATAGAAATCTAAGTACTCTGTATTAGTACTAATAAAAAAGCATTTATTGTTTGTATTATAGCTGGTAGTGTTTATAAACTACTAGTTGTTTATGTGTGTATTCTGTGAAATATGAATAAAAAAGTATGTTTGTGTTATAAAAATTCTTATGTGGATGTTTATTGTTTTATATAGAATCATGCCACCAACCAGAATACCTAAACGAGAGCTAGATAACGAAGTTAATCCTACCCAACAGTTAGTAGAGCTTTTGTTAGGGGCTATGAATAGACCCATAACCCAAAACACTCCATTTAAGGATTTTAAATTAGTTGATCCACTTGAACTCAAAGGTACATCCGAACCTGTCCATGCATAAATCTGGACTACAGAAATAGAAATTTTTTTCTTAGTAACTAATGTCAATAACAATCAAAAGACAACTTTTGCAACCTTTTTCTTAAAAGGAGAGGCAAATTACTGGTGGGAATCAACTAAGGGTCGGGTAGAAACTGAAGTTGTGCCATGGGATAGATTCAAAGAATTATTTTTTGAAAATTAATTTTCCCAATCTCTGATGTATCGCATGGAAGTACGATTCTTTGAAACAAGGAGAACTTACTGTATCCTAGTATACAGCCAAGTTTAACGAACTGTCCTGGTTTGCTCCACATAGAGTAAATATTGAACCTAGAAAGACTCGAAGATATCAGGAAGGTTTGAAGCCTCAAATAAGAAGTAAATTATCTATCTTCCAAATAAAGACTTTTTCTAAAATACTCGAGAAAGATTTCATAGATGAGAGTGAAAATGAGAATCTCATTAAATTTCACAAGGAAAAGAAGAATCAAAATGGGGGGGGGGGGGGGGGAAGTCAAAACCCAGTTTAGGTGGGTTTAATAATAAAAGGAAATGGGATACTAATTTTTCTAACAACCCAGGGAAAAAGGTAAGTAATAATAATAACAACTTTATAAATAATAAAATGGAACTTTGTCCTACATGTGGGGAAAAAATAAAGGATTATGTCTTAAAAGTAAAAATAAATGTTACAATTGTGGACAAGAGGGACACTTTTCTCCACAGTGTCCTCTCCCTAATAAAAATAAATGTTTCAACTGTGGTTCGTCGGAATATTTAGCTAAGAACTGTACCAAACCCAGGAACTAAGGATGAAGGGGAAATAGAGTACTAGAGAATAACAATAATCAGTCGACAGTAGCTGCAGTTGGAGCTCAGAGTCGACCAACCGCGAGAACATTTAATATGTCAGTGAGGGATGTTGTTGCTTTGCAGGACTTGGTGACAGGTATCATCCCTATCAACACTTTAAATGCATATGTGTTATTCGACTCTGGTGCTAGTTGTTCCTTTGTGTAATATTTTTTTTAAAAACTTGAATATACCAGGTAAAAACTTAGACATACCATTCTGTGTTGAAATTGCAAACAATGAAAAGATTCCTGTTAAGACTATATATAAGAAATGTAGTGTACAGAAGGGACACAATTTTCTGGTAAATCTTATTCTAATTAAATTGGGAGAATTTGATTTAATCTTAAGAATGGATTGGTTAGTTAACCATAACGCGATGATCGATTGTCATCAAAAATGCATAAACCTATTGACTGAGTCGAAGTCTAAGGTAGTGTTCAATGGAGGTTTTTCACCTAAGCAATCTCGATGTCTGACCATAACTTAGGCAGAAAGGTTACTTAGAAAAGGCTGTTCAAGATATTTGGCTTATATAGTTGATACTCGACAGGAAGGAGTAAAACTAGATCAAATACCTATAGTTAAGGAATTTCCCGATGTATTCCCAAATGACTTACCTGGTCTTCCTCCAGATAGGGAAATCGAGTTCGTCATTGACCTTACATCGGGAATGACACCAATTTCTAAGGCACCATACAGAATGGCACCTGTAGAACTAAAAGAGTTACTAGTACAACTACAAGAACTCTTAGATAAAAAGTACATATAACCTAGTGTTTCACCTTGGGGAACACTAGTATTTTTTGTAAAGAAGAAGGATGGAACCATGAGATTATGTGTTTATTATATAGAATTAAATAAATTAACCATTAAGAATAAGTATCCTTTACCAATAATTGATGATTTGTTTGAACAATTAAAAGGAGTTGGACACTTTTCAAAAATTGACCTTAGGACATGTTATCATCAGTTAAAAGTAAGAAAAGAAGATGCACCGAAGACAACGTTTAGGACATGCTATGGACATTATGAATTTCTTGTGATGTCCTTTCGTTTGACAAATGCACCCATAACATTTATGGACTTGATGAATTGAGTGTTTAAACCATGCTTAGACAAATTTGTTGTGGTGTTTATCGACGATATTCTGGTATACTCAAAAAAGCGAGAAGAGCATGTTAAATACTTGAGAGTCATTTTGGAGATATTACGAAAGGAACAACTTTATGAAAAGTTTTTCAAGTGTGAATTTTGGTTAAAGAGAGTGCAATTTTTAGGTCATGTAATTAAAAAGAATGGAATATCAATAGATCCAACTAAGATCGGAACGGTTGTGAATTGGGAACAACCAACAACTCCAACAGAAGTAAGAAGGTCTCTCAGTTTAGCGGGCTATTATTGACGTTTCATAAAAGATTTTTCAAAAATAGCAACCCCACTAACAAATTTAATACTCGAAAGATGGTGAAATACGTCTGGACAGATAAATGTGAAGAGAGCTTCCAAGAGTTGAAGAAGCGACTGAGCATGGCTCTAGTGTTTTTCTTACCAGATGATACATGAGGCCTTATAGTATTTAGTGATGTGTCACACAAAGGTTTAGGGTGTGTGTTGATGCAACATGGGAAAGTGATTGCTTATGCATCATGATAACTCGAAGATTATGAGAAGAGGTATCCTACTTATGATCTAGAGTTAGCCGCGGTAGTTTTTGCCCTGAAAATTTGGAGGCATTACTTGTACAAAAGCCAAGAGAAGTTGAAATATATTTTTACACAAAAGGAGTTAAACTTAAGGCAGAGAAGATGGATAGAACTGATAAAGGATTTTAACTGTGAAATCTTATATCATCCTGGGAAAGCCAATGTAGTAGCTGATGCATTAAGTAGAAAGAACCAAGAGAAGTTGAACGCAATAACCACCAATGAAAGGTTAATAAAAGATTTTTAAAGACTAAAAATTGAGGTGGGATGTCCAACTACCTCTACCCAAAAGTTATTCATTCTAGAGGGAGTTTTGTCTCTACTAGATAGAATCAAAGAGATGCAGGAAATAGATGAGGAATGTAAAAAATGTAAGTATAATATAACTCATATCAAGAATAACAAATTCAGGATAGACAAGGATGGAATAATAAGATATGAAGATAGAATTTGGGTTCCGTTGAATCAAGCATTAAAAGACGAAATCTTAAACGAAGCTCATAATTCTAAATTTACCATACATCCAGGCAGTACTAAAATGTACAAAGACTTAAGCCGACACTTTTGGTGGTCGAATATGAAAAAAAAATAGCTGAATGGGTAAGCAAATGTCTCACGTGTCAAAGGGTTAAGGCTGAAAATCAAAAGCCGAGTGGTTTACTTCAACCCTTACCGATTCCTGAGTGGAAGTGGGAACATATAACAATAGACTTCGTGGTAGGCCTTCCAACTACACAGAAGGGCCACAATGCCATTTGGGTAATAGTTGACCGTCTTACTAAATCAGCTCACTTCCTATGTATTAAGGTTACTTATAACATAGATCAACTTGCTAAGCTATACATTAATAAAATTATCTCAAGGCATGGAGTACGTGTTTCTATAGTGTCAGATCGAGAGCCGTGTTTCACCTTAAATTTTTGGGGAAGCCTTCAAAAACACTTAAGAACACAATTGAGATTACACTACTAGAATTTTAAGCTACAACAACAACATTTACCAACGGTCGGGATGAAACCCTCACTATTAGGGTCTAGTGAGAGGATCATTGTATGGCCGTAGGAATAGATCACCCATTATTCTTTCCCAAAAATTTTTGACGAATTTATTTCCCCTAAAATCAGTATATTCTTGACCATCTTTTTCTTTCATCTCAAACAACTTCTCCATCTCCACCTTAAACATCTCTTTCTAAGTGAGAAAGAATGGTCATGCCTTGCTCCTGCTCCTGCTCCTGCTCGTCGACTTCGTTTTATGGCTCCGACAATGGATATAATACCAGATCCATGACTCCAATTAGTATTCGAAGCGATTCGGCATATTCAAAAGGATTTGGAGGTCGTACACTGGTTAATTTTCCTTTGTCGACCACGAATTTTCGGTCGCTAGGTATTAATTTTAGATTTAATTGAATTAGTTTAGATCTATTGACTCTTTTTGGGTTTGGTGGTTCAGGATCAGCTCTTGGGCTCGCATAGTGTCTACATCGATGATTAAGGATTAGACTATTCTCGATTTTGAGACATCGGTGTTTAAGAAAGAGAAAATTCTCTGGTAGGTCATGATGAGGTATTTTCCCCCCTTCTGCACTCGGTATTGATGTACATATAAATCTTCCTTACACGCTGTCTGTTTTTGTGATTTGTAGTATATTGTGAGGGGAGGAAGAGATTTGTATTGGTCGGGGATCTCAAGTACTAATGATTTATTTTTTTGTTGCTAATTAATAATTTTGATATAAATTTGTAGTTTGTTGTGTTTGGTTGTACCTTAAAAATGTAATCTTTATATTTGAATTTAAGAAGGATTTTTGTTTGACGAGGAGATAATGTGGATGATTGTACATACTACCTAATCGTCAAATTCATGGATAAGCTTGAATATAAAATTTAGATAATGTATTTTTTAAATATTTTTAATAAGCAAATGACACCTATACTGATTGAATTTTTTGCCTATTTTTGGTTTTCGAAAATGTAAAAACTAACTAGGAGAAAGATAATTAAAACCCACCTTTTGCTTCTTCTTTTTTGGTTTAATGCTTTGGATTTTTTAATCAATAAGTTAGTTTTAACTAAGCACTAATGTATTTTTTTGTTAGCCAAATGAAGCCTTTGTTTTCATTGTGAGTTTCAAACTTGAACATCTTTGTCCCTTTGTTTGTTGTAATGGCCTACCCATCTCATAATGAATGGTAGAAAATGTCTTGGGCTGTTAGAGTTAGAAATTAAATAACTAACATGGATAACAAGAAACGAAGATGAACTTGGATGCGAACACCCTTCTCAAGCAAATAAGAATGTTAAAACCAAACCATGTTCTTCCTCTAATAGTCTAGAGTATATGAATCTTTCAATTGAATGCTTAAGAAGAGGTTGTTTACTTCTTTTCAAAAATATTAAAATATCTTGCACATTTCTCATTGAATTTGTTGCATTATTACCTACAAGGCCCTGCCCAAGTCAGAATTTAAGGGAATCTCTTGCAGAAGCAAAATCTGATATCACGGTCAAGGTGAGTTTTTAGTACCTTGTTTACCTTTTACAACGGATGATTGGTATTTCTCTTGTCTGAATATTCTCTTTCTTTATATTGCTTTATAAACAGATAGGTAAGGAATGGTTCTTGTTCATTTGCTGAGGCACATGCTACTGGATTTACTGAAGAAAATAGGACCTTGGGAGATATATAGGAGACTTCAGACTATTTCAAGTAGTAACTTGCTCTTGCTCTTGATTTTTGATGCGCCCAGGTTTGTCGGATCAACTCTAATCTTTGTTGTCTGTATACAGTACTAGGTTTCTGCATTACAAGGTTTTTTGACTTTTGAGTAAAACTATCCTCCATAAACTTAAATTAATATATGTTTTTTAATTTTTTTTACATGGCTCTGTGATGGCACGTTGGAATTTGCATTATATTATAAACTCTTCTTTCTCAAATTCCTGATCTATATGCTTTATACTGAAAGTATATATATTTTTAATGACTTCAATGTTTAAAAGTGAAATCCTTCTTTTTGTTTCATCATTTTGTCTTTTTAAATTATTTAGCATGTTTTCTGGATTGTTATGGGTGGCCTTTTATTTCTTCTCTGCCATGTTTACTTTGTATTCACAGCTACAAATGTTTACTAACAATACTCTTAACTATAAAGTTAGGGGATAGTCTTTAATTAATGGAATCTGATAAATAAGATTTCGACTGCAAAGTTAGGAACAAGTTTTCAATAAAATCTACTAAGCGAGATTTTACAATTGTAAGCTTGAGAAGCTTATTAAACTCGGTCTCACAATAACAGTAAATTTTGGTATGGTTTATTGTATTATTGGAGCAGAGTTGAGGGACTAAATGGGTTGTTTTGTCATTATTTTACTATTTTATCCCTAAATATATTACAACCAAAGTGTTAATGTTGTTATTTGTACATAATATTTCGGACATTGATGGAAACATAAAAAGGCTTAAAAATTTTGGGTGCACAAAAAAAACTGTCAGATTTTCTCTCTCTTTATTAATACTAGTTTACATGGCACACACTGTGTGTTAAAAGAGGAAAAATGAAATGATAAAAAAAGAATTTCATTTTAATGAATAAATGGTAATGTGAAATGGTTGTAACTTCCTCGGACGAAGCCGCCGCTTCACTCTTTAGCAACAAAAATCTGCATGCCTGTACTATCATGTGATTGATTGCAAGTGTATTAATATATATTTTTTATACTGTGCTTTTTAATGTATTACTTTGATGAAAAAATTGAAATTTAATTTGTGTTGGTTGATGAAGTATATTATATTGTTTGCATCATGGATAGGCATTTTGAAGCATAGTTATGTGTGGAATTATTAATGAGTTAATTTTGTCCTGTTGTGCACATCAGGTTGGTTGGTCTCTGTTTTTGTGTGGCAGCTCATTTCTCCATGTAGTTTTTTGTAACGTTCTATGGCAACTCAACTATCTTTTATGGACAACATGTTGATTGTAGACCCACAAATGATGGCCTTGGATGGTCAGTTACCCTTGGTTCACCTTTTACATTTGCCACTACACTCG
Organism: Panax quinquefolius; assembly: GCA_020205615.1. NCBI lineage: Eukaryota > Viridiplantae > Streptophyta > Magnoliopsida > Apiales > Araliaceae > Panax > Panax quinquefolius. Next base: position 93,232,997 of record CM035153.1, on the reverse strand, counting down.
AGCAGGAGTACATGAGTGACATATTTGGGGAATGAGGTGATTTATTCATTCTAATGGAAATATGTTTAGTCACTTTATGATGAACATGGCTAATTTTAACCACTTGATGTATATGAATTTTTCTTGGTGCTGGTCATGGTATTATTGAGTCCTCGTTTAAAAGGTATACTGAGAATGGAATGAATGAAGATTCGGCTTATAAGAATACCGTGGATGGCATAACGAGGATTATATCCAGGACTATTGTCGAAGGTTGGTTTTGCAATTTCTTGGTGAGAATGGAAGTGAATATTCTTGCTTATTAAATTAGTTGTTTTATGATCCTTCGTCTCCTTAGCAAATTTCGATTATTATATTCATGATGTATACTTTATTTACACTGTTACATCCAACAGGGCATGTTGCCAGTCTACAATTCATTGTCAAAAGATGCAAAAGTGAGTTTGAGGCTGCATATAGTGCCTAATTTTATCCATGCATGGATATCTTATACGAGTGCTATGATGATGTAGCCAGTGTTAGTGAGATTAGGAGTGTCATCTTTGGGATGTTACTTTAAAGCAGGTGCTTAATCATTATTCCTCACTTTCTTATAGAATAGACAAGTGACATTGTTAACTATGACAAAGAGACCTACTAGATTAAATGATCATCTTGAAGTTCTCAACTTTCAACACTAGTTATGTATTTCAATTATACGAAGGAAGAATAAAGAACTTTGTACAGTTTTGCTCGAGTTCAGCATCTCTTCTTAGATGTAACTAAAATAGTGTATTATAATTTTAGATTGTAAAAGTTATTAATTTAGTATTTTGGTATAATAATGATCATTATATTTGAGGAGATGAATTATTCAACTATTATATTGTAATGTTGTAATGTGAATGATTTTAAATGATGTATATAATATTTTTATATTTTATTTTATATTGTATTTGTGTTTGTTGAATAAATGTGCATTATTAATTTTTTTTTGAAATATAAAAAGTTATTTATAGCGACGGTCATCGCATAGTAGCTATAGTGTGCTCTATAAACACATGCCTATAGCGACGATCGTACGAAAGTGTCGCTATAGACATCTATATTCTACGGTCATGGCGTAGTAGCAATAACTTTCAAATGATAGTTGGTAAAGAAAAAATACACGATTTTGTCATGACCTATAGCGACGGTCGCCGAATTGAGAGAACCATTCAAACATTAGAGGATATATTAAGAACCTCTATCGTAGACTTCAAAGGAATTTGGGAAGATCAATTACCTTCGGCGGAATTTGCCTACAACAACAGTTACCATGCTAGCATAGGTATGCTACCTTATAAAGCCTTATATGGAAGGAAATGTAGAACACCTTTGCGTTGGGATGAGGTTGGGGAGAGATAAATGCTAGGACCTGAGATAATCCAACAAACTACTGAGACCATCAGAATTATACGTGAACGATTACAAGCGTCTCAAGATCGACAGAAGAAATACGCTGATCCACATCGTCAACAATGAAACTTTAGCCTAGGAAGCCACATATTCTTTAAGGTGTCCCCTTAAAAGGGCAAGATACGTTTTCACAAGAAAGGAAAATTGAGTTCGAGATATATTGGACCCTTCGAAATTTTGAGGAGGGTAGGTGAAGTTGCTTATGAAATAGCACTACCCCCCTGAGTTAAACCATATTCATAATGTGTTTCATGTGTCCATATTATGACCATAAAAACCTAATTATAAACACATTATAAACTATGATCCGATCCAAATCAAAGAAGATATTTCTTATATAGAAGAACATGTGCATATCATCAAACATAAAGATCAAGTCCAAAGAAATAAAGTGATAGCATCGGTCAAAGTAATCTGGAGGAATCAGAATATTGAAGAGACTACATGGGAGCTCGAGGAAAAAATGAGAGAGAACTGTTCCCAACTGTTTACTTAACTTGTACTGTAATTTCTAGGACAAAATTCTTATTATTGGGAGTAAATGTGAAACCCCAAAACCATAATAAGATCCGGTTATGTAAATTCAGTTATATTAATAAAATCTCTTCGTTCTGAAAGTGTTTTGTGTTATTACCTACTCTGTTTAAAAAATTAGGTCAAATAAATTTTCGTCCAAAAATTGACGTGATTGACACATTGTGCTTAAAATATTTCTTTCGAAAATAGACTTTTCGATATATGTATTTTGACAAGCTACTTTGTCGTGATTACACTGACAAAACACTTTGTCGTGCTTGTTAGGATTTGTGAAAAATCTAGGTTAGGAACCCTAGATTACAAACCCTAACCCTAGATTACAAACCCTAAACCTAATTTATGAACTCTAACCCTAATTAGCTAGACTAAACCCTAATTTGGTTATCCTAACACTTAATCATGATTGTTGAACTTCAATTAGGTGCTAATAAACATCATTAAGCATCCCTAATCATAAAAACCAAAACCCTAATCAAGTTTAAAGAGGATGAAGGCATAATTAAGCTACTAATTTGATCAACTAGCTCACAAGTAGGTTAGGAGTCACCAATAAAATTTCCAACACATCACATGACATGCTTACAAACTCCCAAGCAGCACAAAATCACAAATCAGATATTTTGGGAGGCAAGTAGGTGATTAAATGATTAAAAACCCTAGTTTGGAAATTCTATAAAAGGCAGCCTTAGTTTAGTGCAAAATCACGAAATTTACAAGCCTATACACTCTTATAACCTACTTAAACAAGCCTTGGTGATAACAACAACAGATTCAGTAGCCAGAAATCAAAATAAAGCAAGAAAAGGTACAAACCCTAATTTTACCCTATATCTTTGATGCTATGTTTAATTTGTTGTTTAGATATTTAGATATATGTAATAACATGTTAGAAAGTATACTAAGTTGATAGAACATGTTTTTAAAACATCTAGAAGCATCAAAATAGTGTTTTAAGCAAACTAGAAATTTTGGAAAAACAGGTCTGACAGTCGAATGTCAAAGCCTGTAGATCTGTGTATGTTAATAGTTAGGTCTGTTAATTATATGCTAGTTGTAATTTTACATGAGGTCTTTAATCTGGAAAAGAAATCAGGTTCTTTAGAATCATATATTGCAAGATATAGGTGGTCAAAAGTGGTTTACCGATCACGAAGTTCTGTTTTCTGGGTTACTCAGAAAACTCAAGAGCAGGTTGAACCGGCTACTTTGACCAACCTTTTAACCGCTTTCTGTTTGATGTTATAATGTCTAATTGTTATGAATTAATACCCTGACATACATACTACATATCTATGACATTCAATCGTTTAAACAATTTATAGGATTTCCATAATTAATGGTCAAAAGTCGATTGATCGAAAGATGACTATGTTTTACGGGTTACCGTAAAAGCTGAAGAATTTCTGAAGAATAGCCTTCGGTTGTACTTTGACCAACATAGAACTAGACCCTAGAATCATACTCTGTCCAAACTAGTGTAACATTTTTGTATCTTAATACATAGACTACATATTATAACAATCAAAACACAAATCTATCACACGGATTGAAAGATCTAGAAGCCACAAAACCGTTGACTGATTATGACCACTGTTCTAGGTTACCTAGAAACTCAAGAACAACTCTGATAGTGACTTTGAGCCTCTATAACTCCTTGCTATATGTAGCTTAAAGCATGATATTAGTATGTTGTTATACTACTACATGAGTACTATAACACCCATACACTTCCAAACCCAGAAACATTAACAGTAGAGAATTAATCTAAGGTCAAAGTGACCTCTAGGCCGTGGCCAACTGATTCCCAGAAACTCAAGAACACTTATATCAACACTTTCTATCACTATAGTGTAGGGTTTCGACATAAAAAAGCAGCGGATATAAACCAATTTAAAGGCAATTCTGAAATCGTAAAATAGGATCCATGTAAAAATCAATTAACTCAGTGGATAGAGATTATACTGAATATAAAAATGCTTCTGAAATTAATGCGCTCGAATCTCCAATGCAATCCAAATGAATCGCAGTCTGCGATTATCCATCTGAATGCCCATGAACCTTAAATACGATCTGCGATGAAAAGGAAACTATGAGTATTAGCCACCAAGTATGAGGATTTGAAATGTTTTCTCTAGTCTCTCTCTAAGAAGCGGCTAGGGTTATGAAGTTATGATGTAACCTAAGTGGTCGCTATATATCATATATATAGTAGTTAAAAAAGGATTAATCAAAACCTAATTTCATAAAATCCAAATTTATATATATATATATATATATATATATCTTAATTAAGTCTTACTTAATTAATATACATATATACAAATTATCCTTTTAATTTAAATTCGTGATTTAAATACTATTAATCATATTAATATATTTAAATCCTTAAAATTTAAATTAATTCCATTTTAAATTACGTTCTATTTGTGTGATCCTATAGGTTATTATTACGTTAGCAATAATTTTAAAATCATATTATAAAATTATAAACAGTGAGCGACATCTAGTAATGCATCACTGCTACCCAAGTAATAATAAGATCGATGATTCGATGCAACCTTTTTGTGACCAATGTTTTAATGTAATTTAATCCTTTTAACCTTAATATCCTAGATTAAACTCGAATCATGGAATGTGTTATACTCTTCGTAATTTAATCTGAGTTTTCTTGATCAATGAGTAGAATATATGAAACAAATCACTATTTGAGCATGGCCATGCATTTCATAGTCCTACTCAATCAAGAGGCCTATGGATATCACCCCTAATATATAGGATGATTAAATTTCATCTAGATCACTCATATTTCTCACACGATTTATGATGTACCCAATAATCACCTTTATAGTCCACCCTATTAAAGGTGACATTTGATTATATCAAAGTACATAAATTCTCGTGTAGAAATATAGTGATTTCAGGTCAGAGGACCATTACATCATTGTCACTATGAGAATTGCTAATGACACTTCGCATAATGCTCCACATGAAATTCTCATGGTGGGTCTGCCCGAAGACATTGTTCTCTAACATGTACTACGCATCGACTTAATATCTCATATATTTATGACCAATGAGATTTGGTCATCAGTCAATCCACATACTAGTCTTAATGCATCATTGTTGTCCCATCAACAATGATACTCGATTAGGGACATTTAAGAACAATGATACTAAATGTAATTATATAATCTCATGTTCAAGTCACATACTTGAAACTATATAATTTGTATCACTATTCTAAGAATTTTTATTATGTTAACATTTATATAACACAGTAAATAAAACCATAATAAAATTATTTATTTATTCAATCAAATATAATATCAAAACGTTAAGCAATTATATTAAATAATTGGCCTCTAGGGCATAAACTCTAACATATAGGGCATTAGCGACACTTTCTGTCACTATAGGGAGTTAGCGACAGATAGAAAATATTTTCTAATAAATAAATTAATAAAAATTAGAAATAAATTAGAAATAAATATAAATAATTATAAAAATAGTTTTAAAAATTATTTGAAGTTATAATAATTAAACTTTTAATATTTTTTACATAAATTCAATAAATATTTTATTTATTTAGATATTATTAATAATTAAGTTAATAATAAAGTAATTAGAATAATTATTTATAAATAATAAATAATTATTAAAAATAATATTAATGATTTAAAATCATATTAAATGATTATAAATTATTTAAAAATAATAAAAATATTTTATAATATTCTATGTAATTACTAATTATTTAGAAATAGAAATAAATAATTTAAAAATCATTTAATGGATAAATAAATACCTAAAAATTTATATAAGCTTCCGGGAATTATTTTAAAAGATGTATAAATCATAAAATAATATAATAAAGCTTATAAATAATGTTTAACGAGTTATTAACTTATTAATTACCCGGTATAGTCTTTGGACACCGAAATCATATCGAACTAAACCCGAACATAAATAGTTTATGTACTTGAGTATTGTTATCAATACTAATGTGTTAGATTTATATGAATGAATATCTTAGGTGTTTATAAACGAATCGAGTAGCATTGCTTAATCGATCTTCGCTCAGGAAAGTTTACTAAACCCCAAATTATTAATTACTTTCGTAAATTACTAAACCCTATTTTAATTCGTTGAACAAGATTTCCATCTTGAACTGCTTTTGATATGTATTACCAAACTTAAACTTGAATTGCCAATTATAGTAAAGTTATCGCTATAGTTTTAGCGTAACTAAGAAATGAATTGTTTATTCAAATGATATTATTTATTGAGCATAAACTGTTGTGTCAAACCAAATTGTTTTGGTAAGACATCCTATACTGAGTTATATAACCCACGAGGGGTTAATGTACGTTAATAATATATTGACATATAGTGCGTGAAGGCACGAGTAGGATGAGATGCATATTCCTAGGATGTTGAATAGGTTGATCCCCTATCTCACATCTGAATAAGATTTCTAGGTCTTTGTGACCGACAAAAATAAAAAGTCCAGAAATGGTTGAAATATAAAAATTCCAGACATGGTAACAACAATCAGTTGAGTTTTTGAACTGTTATACTTCTTTAAATCCTATATTGTGATAAATTATAAAACCCGTGTAGACACTCGAAATTTTTTGCACACCTATTACTAACATTGCAGGAGGGTAGATTCGTCTTTCAGAGATAACCTTGGAAGACAGCTTACATCCATTCCGGATACCACCGAAAGTTCAGTCTCAACCCCGGAACACACATCGGGATTATAAGTTCCAAACTCAGAGATAACCCCGAGTTCCATCCTTGGAGATAACCCCAAGGAATGTCGTTGCAGTTCCGGTGATAACCCCAGAAATTCTTGTTTCAAATGCATGCAATCAGCTTCAACCTCGGAACTCCCGCCGAGGCACTCATTCCAAAAACTCGAAGATAACATCGAGAAGACAGGCACACTTAAAGATGACCCTGAGAAATTCAAACACTTGCAACAGTCCAATCTCAGAGATAACCTTGAGCAACATCTTCTTTATCAGCTCAAACCGGAGATAACACCAATGAGGGGCAAAATGGTCATCTTTCCACCTCAACCCAACATCACGCCGTCTCATCATCTCATACATACATTTCTACACAGCAATGTCCCACAAGAGCCAAGGAGTTCCAATCCCGAGTGACTATTACACAGGGCAGCATACCGGATAGAATTTGAAGCTTGAAGACCATGTGCATGGTCCCCTCTTCCTGACTTCGTACAACCTCTAATCCCATGTCATTGCGTAACTCTCGACAATAGCAATCCGAGAAAGGTCTTTTACACCTCAATCGAGTGCTCAGATTGAAGTTCTGCAAGTTTGAGCGGACATCACGAAGGCACAGTGCACGATTTTGAACAGCGGAGACCCGTGGAGCCGGAAACCCCGCAGGCGTATAGCAATACATCTGCGGTACGCCACGAGTACACTTGTCGCCATTGTAACAATTTTTAGAAAATTGGATTTATATGAGAATTAAATTTTTATTTGATTATGTGAATTAAATGAATTTAATTGATTCTTTATGTGAGTAGGCTATGTGAAGGTCGTTCTATGACATAGGATGTGCGGATGTGGTTAGGATTTTGGCTATGTACTAGAATTAATTGTTTTAAATTTCCAAGACAAAAATAAAATTTTTCTGAGAAATTTTCGTAAAAACACTATTCATCTGTTTCTGCTCGGGAATTTAGTTTGAAATTCTGAGAAACGCGTAATGATAGAATATAAAGATGAGATGGAATATGTAATAATATTTCAGTTATAGAAAATGAAGTTTTCACCTGCGGACTTAAAACCTAAGGGTTGGGATAAGTGAATTTCGAGAAGGAAAATGAAATACGTATAATGATTAAGATTATTATGCGTACGATATACGACTGTGATACTATTTAGTATATGAGTATAATATGAAGATTTAATACGGCGTATAATACGAATATCGTACGAGTATTATAAGAAGAGAATACGTGATACGTGAGCTATACGCGTATAATACGATTGGTTATTAATGGACTTAGAGTTTAAGGACTTTGTATATTCCAATTGGACTTGGATTATATCATGCGCAATGAATTATGTAATCAAGCCCAAGTTAAGGCCTGATGTTAAGTTTAATTAAGCCCGATCCAAGAAATCGAACTGCAGATCGAACCGGTGGGTCACCGGATGGGTAATACCTATGGGGCAACCCATGGGGATGACCCATGGACCTTGTGGGCCGGCCACTTGGCCACCAAGTAAAGTGATTACTTGGTGGCCAAGACTTGAATAGTAAGGAGGTTGGGGAGGATGACCAATATGCCCTCCACTTAGTTTTTCTATAAAAGCAAGCTTAGGTTGTTCATTAGTTGTTTTACAAAAATTGTCCAACTTATATTGAGAGAGAGAAAGAGCTAGAAACAAGTAATCATCCTAATTTAAAGCAAAACATAAGAAGTTTTACCAAGAACGTGAAGAACAAAGAGGTAAAATTTCGTAAGCGTTAACTTTCCATCTTTTTGATTCCTTTTTCGTAGAGAATCGTAGATTGGTGGAGCATATCTATTATGGAGGAATAAGGATATCTTTTATTGATTAAAATATTGATAAGTCATGTTTACATAGAAATCGTAAGGATTTACGTAAATTGGAACCGTAGAAACCATTGAATGATAACATGGTTTTTGATGGACAAATTGAAAACCATCGTTATTAGGATATGTGCATCTTACTTGGTTAGGATGTAGATAAGGAATAAATGGAGTTGATCCATTTGATTTGGCATATAGAACACTAGTAACAAAGTTATGGCGAATTTTACGGAATTAGACGTTAAACGTCGAAAAAGTAGAAATCCGGGATTAGTAGTCAAAAGTTATCGTGTGACTTGGAAACTTTGGTTTTCAATGTCAACATGTGAGATATGGTATTCAAGAGTTGTGGACTCAAGAATCATCGAATTCTAACTTAGAACGAAGAAAACGAGTATTGAACGCTCATGAACGATAAACGAACGCTCAATAATGAACTTAGATGTGAATTCCGAGTTAATGGATTCAAAAATGTAAAATTCTTGTATCAACACTTAGAGTATGTAAAATGGGAGCTAATGGCTTTTGAAAGGACCAATTCGGACTTCTAACGAAGAAGTTATGAGTTCGGGAAGTTCATCAAAATTTTTAACTATCAAAAATATCTGGTACTGAGGTTTGGCACCACAGCGCCAGACAGAGTTAGACATATCTTGTGTCTTGTGATTGCCGTACAAAGACAAGTAAGTTCTTGAAGAGTGAGCTATAATACCATTCATACATATAAGTTTTGCGCATGCATGCATCGGGATTTAGGGTCTGGTTATCTGTGGCTGGAAATAGCAGCCAGGTGTTCCAATAAAGACCCTTGTGCTTGTTGGCCTTTTGTAGGAGTGAGTTGATCAAGTTGATTTTGTAATTCCAATTTATTGGTAACAAATACTAGAATGTATGTGTACTTAATATACACGTAAACGCTCATTCTTAAATCACTTAGAAAGTGATAACGTTAGGAAATTAAGTACGATTTAATAGAAACTAAACTAAGAACGCAGAGTGGAAGTAAGTAAATCGTAAACGGTATTCGATGTTGGTTCTTCACTAATAGTAATTGAGTCTTGGATAATAATGTATTAACGTTAACAAGCAGTGATAAAAGGGTAGTAAGTCGGATTGACATTATTAATGAAATAATTTCAACTAAGACATAGAAGAGAAAGAAGTTGGTAATAATGATGTGATGAGATTGCTTAGTAGCTAATTACAGTGTGCTATGTGAATATATCATGTAGATACTCTAAAGTCTAAGAACTGTTGAATATTTTATTCAAGGGCACTTGAAGGCAAGTTTTCTTAACACTTGTCTAACCTTCGTGTTAGCCGAGTTTTCTGTGATTCATGTAATGAGTTGCATGAATGATTTTAAAGAAAGGGTCAATGCCAATTTTAACTCGGCTAGACTATTTTTAAGAGTTAGATTGATTTGTGTACATGTCTTTCTATACAGAAATGATAACGTTATCCTATGCCAAGTATTTGGTACGAATTCAAAGGTAAGTTTGTCTATAAACAAACAAAAGTATTTTTCATCGTTTATTCGATGGGCATGCGAGTTTGCCAAATCTTACGTAAAATACGTTTAACGGATGAATGTTGATTAACATAGAGTACTATAGGTTGATCACCTAGAAGTGCTCGTAAGAAATGTCGGATGTACGACCTTAGTGTTGTGATGTCCTTTTCATGTATGAAAACGGAAAGAGAATGTTCATGTTCTTTCGATCGGTTTAGAATTCCTAAGCTATTATATACTTTGGAATTGATGTTATAAATTGATAAGTACTAGTCAATGTTTCATAGTACTTCATGACTATTTGTTCGGTTATGGAAGATAATCATATAATTCACAGATGTGGTATTAATATTATCCTTTTTTAGACTTGTTGAGCTAGTTATGCTCACTTCTTGCTTGAATTATATGATTGTAGCTAAAGCCGAACGTACTGAGAGTTCTAAGAGAGATAAAGGCAAGGCTAAGATGGATAATTAAATATCCTGTAATAGACTAGTATGGTTGTATGTATTATACTTATGAACAACAAATGATGTAATCGGTTTATGAACTTGGGAAAGGATTTTTACTATAATTGTAATAAGAAGATAGTTAATACATTCATTATGTTGTGGTTTCAATGGAATGATTGTATGATTATGAGTACCATGTAGCACCATATGTCGGGTTGAACGATACCCGGATTTGGGGGCGTCACAGCCACCAGCTCTATAAATATAGAGCTTGGGGTGGCCATTTCATAAGAGAAAAAGGCGAGGAAGCCCAGTCAAATTTGCTCAGTACACACTCCATATTGAGTGCTTTCTCATTTAAAACACCTGTTAGCTCACATATAGCTATATTTTTACCGGCGGGAGCTGAGTGTTCATCCATTTATAGTCATAGAAGTCTTATTTGGCAGCCCACTGTAAGCCTTCTTACACATTATAAAGCCTTTCTCTTCATCTTTGCACACACTATTCTTCACATTGAGAGTCGTGTTGTGTGTGTATGCCCGGACTTCGGTCCGTGGTTTTCATTTCTGTCTGTATATATATACTTATATATGTATATATTTATATATATGGACTAACATTATCGAGTATGCCTCAATTGAGCCTAGAATTATGTCTGGAGCGTTTACTTGCTTATATATATATATATATATATATATATACATTTTTGTCAAGCCTGGAGTTTACTTCGTGGCCTTTTATTGCTTTATTTACATTCCGTCTCGCCTGGAGTTTACTTCATGGCGGTTGATCATTTTTACTGCTTTCTTTATATTTAGTCCCGCCTGGAGTTTACTTCGTGGCGGTTGATCGAATTTACTACTTTATTTACATTTTTTATCCCCCATGGAGGTGCTTCGCGGTGGTTAATCATGTCTCTATATATATATTTACCACTTTTATATATTTATATTTCTAATCCCCCATAGCGGCGCTTTGTTGTGGTTGATCATGTCTGTATATATATATATATATTTCTGACTTTTTATATTTATAATCGCTATCGCTTTTCATATAAACCGTGACATCATGTGAGCCTAGGAATCATGTGATCATCTGATTAGATCCACTAAATCTAGATTCGAGTTCCGTGATGGACATTTTCGGTTATGGCGACTTGTAAATTATTCACGGTGTTTAAATTTCCTTAGATGGCTTTCATGCCCATGAGGAGTTCGGCACTGCTATATATTATTTTCTCGAAGATGCTTCGTGTCTCAAAAATAAAAGCAAACAAGTCGAACATTTAATAATAAAATGGAAGTATGAAAAGGTCTCAATTACTATTGAGCACAAGGTTCAAAAAACCTCTTTTACAAAACTTCACTGCTATATCATGTTTAAAACTGAATTTTTATACATAAATTCAAACCCTTTGTATATAGGTGCGAACGAGGCCTTACACTACTTCCAAATAATAGCACATTGACCCCCCCTCAACACACATTCATATAAAAGTTTCTTGAAAATTGGCGGTCAGCGTGGTAACACGGATGTCGGGGGGTGCCTAATACCTTTCCTCCGCATAATCAAGCCCCCGAACCCAAATAAATCTCGGTTTCATAGACCCATTTAGCAGTGTCACATCACTAGGTCAATGTAAAAACCTTTACTCGGTTGCATTGGTGCAACCAGTTAAAAACACCAGCTGGCGACTCTTATAGTCAAATCGTCAACATATACATGTCGGACCTTTTTCACTTATTTTTTCAAATAAATCTCACATAACATGAGAACACCAAAGAACAAGAACAGAAAAGGGACAAATAAAAATATCCACATCGACAACCCGCTGATCATGTTATAGCTCACCCTTGCAAATCATTCCCTTTGCAGTATTAGATGGTAACCTTGGCACATATGGAGTAAATAAAGGGAAGCGTCCATGCTTAGATTAATTTATATTACTGTCTAGTTGAATGTAATAATTTTGTAATAAGAAATTCTTATGAAGAATTATGTAATCGAACTTTAATATATGATATATAACATCTTTAATTTCCGCAATCTTGTTTCCTTTGCATAAATAGATGTAATTAGAATTTTAAAATTAGTTTGAGATCCTTGGGAACTATTCATCTGAGTGAGGGTATTAACAATATGGACTGTTCATGTTGTTGTTAATACTCTGGATTTCAAATAGATAGGTACTATCAATACGATAGTGTAATCCGCATGATATAGACTATACATCTGAGTGAGGGTAATTGTAATATGGAATGTTCATGTTATTACTAATACTCTAAATTTCAGATAGATAGATACTATTCATAGATACAATCTTTACATCCAAGTGATGGTATCCAAACACAACAATAGTTCTCCAGGGATTTGTTGTCTGTTATGGGATATTGTGAACCTTGGATTATGGGAATCGTATCTTATAATAATTGTATAGTCATTCAGTTAGATATAAGCATAGAATCAGATACCATGGGTGTATAGATTTGAATGCATTATATTAATTGATTAGTAGTAAGCACCATATCGGATACCATGGGAGTATAGATATGGGGGCGTTACATCAAAAGACCGTGAACATTCTTTTTAATTTCCATTCATAAAAAGGATAACTCGACACTACGTTCGTAAGTCCGATATATCTTATGAGCACTTCTAGGTGATCAGTCTATAGTACTTTATGTTGATCAACACTCATCCGTTAAACGTATCTACGTTTAAGTTTTGGCAACCTCATGTGCCCATCGAATAATCGATGTAAAATACTTTTGTTTATTCATACTCAGGCTTACCTTTGAATCTGTACCAAAAAATTGGCATAGGATAACGTTATTAATACTATATCAAAAGACTTGAAAACAAATCAATCAAGCTCTTAAGGTTTTTCTAGCCGAGTTAAAACTGGCATCGACTCTTTCGTAAAATAATTCATGCATAGTATGACACGAATCACAGAAACTTGGCTAACACGAAGGTTAGACAAGTGTTAAGGAAACTTACTTTCAAACGTCTTTAATTAAAATTCAACAGTTCTTGGTCCTTACAGTTTTTACATGATATATTCACATAGCACACTAGAATTAGCTACCAAATAATCTAATCACATTATTTTTACCAACTTCTTCTATAAATTAATTGAAATTATTTCATTAATAATATTTGTTTTGAGTTATTTATCATTCATTACGGCTTATTAACATTCATATGTCATAAACCGACACTCAACAACCATCGATTAAGTACAACAGTAGTTGAAACACTAATTAATTTATTATCTCAGAAAAATTCTTATCGGATTACCGATATCGGACTCTGTATAGTACATATATAATTTTTATCTTCATTTCTTATCATTCACGTACTACGCACATCTATTACATAATTTATAACACTAGGACACGCATTAAACTCGAATATGATTCACAATTTACGTTCTTTATTTACTTACTTTTAATCAATGTTAAATTCTTAAAATCATCGTTATACATGTTATTTAGGAATTATCTCTTCATGTTTATTAAATATATACATACCCCGTAGTTATCATGTAAACAGTTGGGTTAATAAATAATTGTGTCAGACTTTTTCCCCTTACCGGCGCTGTGACGCTAGTTCCAAGTATATAAGTTGCGTTGTGGCGCAACTCTCGAAAGAGTCGATCCCGATTTTTGCATTTTGGCTTATCTATCTTAGGCTTGAGAGGCGTTGCGACGCCGACCCTGAGCCTTTAAATTTTTTAAGTTTTTCATCTCAAATTCTTTCCGGACTTGTAACTTAATCGTTATAAGTCAAAATTGGCTACTTCAAAAGCCATTATCTAACATTTCTCACATACTTCGATTGTATTTTGATAGAAGTAGTTTTTAACTCCGTTAACAATGAATTTACTGTTTAAATTTTCTATTACGCGTTCGTTTAACGTTCATGAATGGTCATAACTCGTTTCTTCATTTTAAGTCAGAATTCGACCATTCTTAAGTCCACGGCTCTTAAACATGTTGTTTTATGATACACTATCAAAAAAATAAGGTTTCTGTGTTAAAAGACGACTTTTGACTACCAATTCGAGAATTCTACGATTTCGACGATTATCATCTAATCTATTAAATTTCTCCATAACTTCGTTGGTCGAGATTTTTTTACACCAAACCAAATGGAATCAATCCATTGGTCAGTTATCTATAACCTAACCAAGAAATTTGCATATAACTTATACTTGATGGTTTTCAATTTGTCCATCAACAACCAATTCAACGTTTTAATGGTTTTCTTCGATTAAAGCTTAATTAGTCACTTATGATCCTCATTTATACATGGCTTATTAATTTTTTAATTCACTAATAGCCATCCTTAGTACTCCGGAAGAGAAATGCTCCACCAATTCATACTTCTCTATGAAAAATAAATAGAAAAGAATAGAAGGCTAAAGTCTACGTATTGTTACCTTAGTGTTCTTCGCGTTCTTGACTTAAGCTTGATTACTTTGCTTTAATTCCTCTTGATTACTTGTTATTGCTCTTTTCTCTCACCCCCTCAATATATTTTTTAATGTTTGTTAAACCAACAAATGAACCAATTAGCTTCTCTTTTATAGAAAAACCAAAGTGAGGGAAAAATGGTCAAGAGGCAAACCTCCTTACTATTCCATTCTTCCTCACGAAGAAACTCCTGTTGCTTGGCCACCAAGTGGCCGCCTGACTTGCCCCTTGGGGGACACACATGGGTTACCCCATGGGTTTTACCCACCCGGTGATCCATCGATTCAACCCACAATTTTGTTTCTTGGTTTGGGATTAGAATTAATTCATATCGGGCCTATCATGGGCTTAATTTAATTTTGGGCTTGACAAAGTCTAAGTCCAATTAATAAAGTCCATTAAGAACTAATCGTATTCTACTTGTATAATTCTAGCATTCCTTTCGTATATTCCTCGTATGATGTTCATATTATACGTCGTAATAATCTTTATACTATACTCGTATAATAACTAGTATCATACTAGTATTTCTCACGTATAATAACTATACTTATTATACAAAGTCATTTATTTCTCGAACCTCACTTTTCCTAACACTTAGGTTTTAAGTCCGCGGGCGAAAACTTTGTTTGCCATAATTGAAATATTATTAGATATTCTATTTTGTCTTATAATTCTATCATTACGCATTTCTCAGAATTTCAAAATTAATTCCTGAGCAGAAACGTATGAATAGTATTTTTACAAAAATGTCTCAGAAAACTTTTATTTTCATCTTAGAAATTCAAAACAATTAAGCCTAGCACATAGCTAGAATCCTAACCACATCCTCACATTCTAGGTCATAGAACGACCTTTCTGTTAGGTTTGTAATATTCATGAACGCAATTAAATTGCACAAAGTAAGAGGAAACATGATAAAATAATGTTTTAAAATTTTACAAACCATATACCCGGATCATCCTTTATGCACAATTATTAATTAAACGAAAAGATAAAGAACAAGAATCATACCATTGGAGATTCGAGCTTCCTCAGGTACAAGTTCACCTCTAAATCTTTTTCACGTTCAACTTGAATCCACAGGGTTTAGTTCCTTCCTTTGATCAATATTAGCCACCCAAGTGTTTGGCCTCTAGAGGTGATCCACCAAGAAGAAGAAAGATTCAAGAAGATGGGTATTTAGCAAAACCCTAGTTTTTCCATCTCTAATAAAAAGAGCGTACTCTCTAATAATTGAAATCACGTATTCACGTGTTTTGTGAAAGTGTCAACCACCCCCATCCATAATAAGACTCCTCTTATTTATAGATGTGGGCAACCCTCCTTAACAATTAAAGAATTGTGTTTTATTTTAATTAATTAAATTTCTTTAATTAATTATGCTCCCAATCTTATTAGGAATAATTAATTAAATTCTTTTAATTAATTTGTCTCCTAATCTTATTAGGAATATATGAGAGTACTTTTATTAATTAATTCCCAAACTCCTTTAAGAATTAAATAATAATAATAGTAATAATAATAATAAGACTCCTCTTATTAATTTATATTTAATATTTCTAAAATATTAAATAATAAATATTAAGCTATTTAATTTATTCTATCACCATAGATTAAATTAAATATACTTAACTTTATTATTACGATTATGTCATTAACTTCTTAACTAATTATTCATCCTTTTATGGTGTGACCCTTTAGGTTCTTCATATTAAGCAGGTTGTGAATAAATTAATTAGAACAATTCTAATCTTATTTAAATAAATAAATTAAAATATTAATTTATTTAAATAAATAATATTTATTCAAAAATATGGATAAGCCTCCCTAGCGATTAACGACTTTCTAGATAATATAGATTTCAACATTAATCATAAATAAACCTTTGAGTAAATAGTTACCGTACAATTCAATCCTTCCACCATACAATGTCCCAATTAAATATAAGACATGGAATTACGGTCAAGTTTTATTTTATTTAATTATATGTATTTCAACTCTTAAATGCACAACTCTAAATAATGTAAATTAGAAACTCCTTTCTAATTTCATCCTGCCTTGGCCAAGGACTACTGGGTTGTCATTTATCGAATCACATAGGACATTTCTCTTCTTTTACTAGAAGTGGTAGATTCTTTATTGATCATACATTATCTACATGTACAACTTATTATACCCAAGCATACCCTTTGATATACCCTAAGGGTCTTAAGGAATAAGTTAAAGTATAACTCATCATACACAAGATACTATGATGACCTCAAGTCCAAGGATCACTTGTACTACTATCACTACATTAATTCCTATTGACAGACAATTAAAACTCCATTAGGTATTCCTTAGAGAGCCACGTTTAGTGAACTTATCCTCTAATAAGCACCTACGTACTTGCTTTAGTGTCTCCACACATATGATTATGAGATCAATCATCCTCATCCAATGAGCAAGCAACATATATACCAATCTATCTGGAGTCGCTAATCCCCAATTTAGTAATCTAATGATTGGGAACTATTTTAGTTTTAAGCTTTCTAAGAATTTAGATCTCATTAGAATGATCATCATCATTTTCTAAAAGCATTGCTTAAAACTATGGGTTTATCACATTTTATAAAGCAACATCATGTAGATAATTAAAAGCTTTTAATAAATTAATACTTTTTATTAATAAATGAATAAGATTGTTACAAAGTATATGTTTTATCATCAAACATGATTGGCTTGTGTGCTTACTACTTTCAATCTCCCACTTGCACTAAAGTCAATCGTCATGGTATCTCATACCCTTCTTCTCTAAGTGACGATTATCCTGCTGTTGGATAAGCTTTAGTTAATGGATATGTAATGTTTTTCTTGAGAGATCACTATCTCTATAGTGATTTCCCATCTTTCAATGATTGGTATAATCAAATGAAAGTGCCACAACACATGTTTAGATCCAAGATGAGACTTAGGAACTATTCCTAGTTCTGTAATGAACTTTTCATCCAAACAATCAACTTGCAGCTTCATTTACAGCTATATACTTTATCTTTATCACTAAACTAGCAACTGAATGCTATTTGAAACCTTTCAAATTCACTGCACCACTGTTCAAGGTAACGATTTACCTTAAAGTGGATTTTCTGTTGTCTTGGTCTGTCTGAAAAACTTAAGTCTGTTAAGCCCTCTAGTTTTAATTTAGACCCACCATAAATTTTAACCACATCCTTAGTGTTGGTTAAGTACTTTAAGATATTTTTCACTGTCTTACAATGATCTTCTCCAGAATATGATCGATCATCATCAGGTCTCGTATATTTCATTGTATACATGATTTTCACACATGTGATCTCTCTTTTCAGGAGTCTATGGGGACTATTAAGAGAGATACACTCTATAGCTCATCAACATGAGACATCTTGTAAGACCCCAACTTTTATAAATAAAGATGAATTTTCTATAAATATTATTTTTGAATATTATGGAATAAATTTGATATAATGTTATAGTTGTGGGTAATATTTATAAATTTTGCAAAGTAAGTAAGTTGTTATAAAATATTCGTTTGGTGGGGAATATTCTTTTTTTGTCGGGGAATATTAAATACTGACGGTTCAATCATTAGTGGACCCCATATAGCGGAAGTATTGTCGTAGTTAGAAAGCGACAAAATTATCTTTCTATAAAAATAACGGCGGAGAGGTATTACCGTTAAAAGCATTGAACTACCCGGTAGTAAAAAATGCGATGTCTGGCATAGTTGTATAGTAGCACACGATATTGATTATTGATGCTTACGTGAGAAGTCACTCATTTATGCTCAATTATTACTACGAGAATTCTTTGCATCATATATCTTATATTATTGATTCAATTATTCTCACAGTATCATCTGTATAATATGTTATAGTATTAAATCAATAATTGAGACGACAAGTTATAATTGATTAATAATTGTTGAAAGATTAAATATGTGTTGATTAAAGATAAAATGATTTGTGGTAATATTTATTCAATCCTTGATGTATATAAAGTACATTATGGGGCGTTTGTGGTAAGTTTGATTATTTTTGGGGGGGCATATGTCATCATCTAAGAGTCTCTTCGTCGATAGTAATTACCTTTGTGAATAGTAATTACCTTCGTCAATAGTAATTACCTTTACCAGACGTCAAACCACTTGCCGTTTCATATTCGAGTGTTGAACCACTTGTCGTTTCACATTACAAAGCGCCGAACCACTTGTCGTTTCACATTCAGTGCGTCGAACCACTTGACATTTCACATTACGAGCGTCAAACCACTTTTCTTTTCACATCATCGTGATCGTCAAGCCACTTGCCTTTTCACATGGCGGTCTAAGCTAGAAATCTTTTTATAAATAGAGGCCTAGTGCTTCATTATTTTTCACTTAATTCATTCAAGCTATATAGAGAGAAAGTATAGAGAGAATAAGAGAGAAAAAAGAAGAGTATTTTATACTTACACTCTGCTGCAGTATTCAATCTCCTACCAAAAGTAAGGGGTGTTATTCTTTCTTATTCATGAAGAGAAGCTGTTTTATTCCATTTCTTATTATTACATTGGAATAACTTTGATATCGTGGTTTACCCTATACTTGGTGACATTCTTCTATTATTACATTGGAACATCACATGCGTGTGTTTTACAGGACTGGTTAAATCTTTATTATTATTTCTATTGGAACATCACATGCGTGTGTTTTACACCGGACTGGTTAAAATCTTTATTATTATTCTATTGGAACATCACATGCATGTGTTTTACAGGACTGACCGGGTTAAAATCTTTATTATTATTCTATTGGAACATCACATGTCTGTGTGTGTTTTACAGGACTGGTTAAAATCTTTATTATTATTACATTGGAACATCACATGCCATGTGTTTTTACGTAGAACACGGTTCCATTTTTTTATTATTCTATTGGAATATCCTCATGCATGCGTTTCATGGGACACTGGTTCCATTATTTATTATTACATTGGAATAACACGCTTGTGCGATCTATCGCATGCATGGTGATTTCTTTTGTTATTCCATTCTTTATTATACCCGGTTGGTTAAAACTTTGACTTCTATACTCCATGAAATTAGTGAAATATCCTTGATATTTGCGCTTCATCCGATATCCTTTCATGGAAATATTCTTCTCGATATTCTTGAATTTTACTCTTCAAAGCGATGTATCGTGTTGTGATTTGGATGTTATTGGTTCCTAGATAAATTAATTCTTGAACTTGTTTTATTGAATTCTTATATCATTGTCATCATCCTCATGTTTATATTATGTTGAAAGTCATTTGTGGCCTGGAGTGCATAGATGGACTTGGTATGATTATGACCGAGAGACTATTCGGTGTAATCATGGCCGTAATGTTACAAATGATGTGGTAAAAATCCTCAATGGCCCGTAGTGCATTGATGGACAGTTGTTGGCATGATCATGACCATTAATGAATACACAAATATTCTTGGCCCGTAATGCATGAATAATTATGGTCGTGATACTAAAGAATATCCTTGGTAGTAGTGCGAGGGGTGATTCGATGATGTGGAATATTTATTAAAGTGAGTCTCGGCTATATGATGATGAAAAACCTTTTAAATCATAAAAGATAGTAGATTTTATTTTCTACTTGACTCTTTTAATGGATTCTTTGGTTCATTTGTAGTTAAACTTGATGTTCATTATATTTTATCGGTTTAACATCTTTGTTGTAGGCTAATGATAAATTATTCGCATTATCTTAGTCATAATATTTCTTATTGAGCTAGTTGAGCTCACCCCCTTTCTTTCCTTTGTTCTCTTTGAAATGAGAATATAATTTGGGACGAGTCGGGGAGCGGAGTAATGGTCCGGAGGATAACATTAGTAGTCCTCACTATTACGTGAAATAGTGTGATAATAATTGTAATGAGGACTCCTTTTGAGTTTGTATGATCTCTAGTAGACAATATTTGTATTCAAACTCACAGTTTATGTCATATTGTATACGACAGTTATATTAGTAAGTTGTATTTAAATTCTATACCATGTATCTGACTACCCAAGATGGGTGATGTATACCTAATTTTGGGGGCGTCACAGTTGGTATCAGAGCTTAGGGATATGATCCCTGGCTAAGATGTGAGAATAGTACTAGGAGGGGAGAGACGGGGAATACCTTCGCTAGTATGACCTACCTAAGTTTATGTGCTATTTTATTGGTCGGTCAGAATATAGGGATAATATGTTACATATCAATTAACCTTTTGTTTTGTGGCAGTATCTGAAAATGACATCTGAGAATGTTGAGAATAGCAATGGAGCACAGGCGATTGTTGATTCACCACATATCAATAATCAGGATAATGTGCATCAAGAAGGCGACAATCCTCATGCAAACAACAACACTGACCAAATGATGAATGATCAAATGTTTAGAGGCTTTATGCAATTCATGCAACAGCAGGCGAGAGCGACTCCTGTCCAAAACGTAGGTGGAAACACGAAAAACTCTCGGGCGGTCACCGCTAAATGATTCAAGGTTGGGACCACCGGAGTTTAAGGAGAGCCAAAACCACTTCTAACGGAAGCATGGATAAATCAGATTACCAAGATATTTGATGTCTTGGGATGCTCGAGGAGCAAAAGGTTCCTTCACGCCTTTATGTTCATGCAAGAGGCGATTCTTGGTGGGAATCCAGAAAGCGTACTCAACTCTTTGTCTTAAAGATATCTTGGGAGAAGTTCAGAGTACGTTCAATGACAAATACTTTCACGAAAGTATTCGCCACATGAAGGAGGTGGAGTTTATCAAGTTGGAACAAAACAATATGGCCGTGTGTGTTTTAATACGAGGCAAAATTTGCGGAGTTATCACGGTTTTCGTCCCACTTGGTGGATAATGAAGAGAGAATGGCGGATGTTTTAAGAGGTTTAAAGTCGGAGATACGTCAACATCTTATTTCTCATAAATTGTGTTTGTATTCGGATGTTGTAAATAGGGCTCGATTAGTGGAGTAGCGATAACGAGTCATCCTAACTAAAAGAGAGCGGTACGGCAAAATAATAATACCAAATGAGAGTAGTCATTCAAGCGGTGACAACAAGCGTGGATGGAATCAATAGGCGGATATGGTAACCGCCGGTGGTAATCGGGGCCAAAACAATAAGAATGGACATTTCAAGAAAAGGAGATTCAACAATGATGGAAAGCGTCGGCACCAAAGACCCGTTGTTAAGTAAGGAGATAGACCACCTATCATATGCTTCAAATGCGGAGGAGAGGACACATCGATCAAGCTGCGCCATGCCATCCAAAGCATGTTATAATTGTGGAAGAGAAGGTCACTTAGCTCGATTTTTATCGTTTCAGAAGACAAATTCAATTTAGGATGGAGGCACCAAAGGTTGTCCCGGAAAAGTCAAAGCCAGTAGTCTGAGGAGGCGTTTGTTGTGACCTCCAGAGAAGCAAGGAACCCGAATGAGGTCATCACGGGTAAGCTTATCATAAACTTTAATGAAGTCTATACTTTATTTGATGGGGTTCTACCCATTCTTTTATTTCTCCTACTTGCGCTCATCGATTAAATTTGACTCCGAAGAAATTAGACTTTGACTTATCTGTGGAAACTCCGTTGGGAGAAACCTTCATTACATCCACTGTTTATAAGTCTTGTTTGGTTCAAATCGGTACCCTCACATTACCTGTCGATCTTATTTCATTAAAAATACTTGCATTTGGCGTGATTCTAGGGATTGATTGGTTAACTACTTATCATGTAAAAATTGATTATTTTTGTAAGGTTGTTAGCTTTCATATTCCTAACCAACCTATTATGTGAATTCAAGCGACCAAACCATTAAAATCAATCACGGTCATCTCAAGCCATAAAGCTATTCGTTTATTGAAAAATGGATGTCAAGCTTTCTTAGCTCATGTCACAGATTTAAACAAAAATACGTCAGTTTTGAACGATATTTCTATTGTTAATAAATTTCCTGACGTATTCCCCGAAGAACTTCCTGGCCTACCCCCAGAGCGTGAAATTGAATTTTGTATCGACCTTGAACCCGGTACAAAACCTATTTCCAAAGCCTCATATCGAATGGCTCCTATTGAACTTCAGGAGTTAAAGACCCAACTGCAGGAATTGTTAGACATTGGCTTTATTCGTCCTAGTACTTCTCCTTGGGGTGCTCCTGTTCTATTCGTGAAGAAGAAAGATGGGAGTATGCGACTTTGTATTGATTATTGGGAGTTGAATCATGTCACCATCAAAAATAGGTATCCATTGCCACGTATTGATGACCTGTTTGACCAATTGCAAGGAGCCAAATTCTTTTCAAAGATTGATCTTCGTTAGGATATCACCAATTAAAGATTAGAACCACGTGACATTCCAAAGGCGGCTTCGAGAACTCGTCGGGCATTATGAATTCCTAGTCATGTCCTTTGGATTGACTAATGCTCCTCGCCGCCTTCATGGATATGATGAACCGAGTATTCAAGGAATATTTGGATCACTTTGTGGTCGTCTTTATTGATGACATCCTTATTTATTCCAAAAAAGTGAAGATCATGAGCAACACTTGAAGGTCGACAATCCAAAAGCTTCGTGAATATAAGCTTTATGCGAGTTGAAGAAATGCAAGTTTTGGCTTAAAGAAGTAGCATTCCTTGGGCGCGTGGTATCAAGTCATGAAATATCATTGACCCAAAGAAAGATTGAAGCTATTCAAAAGTGGGAACAACCTAAATCGATGATTAGAAATCGTAGCTTTCTCGGTTTAGTTGGTTATTATCGAAGATTCGTGGAAGGATTTTCTCGAATCGCTACTCCATCGATTTCGGTGACTTGGAAAGATACAAAGTTCGGTTGGAGCAAAAAGAATGTGAGAAGAGTTTTCAAGAACTCGAGAGGAGACTTATTTAGATTTGTTACGACAATACCATCATCGGCTCGGAGGATTTGTCATCTCTGATGATGCTTGAGCAAAAGGGTTGGGATGTGTTCTCATGCAACATGGAAAAGTTATAGCTTTATGCCTCGCGACAACTCAAAGAATATGAGAGGAATTATCCTACTCATGATCTAGAGTTGGCATTTGTTTATCTTTGCACTTAAAATTTAGAGGCATTACTTGTATGGGGAGAAAGTGGAGATCTTTACGGATCATAAAAGCCTCAAATATTTCTTCACTCAAAAGGAACTCAACATGCAACAACGACGTTGGCTTGAAGGCATTGAAAGATTATGATCATACCATCCAATACCATCCGGAAAAGCGAACGTGGTAGCTAACGCATTAAGTAGAAGATCATATGCAAATACGAAAGCGATATTGTCAACGCAAAGGCCCATTTTGTGTGACTTGCAAAGGATGGAGATAGAGTTAAAGACTCGAGGGGACGCATGTGATGATAAGCGAGTATCTGAGTAGAACCGACTTTAATCGATAAAGTTAAAAGTTGCTCAAGCTACGGACACTGGAGGCGATGCGTATGAGGAAGAAAGTGCAAGAAGGTGCTATCTTAGGAAGCAAGAATCGATGAAGAAGGAATACTTGAGTCAACTCCGGACTTTTGTGTTCCTAACGACCCTTATTTAAAGTATAATATCATGATGGAGGCTCACAACACACCATTTGCAATCCATCACAGGAGTACCAAAATGTATCATGATATTAAGTCATACATTTTGGTGGAGCAATATGAAAGAGAGAGATAATATTTGTTTATCTCAAGGTGTCTAACTTGTCAGCGAGTTAAAGTGGAGCATCAAGTACCAAAAGGTCCATTACAACCACTTGAAATTCGAATGGAAGTGGGAGCACATTACCATGGATTTCGTTCTGCGGTCTTCCTAAGGTTTCTCAAGGTATAGATGCGATTTGGGTCATTGTTGATAGATTGACCAAGTCGCTCATTTCTTCCGATATCTGAAACTTATACACTTGAACGCGTCTTTTCGTATGTACATAAACGAGATTGTAAGGCGCATGGTATGCGGTATCCATAGTTTTCGATCGAGACCCAAGATTCACTTCACGATTTTGGGTTAGTTTGCAAAAAGCTATGGAGCACAGACTTACGATTTAGCTTTCGGCATATCATCCTCGAGACGGACGGACGATCGAGAGGACTATTTAAACTCTTGAAGATCTATTAAGACTTTGTGTCCTTGATTTCAAGGAAGTTGGGACAAGTTCTTACCATTGGTAGAGTTTTCCTACAACAACAGTTATCAAGCAAGTATTGGCATGGCTCCATTCAAGCGTTGTATGGAAGAAAGTGTCGTTCTCGGTATCTTTGGGATGAGGTGGGTGAAGCAACGTTGTTGGGACCGGAGTTGATACGTATGACTACGGAAAAGATTCAAACGATCAAACAACGTATAAAAACCTCACAAAATCGACAAAAGAGTTATCTTGATCTTCATCGAAAGGGCGTGGAATTCGATATAGGAGATCGTGTGTTGTTAAGAGTTGCTCCATGGAAAGGAGTTACAAAATTTGGAAAGAGAGAAAACTCAATCCTCGATTCATCGGTCCATTTTAATCCTCGATCGAGTAGGAGCTGTGGCCTATAGACTCGCTTTCTGCGCCAAGTATGTCTCGTGTTCATAACGTTTTTCACATATCCATGTTACGTAAATATGTAAAAGACCGAACCACATTATTGAGTTAGAACCGAAGAGCGAAATAGCGGAAGATTTGGCGTATGAAGAGGTTCTGTTCAAATCTTGGATAAGAAGGAACATATTCTACGCTCAAGGTTATACCTCAAGTCAAAGTTTTGTGGAGGAACCACGATGTTGAGGAAATGACTTGAGAGTTAGAATCTGAAATGAAATCAAGGTATCCTTACCTCTTCGACATACCAGGTACGTACCCTAATTTTGAGGGTGAAATTTCATAAGAAGGGGAGGTTGTAAGACCCCAACTTTTATAAATAAAGATGAATTTTCTATAAATATTATTTTTGAATATTATGGAATAAATTTGATATAATGTTATAGTTGTGGGTAATATTTATAAATTTTGTAAAGTAAGCAAGTTGTTATAAAATATTCGTTTGGTGGGGAATATTCTTTTTGTCGGGGAATTATTCGTACGACGGCTCAATCATTGGTGGACCCCACAACGGAAGTATTGTCGTAGTTAGAAAACGATAAAATTATCTTTCTATAAAAATAACGGCAGAGGTGTTACCGTTAAAAGCATTGAACTACCCGGTAGTAAAAGTATAATGTAATACGCGAGTTGATATAGTAGCACACGATATTGATTATTGATGCTTACGTGAAGTCACTCACCTATGCTCAATTATTGCTACGATGAATTCACGATCATATCTCTTATATTATTGATTCAATTATTCTCACGATTATCATCGTATAATATGTTATAGTATTAAATCAATAATTGAGGCGACAAGTTATAAATGATTAATAATTGTTGAAAGATTAAATATGTGTTGATTAAAGATAAAATGATTTGTGGTAATATTTATTCAATCCTTGATGTATATAAAAGTACATTATGAGGCGTTTGTGGTAAGTTTGATTATTTTATTGGGGGGGCATATGTCATCATCTAAGAGTCTCTTAAATCGATAGTAATTACCTTTGTGAATAGTAATTACCTTCGTCAATAGTAATTACCTTTACCAGACGTCAAACCACTTGTCGTTTCATATTACAGGCGTTGAACCACTTGTCGTTTCACATTACAGGCGTCGAACCACTTGTCGTTTCACATTACAGGCGTCGAACCACTTGTCATTTCACATTACAGGCATCAAACCACTTTTCTTTTCACATCAGCAGTTGTCAAGCCACTTGCCTTTTCACATGGCAGGTGCTAAGCTAGAAATCTTTTATAAATAGAGGCCTAGTGCTTCATTATTTTTCACGAATTCATTCAAGCTATAGAGAGAGAAAGTATAGAGAGAATAAGAGAGAAAGAAGAAGAGTATTTTGTTCTTACACTCTCTGCAAGTATTCAATCTCCTACCAAAAGTAAGGGGTGTTATTCTTTCTTATTCATGAAGAGAACTGTTTTTATTCCATTGCTTATTATTCTGTTAGAATAACCTATATACGTGGTTTACCTTATACTTGGTGACATTCTTCTATAATTCTATTGGAACATCCATGTCGTGTGTTTTACAGGACACAGTTAAAATCTTTATTATTATTCTATTGGAACATCACTGCTACGTGTGTTTTACAGGACTGGTTAAAATCTTTATTATTATTCTATTGGAACATCACATGCATGTGTTTTACGGACTGGTTAAAATCTTTATTATTATTCTATTGGAACATCACATGCGTGTGTTTTACACCAAACTTTGGTTCCGTCTTTATTATTATTCTATTGGAACATCACATGCATGTGTTTTACAGGACTGGTTTAAATCTTTATTATTATTTACATTGGAACATCACATGCATGTGTGTTTTATGTCGGAACTGGTTCCATTCTTTATTATTACATTGGAATATCACATGCATGCGTTTTCTGTTGGACTGGTTCCGATTATTTATTATTACATTGGAATAACACACTGTCTTGATCTATCGCATGCATGGTGATTTCTTTTGTTATTCCATTCTTTATTATACCCAGTTGGTTAAAACTTTGACTTCTATACTCCATGAAATTAGTGAAATATCCTTGATATTTGCGCTTCATCCAGTATCCTTTCATGGAAATATTCTTCTCAGTATTCTTGAATTTTACTCTACAAAGCAATATCATGTTGACAGTTTGGATGTTATTGGTTCCTAGATAAATTAATTCTTGAACTTGTTTTATTGAATTCTTATATCATTGTCATCATCCTCATGTTTATATTATGTTGAAAGTCATCTGTGGCCTGTAGTGCATAGATGGACTTGGTATGATTATGACCAGAGACTATTCGATTGTAATCATCTTAATAGTAATGTTACAAATGATGTGGTAAAATCCTCGATTGGCCCGTAGTGCATTGATGGGACGATTGTTGGCATGATCATGACCATTAATGAATACACAAATATTCTTGGCCCGTAGTGCATGAATAATTGTGGTCGTGATACTAAAGAATATCCTTGGCCGTAGTGCAGGGGTGATTCGATGATGTGGAATATTTATTAAAGGCGAGTCTCAAACTATAATGATGATGAAAAACCTTTTAAATCATAAAAGATAGTAGATTTTATTTTTACTTGACTCTTTTAATGGATTCTTTGGTTTCATTTGTAGTTAAACTTGATGTTCATTATATTTTATCGGTTTAACACCTTTGTTTGAAGCTAATGATAAATTATTACGCATTATCTTTGTCATAATATTTCTTCTTGAGCTAGTTGATCTCACCCTTTCTTTCCTTTGTTCTCTTTGAAATGAGAATATATTTGGGACGAGTCGGGGAGCGGAGTAATGGTCCAAAGGATAACATTTAGTAGTCCTCACTATTACGTGAAATAGTGTGATAATAATTGTAATGAGGACTCCTTTTGAGTTTGTATGATCTCTAGTAGACAATATTTGTATTCAAACTCACGATTTTATGTATTGTATTGTACACGACAATTATATTAGTAAGTTGTATTTAAATTCTGTACCATGTATCTGACTACCCAAGATGGGTGATGTATACCTAATTTTGGGGGCGTCACACATCTCTTGGAGTTTTCCATGCTAAATGACTTTAGCCTCAAATGAATATACGTTCCTTGGGTTAAGTTGAGCATCATCTTGAATCTATCTATATAGATTTGTATCCCCAATTAAGATACTCTTCCCAAATCATTCATGGAGGAATATTTAGAAAACTTTATCTTTACTGATTGTAGTATTGGTATGTCATTCCTTATTCATAGTATATCAACATATAATACTAGGAATGTCATGACGCTCCCACTGACCTTTTTGTACACACTAGGTTCATTCTTGTTTTTTAATAAAATCAAACTCTTTTAATCGTCTCATCAAATCGAATGTTCCATTTTTGAGAAGTTTGCTTCAATCCATTTCTCTAAGTGTCTACAACTCTTACCTCATCATATGTAACTGGATCATCATCAATGATGTGTACCTCATCATCATCATCTATGATGAATCCATACCTCCTAGGTATCTTTGGTACTATTCCAGATTTATGATTTAGTTGTGGTACAATAGGTCTATCTACAGGTTCCTCTTATTTAACCTATAGTGTTTTGTGGTTCTTGAACTATTCAAGATCTATTATCCTCCCACTATCCCCTTCAATGATAAACATCTTTATCTTAGAAGGCAGCATGTTTCGCAACAAACACCTTTTGCTAAGTAGGATTATAGAACATATACCCTAAACTTACTTTAGGATGTCCCACAAATTTGTACTTCTCAAATCTTGTCCCAAGCTTATCATTTGAAACCTTTTCACATAAGATGGACAACCCCTTATCTTAACTTCCTTAAAATTAGGAATCCTTCCTCTCCATAAATTTTATGGAGTCTTATGGCCCGATTTTGAGGTTACCTTTTTCGTAGATATGCAACCATTTCTAGGACATTATCCCAGAAGAATACTGGAATATCGATAAAATCATTACGGACCTCACCATGTCCAACAAGGTACAATTTTTCCTTTCAGATACATCAATCAATTATTTTTTATCAGGAGGCGTCCATTGTGAGTAAACCATTTGAGATGATCTAGAAACTCATTGCACAAGTATTCCTTCCTTGATCTGATCAAAGAATCCTAATACTTTGCCAATTTATTTCACTTCTAAATTCTTTGAACCTTTCAAATAATTCATACTTGTATTTTATCAAATACAAACATTCAACTCTTTGAATGATCATCTCCTTTTCTTATACCAGGTTTTTCAATTTGTAAAATAAATTTTCACGTAAGTCAAGTATACAAAATCCATTAAGTAATATTCCAGTTCTATACAAAATATTATTATTATAAATAGAACAACAATTTTTCTTAAATATAATACCAAAGATTTCATTGTCCAACAACAAAATGAAAATAATGTTTCTAACAAGAACTGGAATACAATAGCAACTTATTGACTTAATAGATTTGCCCGTAGGCATTGCTAAACTATAAGTTTCTATGGCTAATGTAGCAACATTTGTTTCATTTCTCACACATAGGATTACTTATCTTTGTTTAGCTTTCTACTTCTGCTTGGTCCCTTCATAAATCTATATTTATGATAACCAAAGTCGGTATCCAATACCCAAGTAGAACCTTGACTTAAATTTTATTTTATTTTAAATCATGAAAAAAATTGTATTTGTAACCAAAACTTCACTACGCTTCTTCTAGTTAGCCTCTACAAGATACTTCTCATAGTTTATTTTCCAGTGTCCAGACTTATTGCAGTGGAAGAAAACTCCTTTGTTATCCATATCAGTTTTGTTCTTATTATCCATTATTTTTGCCCTTTCTATTTATCTTCTTAGAATCTTTCTTCTTTTTAGAAGATCCTTTGACCCCTACCAGTAAGACTTGGTCTTTCTTGGTTGGAAAGAGACTCTCAACATTGTCGACGTCAGGATTTTTAATTGTCCCTTTTCGTTACTTATCTTTTGGTGTTCTCATGTTAATGTGAGATTTATTTGAAAAAATAAGTGAAAAAGGTCCGACATGTATAATGTCGACGATTGACTTTAAGAGTCGCCAGTTGGTGCATTTAACTGGTTGCACCAACGCAACCGAAAAGGTTTTGCACATTGACCAAGTGATTTGGCACTGCTAAACGGGTCTGTGAAACCGAGATTCATTAGGGGTTTGGGGGCTTGATTATGCGGAGGGAAGGTGTTAGGCACCCCCCACATCCGTGTTACCACGGTGACCGCCACTCTTCAAAGAAACTGTCATATGAATGTGTGTGTGTGTAGATCAATGTGCAATTATATGAAAGTAGTGCGAGGCCTCGTTCACACCTATATACACGGGTTTGAATTTTATTTAGAAAAATCCAATTTTAACCACAAGATATAGCAATGAAGTTTTTTTGTAAAAAGAGGTTTTTCAAACCATGTGCTCAATAGGAATTGAGACCTTTTCATACTTCCATTTTTATTATTAAGTGTCCGGCTTGTTTGCTTTTATTTTTGAGATGCGAGGCATCCTCGAGAAAATAATATACAGCAGTGCCGAAGTCCTCATGGGTATGACAGCCATCCAAGGAAACTCAGACACTGTAAAATAATGTACAAGCTGCTTACAACCCAAAAATGTCCATCATGGGAACCGAATCTAGATTCAGTAAACTGAACCTGTGATCAAATGATTCCTAGGCTCACAAGATACTGTAATTTGTATTGAAAGCAGTAAGCAATTATATATATAAAAGCTGTAAATATATATATACAGACTCGATCAACCACCACGAAGCAACTCCATGGGAGATCGAAAATGTAAGTATATAAAAGCGATAAATATATATATATATGGACATGATCAACCGCCACAAAGTAAACTCCAGGCGGGATGAAATGTAAATAAAGCTGTAAAAGCGATCAACTGCCATGAAGTAAACTCCAGGCAGGACGTAATGTAAATAAAGTTGTAAATGGCCACGAAGTAAACTCCAGGCCAGACAAAAATGTAAATATATATCTCACGGGTCCCGTCGTCTCGAAGTACGTGCACTCGTGCACTGTAATGTCCGCTCGAACTTGTAGTACTTCAATCCGAGCATCCAAACGAAGTATATCTGTACTTCTTCGGATCGCTTTTGTTGAGAGTTGTGCAATGACATGGGATTTGCCCTTTTTGATTCCAGGAAGATAGGTCCATGACCGAAATAGCATTCCTGGGTTTCCGTCAGGCAATCCTGTGAGCTGTTTCGCGTAGTTTGCACTCCGAGGCAATCCGGTGAGCTGTTTCGCGTAGTTTGCGCTCCGAAGTTAAGAGATGAGTCCTGTGGGACTTCTGTTGAAGTAATTTGGTTTGAAATGAATGCATTTGATTTGAAGTGAAGTTGAGTTGGAAAATGACCATTTTGGCCCTCCCGGGGTTATCTCTAGTTTTCGCACAGTTGTAGCGGGTTTTTCCTAGGGTTATCGCTGAGATGGCCATGCTGTTGACTCTGAATGTCCTCAGGGTTATCCCTGAGGATGGCTTGACCTCCCGGGGTCGACTCTAGGCTTTTCACTTGATCCCCCGGGGTTATCTCCAGGGTTGGAACTGATTTTCCCGGGGTTATCTCCGGGGTTGGAAATTGGATCTCCCGGATCTATGTCCAGGGTTGGAATTGATGTTGTGGTCCTCAAGGATTACATCAGGAGTGTGAAAAGAGCGTTTTCCCCCTCCTGCATAGTTAAGTAACAGAAAAGAAAAATTTTGGTGTCTACAGATGCCCTCTTTATCATGTTTATGCAATGCAATGGAATGGACATGATAAAGATTAATGATACTATGAAACATGACAAGGTATTTTTAATGATGCAAATCATGAATGTAGTGAATGTGATGATGAATGTTAAAATGTTTTCGCAAATCGCACATCCCATTCGCGCCATTATTTCGTTTTTCGCATTTGGCCAATCGCACTTCGTAAATTGCACATCGCATTTCGCATATCGCAGATCGCAAATCGTAAATCGCAATGTAATGAATGTTTTGATGCATGTTTAAAATGTTTTCGCAAATTGCTTTACCTTGGAATGAGGATTCTTTGATGCTATGCTAGTGTTGACTTCTGACGGTTTGGCTTTTTGTTGGTGTCGCTAATGCCTGTTTGATGAAGAGAAATTGAGATATCGCCGATACATACGCTGGTAGTTTACAATGATGTCTACCCTGATGGTAGTTTGATAACAGATCCTACCCTGCTGGTAGTTAAATACGCTGACATCGCCCAACCGTTTCGGTTCCCACTCGGATGGTGGTATACAAAGCTTTCATCACTGAACTGTCTTGATGTTTCACTATATTGATGCCAATGGTTTTGAATACCGGATCTCCCGATACCTTCACTGAAATAATATTCAAAGGTTTGCTTCGCTAGACTCTGCCTGATGTTACGATGGATGGAAATGCACGTTGATGTAGCGCCTCACAATTTTGAGTTGATTTGTAGTTTCCTTTCGCTGTTGAGTGCTTATGCCCCATTTCCTTGAACATTTGACTCATAACCCATTTGAATCGATGATATGAATGCCATTTGATATCCCCTGGGGTGTGTAAATCGTACTTTTCATTTCTTTGAACTTTAAACTTTAGTGTAGAGGCCTCAACTTATGAAGATTTGGCGCAAATTGATGGTGTAGATTTCATTCGCCAGACCCTTTGTCATTGGGCTTCTGCTCTTAAGTTAAGAACTTTGTTGAGAATTTTCCCCTTCGTTTGTAGGGGCAAGCTAGTGTCGCCATGATTTCTTTCAGGAGTTTTCCTTCTTTTGATGAGAGGTTTGATCCCGCCTTAAAATCCTTCGCTTTCCTGGAATCAAAAAATGCCCCAGTCTTTTCGCATACTGATGTCGGGGATTCATACGAGAAACTCTTTTTGTTGATGAAGTCGCAAATGATTAATATCTGAATCGCTAATGAGCTGATGTGAGGGAAGCTTTGATGATGATGGACCAAGCTGATGGTGTTAACTGGGGTATTTTCCTCTTTAAGATGTTTGATAAATGCCTCAGTGTTGAGTTGTCGCTGTTTCCGAGATTGCCCAAGTTTTGTTCTAGTGGTCGCAATATCGGGTTGTCGTCGATTTTGAAATTGACCCAACCTTGCTTGTTGTCTGGGATAGTCACTTTGACAGATGGGCTGATAAGATGTTGAGATCACAAGAAACTTTTTCCTCTGTACCAGATGGTGAACAAGTACAGGACTTGGGTTTTAATGCCTGACTTGTTATTGCAATCGTTCTTGATTTTCTTCTAATTTGATGAATACTCTTGATTAAGGGTGTCAAATCTTTGAAAGTCCTCGCTGCTGGTTGTCTTGGCATATCGTTGTTTCTTCCTTTTTGGGATTTGTGCCAGATTTGATGGAATGTCATTACAGTGTTGTTGGGTCTTCTCCACATAGGTCGCTAACTTGGAGGGTCGTTCTTGAGATCAAAGTTTGGATTTGGACGTTTCTGTTGAGGGTTAGACCGCACCACTGGTGGTTGCCTACATACTCCCGTGAGTGCGGGAGATCAGGTCTGCGTAGTTCCTACTTGATAAGATAAACGGTTTGAGGAGTGTTTGTTTGAGAAGCGTTTGTTTGAGAAGCATTTGTTTGGGAAATGTTTGTTTGGTTTGACCGCACCATAAATGGCTGCCTACGTACTCTCATTGAAGAGGGGAGATCAGGTCTTTCGTAGTTCAAGCTTGACGAGCTGAAACCTGAATGATTTGATTTTTGATTTTTTTGATTTTTTTGATTTTCTTTTTTCTTTTTTCTTTCTTTTTTCTTTCTTTTTTTCTTTTTTCTTTCTTTTTTTTTACTTTTTTTTTTCTGTACATGCATGGAAAATAAAAAACATACTGCGAAGGAAGTGATACCGTCCCAGTATCTTCTGGAACTCGCAACTTTATCCCCTGGATCTACATCTTTTTGGCTAGTTGAGGCACGATAGTCCGATCGTCGATGGGTCATGTTGCCTTCAAGGCTCGCGACAGAGGTTACTTCTTGGTTTTGAATGTCTTCACTTATGGCCATAACTTGATCGCTTCTAGGTTCAATACATTCTTCAGGGATGCTTGAGTTGGACCCATCGCAAAAAGGTATGAAATCTTGATTCTTTAATGGGTTGGTTTCCCCAATAACCTCACCACCTTCTCCTTCATCTGTTCCTTCACACTTTTCATGGGCTTGAGAGGATTCGACCATGAAATCTGCCTCGAACTGTCGTCGTATTTCTTGTAAGGAATTTTCCTTTTTTGCTTTTTCTTCCTTGGAAAGGATCAGTATTTCCTCCGCATCATCCAAGGTGATAAAATCAGGAACGTGGTTGATATCTTTGGACCAGAAGATGTTTGATGTTGGCAGAAGAATATCCTTCGGGAATTCCCTTGTCTCTTCTATCATTTCCTGCATCAGGATCACTCCATCTTGTGTTCTGCCAGGATTATCGCTCATAGCCTTCACCTCATTTGAGCTGCCTGTCTTAAGTGGACATCTTAAGCTTTTTATTGCCTTTTCGCCTTTTTTGGTCATGAGAATTTCTATCTCCAGCTCTCCATTTTCAATGAGATCCTGGATTTTATGTTGCAAAGCCCAACATTCCTCAGTCGTATGTCCAAGTGAGTTAGAATGGTAGAGACATATCTTGGTGGAATCATAGCTCTTTATCCTCAAATTTACAGGAGGTAGCAACTCAGTAATCCTTCCTTCACTCATCAGAAAGTGTAGCATTTCTTCATTGGATTTGCTTAGAGGGGTGAATTTCCGAACTCTTGTGGAGGTTGTTTGATCTTTATTCTTTGAGAGTTCGCATTCCCCCAAGCGATATTTCTGCTGGCGAGGTTTGCTAGCAATTTTATCATCCCCCTTTTCTTGGCCTTCTGATAGTTGAGTGAAGAAATGCCTCGTATCCTGATGCTGGCGCACTATTAGCTTAGCTAGCAGATTTACTTGGTTCTGGTTTGTCTCTAACTTTTGCATTACTATCATACCCTCTTCCGAGTTTTCCCACTTTAGGACATCTACTCTGTGCCTTT
The DNA here is from genome assembly GCA_020205615.1 of Panax quinquefolius. Taxonomy (NCBI): domain Eukaryota; kingdom Viridiplantae; phylum Streptophyta; class Magnoliopsida; order Apiales; family Araliaceae; genus Panax; species Panax quinquefolius. The sequence continues at coordinate 93,197,321 of CM035153.1, read as the reverse complement.
GGGGGTAGTCCTCTATCCTTTGTATGAACTTATGAATTGGATATATTTCATCGCTTCCTGACCCGATCATGTTTACTTCTTCCGTATCATGCTGCAACAGAAGATTGGTGTTGACATTTTGTTGATCAGGTTGTTGAACTACAATACTTCCACTTTTGATCAAATTTTGAATTTTATGCTTTAAGGACCAACAATCTTCCGTATCGTGTCCTGGAGATCCTGAGTGGTAAGCACATCTCTAGCTTGGATTGTATCTTTTGCTCCCTGGTTCCAGAGGTGGAGCCAGTTCGGTAATTTGTTTATGATCCATCAATATCGCCAAAACATTTTCAAGAGAATCGCCTAGTGGAGTGAACACCCGATTTTCCATTCTCTCAAATTTTCTTTTCCTATCCTGGAATTGGTTAAATGCAACCTGTTGTTGAAATGGTAGATTGTCTCGCTTTTTCCAAATGGGGGGACTGTAGGTTGATCTACTAGCTTGCCCCTGTACAACAAGGGATACATCTTCACTGCCTTTATCGGGTACCCCCTTGGGATCGCTCGCATACTTTCCAATCTGTATATTCTTGGCGACTGCTTCCAAGGCAGTGAAGTCTTTAATCTTGCCTGCCTTCAGGCCTATCTCTGCCATTTCGCCATGTTTGATTATTTTCGAGAAAGGCTTTCCTATGCCTGCTAGGATCCTTTCGTAGTACAGAGCTTCTTGGATATCAATAAACGTCATTACCATCTCAGTTTCTATCATTGCTGGGATGACTTGCGCTGTGAGATGTCTCCATCTTTGGGCATATTCTTAGAAAGATTCAGTACTTTGCTTTTTTACTTTAGTCACTTGGTATCGATCAGGTGCCATTTGTGACTGAAAACTGTACTGATTTAAAAAGGCGTGGGCCAATTCTTCCCAGTTGTGGATTTTGGCATTGTCAAGTCGGGCATACCAGGATTTAGCCTCTCCGGTGAGACTCTTTTGAAAAAGCTGCATTCTGAGGCTTTCATCTTCAGCATAAGACCCCAGTTCACCAATATACACTTTTAGGTGCGTATATGGATCACCTGCCCCATTGTACTTTTCAAACTCTGGGACTTTAAATTTGGTAGGATATCGAGCCCCTGGGAATATGCACAGATCTAAATAGGTGACACTCCCATAATTTCCAGTCCCTTTGATTGACCGGATGGTCTCCTCCATTTGTTGGACTTTCTTTCTTACATCCCCAGTTTCTCGATCATCCCTGAGATTTGTGATTTCTTTATTGGAATGAGGTTTAGGTATCTGGGTTTCCACCTTTTTGTTAATACCCGGCGCCATTGGTATGAATATTTCGGATTGAGTAGGCATTGTTTGTACAGGTTCCTCCGTATGCGGGGGATTACGTGTGGATGGGTATTTGTATACCTTGAGTAGATTGGTGTAGTTCTTTGAGCATAACAGCCAATTCTGTCATTTGATAGCTTAATCTTTCGAATTCCTCGCGAGAGACAAGAGTAGGATCAGGCTGGGCACTTTTATCCATATCTGATTGTGGGCTTAATGCCCTTTTGGACTTTGAATGGGAAATATGATCAATTGCTTCCCTACAAAAAGACTTACGTCTTTGGGAAATGTATAAAAATTTTACATGCTATCATAATGTGTCCATTTTAGGAATATTATCCTGCAAAATGGGTGTCATTTAATAGCATGTAAAGCCTTAATATGCATTTACACATATTCTTCATATTTTCCTTTATATTGAGATTGACAAGTAATTTAAATGGGAAAGTATGAAGAGACTTCCCTTCGCGTTTGGTTTATCAGAGGCTGACCTATCTTAGGTTACTCTCGCGGCTTTTTGGCAATGAAGGTTCCCAGATCATCGCAATCTACTCAACGGGAAGTTAATCCGGTTTTTCAACTGGAGCGAATCTGAGTGGTGCCTTTCCTGAGCCCCGGGGAATTATTCTTCCCACGAGTCCAGTAATCAAACACCGACAGGATAGCCTTCTGGTGGAGGGACCACACAACATACATTCACATACAACGTGTCTCACCGTTTATGCAAAATGATGACATGTGCGAAGCACTAAAATCAAAGATAGATATTTAGCAGTGCAGTAATTAAGATGCATTCGTACACATTCATCATAAATGTAAATGCAACAATCACACACAAGCATATAACAATTTTGAAAAGCTTGCAATAGCGGCTTAAGCCCTCTTACTGGAGTCCCCAGCAGAGTCGCCACCTGTCGACGTCGGGATTTTTAATTGTCCCTTTTCGTTACTTGTCTTTTGGTGTTCTCATGTTAATGTGAGATTTGTTTGAAAAAACATGTGAAAAAGGTCCGACATGTATAATGTCGACGATTGACTTTAAGAGTCGCCAGTTTGTGTATTTAACTGGTTGCACCAACGCAACCGAAAAGGTTTTGCACATTAACCTAGTGATTTGGCACTGCTAAACGGGTTTGTAAAACCGAGATTCATTAAGGGTTTGGGGGCTTGATTATGTGGAGGGAAGGTGTTAGGCACCCCCCCACATCCGTGTTACCACGGTGACCGCCATTCTTCAAAGAAACTATTATATGAATGTGTGTGTGTGTGGATCAATGTGCAATTATATGAAAGTAGTGCGAGGCCTCGTTCGCACCTATATACATGGGTTTGAATTTTATTTAGAAAAATCCAATTTTAACCACAAGATATAGCAATGAAGTTTTTGTAAAAAGAGGTTTTTCAAACCCTGTGCTCAATAGGAATTGAGACCTTTTTATACTTCCATTTTTATTATTAAATGTATAAAACTTGTTTGCTTTTATTTTAGAGATGCGAGGCATCCTTGAGAAAACAATATCTGCGATCGTAGAATTCCTCATGGGCACATGACCATCCAAGGAAAGCCGAGACAACTTTGTAAAATAATGTACTGTTGCCATACCCAAAAATGTCCATCATGGGAATCGAATCTAGATTGATGAACCGAACACTGTGATCACATGATTCCTAGGCTCACAAGAATCTTTGTAATTTGTATTGAAAGCGATAGCGAGTTATATATAAAAAAGCTGTAAATATATATATCTGATTTCGATCAACCACCACGAAGCAACTCCATGGGAGATCGGAAATGTAAGTATATAAAAGCGATAAATATATATATATATATGGATATGATCAACCGCCACGAAGTAAACTCCAGGCGGGATGAAATGTAAATAAAGCTGTAAAAGCGATCAACTGCCACGAAGTAAACTCCAGGCAGGACGTAATGTAAATAAAGTTGTAAATGGCCACGAAGTAAACTCCAGGCCAGACAGAAATGTAAATATATATATGTACAAATATATATATAAAAGCAGTAAACACACCGGATATAAATTTGGGCTCATTTGATATGTCCGACAACAATTATATATATATATATATATATATATATATATAGCGAGTAAATATAGGATATAAAATCACGGCTCATCGAGATATATACAACAGTTATATATATATATATATATATATATATATATATATATATATATATAAAAAGCAATGAAACGCTCAGGATGTAAAATCCGGGCTCATCGAACAGAGTCGATGACGATTCATATATATAGTATATATATATATATATAAGAAATTAAACACCTCGCATCAAGTATAGGATCATCGAATGTAGTCGACCACGATTCATATATATATATATATATATATATATATATATATATATATATATATATATATATATAAAGAGATAAGCGCTCTAGGCAGGAAGTTCAGGCTCAATCGAGGCATAACTCGATAATGTTAGTCTGTATAAAAATATATAAATATATATATAAGTATATATATATACAGACAGAAATGAAAACCACAGACCAAAGTTCGGGCAAACAAACACAACACGACTCTCAATGTGTAGAATAGTGTTTGCCAAGTTGAAGAGAAAGGCTTTATAATGTGTAAGAAGGCTTACAGTGGACTACCAAAGAAGGCTTCTATAACTCTAGATGGATGAATACTCAGCTCCCGCTGGATAAAATATAGCTATATGTGAGCTAACAGATGTTTAAAATGAGAAAACACTCAATATGGGTGTGTACAGAGCAAAATGGACAGGGCTTCCTCGCTATTTTCTCTCTCAAATGGCTGACCCCAAGCCTTGTATATATAGACGGATTGTTGTAGGTCTACCTACGGCAGCCTCTGGTATACCTACGGCTGGTCAAGGTTTATTTGGGCCTCATGGGTCCGTCTATCTCTCAAAACGTGCACTCGTTCCTTTGTAATGTCGCTCGAACTTGCGAACTTCAATCAGAGCATCAAACGAAGTATATCTGTACTTCTTGATTTGCTTTTTGTCGAGAGTTGTGCAATGACATGGGATTTGCCCTTTTGATTCGAGGAAGATAGGTCCATGGCCAGAAATAGCATTCCCAGGTTTTCTTGAGCAATCTCGTGATTCACATTTGGCGTAGTTTGTACTCCGAGGCAATCCGGTGAGCTGTTTCGCGTAGTTTGCGCTCCGAAGTTAAGATATGAGTCCTGTGGGAATTCTTTTGAAGTAATTTGGTTTTAAATGAGTGTATTTGATTTGAAGTGAAGTTGAGTTGGCAAAATGACCATTTTGCCCCTCAAAAGTTATCTCCGGCTTTTTTACACTGATTCTGTGCGGGTTTTCCCAAGGTTATCCCTGAGATGGCCATGCTATTGACTCTGAATGTCCTCAGGGTTATCCCTGAGGATGGCTTGACCTCCCGGGGTTGACTCCGGGCTTTGCACTTGATCCCCCGGGGTTATCTCCAGGGTTGGAACTGATTTTCCCGGGGTTATCTCCGGGGTTGGAAATTGGATCTCCCGGATCTATCTCCAGGGTTGGAATTGATGTTGTGGTCCTCAAGGATTACATCTGGAGTGTGAAAAAGATGTTTTTGCCCTCCTGCATAGTTAGTAACAGGAAAAGAAAAATTTTGACTGTCTACAAACATTTTTCAACATGTTAAGCAAATTAGCGAAGCTGATATCTAGCTTGTTCATATGAAAAATTCACATAATTTATGAAAAGAGTCCGGGAGTGAGTGCAAGATCAAATCTTGGCATAACTCCCCATCCATGACAAAACCTGTTGTCCTAATTATTCAATCAAAATGATAATGGACTTTTGTCTGTACTGTAGTGTCATCGGTCATTCTAGATCAGAAGAGTTCCTTAGATATCTGATATCTATCAGTCCTACTTTCCTTACTATTAACTTCTTGATATGAAGGAATGTAGTAGAAGCATCCATAGTTTCATGCTGACGCTAAAGCTCGTTACTCATGGATGCGAGCATGATGCATTGAGCCAACTTTGCATCATCTTGCAACTTTCTAAAAGTAGTAATGTCTTCCTCAAAGATATTGTTTGCAACCATTGCAGGGATAGACGTATTAAGGACATAAGATAGCTTTTTAGCCGTGAGAACTATTCTTAATTTCCTTAACCAATCCGAGTAATTCGGTCTGGTTAATTAACATCTAATATGTTTCACAATTATAGTAATTTAGACATTGTAAAATTCTGTAAATGAATTTGTTCTTAACAACATTTTAGCATACATTATTTTATTAATTACCAAAATAATTTAGGTCTTGTTTTAAATTGATATCTCCCACTATTTTTATTAAACTATATTACCCTCACTTATATAGTTCAGTAAAATCTAATTAAAGATTTGCTAGTGAGAATAAGGATCCCATTTCAAATGTATATAGCCTTGTGGTGACACAACAAACTATATATAAATAAATAGGTAGACAACTCTTTTCAATTACATCATCATGTACCTCTTTTTATTTTGCCTCTTAAATTATTTTGATCAAGTGGTGGCACATCCGAATCAAAATTATATAAGTTAAGTCCAACCTAGCACTCCATATATTCAAAAAAGAAAAATATTATCCTTCTGGTGACACAACAAAACAACATTGTTCAATTTTCTTTATAAGCATCAAATGTGATAAAATTAACATCTCAAAAAATTAAGATAAGCCTTGTAGTGACACAAAAAACTTATAATAATTAATTGATACACTATTATTTTTTATCATGCTATAAGGCGACGTTTGATATTCCAAATATCTTTGAACACTTAGGACTTAATATAAAATCTTTAAGGGGTTTGTTATTATTTGTCTCATCTTGTTTAGCTCACATACACACACACACACACACACACACACACAAACATATATATATATATATATATATATATATATATATATATCTGAGGAATATGGAGGTGTGGCGATCGTGTAACTTTTAAAGTTACGAGTCTACGATCAGAAGTAATTTCACTCTACGATCGTAGAAAGTAATCCATGAATAGTAGAGTGATTACTCTACGATCACAAATCGTGGAGTGATTACTCTACGATCGTAATCAAATGTAACTTTAAAAAGTTACGGATGTGTACCTCCATTTTTACCATATATATATATATATATATATATATATATATATATATATATATATATATATATATATATATATATACGCATCATATTAATGAACATGCAAAGCATGTTTGCATAATATAATATATATATATATATAGTATAAGCATGCACACATAGAATACTATATTCTACCCAGATTGATTATGGACTTTTATTCTAGTTTGGTTCAATAGAGCCACCAAGTGAACCAAAAGATCAAACCCTAGGGGTGCAAGAATTAATATTTAAATATAACTATAACATTTAAACCCGGGCTCCATTACAAACGGGTCATCAAATGCTCCTTCCTCTTTGATCTCCAATTTTTCAAAATTAATTTTAACTATTCCTATTACAAAACTATTTAAAATAAATAGAAACCTTGATCAGTAGTCAAGGAGAAGTACATAGGAGGATGATATAATTTATATTAAGAAAAAAATTAGAGAAGACGAGGTATTCAAACCCATTTAATAAAACTCATACATTCACGCATCCAACTAAAATAAAATCTAATCACATTGGTTAATAGTCCATAATCAATCCCATTTATTATCATACACATTACTATATGCATCAATAAATAACATCATCTCATGAATAATAAACATTCAATATATATATTGATATCATTTAATGGGCAAATTTAGTTAGAATAAAATCTAATTTGAATCAAAGTAAACTCCTTTATTTTAATCCAAATTTAAATCAAAATAAACTTCTTTTATTTTAAGGAAACACGGAAACTGTAAAGACCCAGAAATTTTTGAATAATTATATACGTATTTTTACGAATAATTTTTTTATTATTACAAATAATATTTTGAATATATGAGATATGGATTTAATAAGATAATCAATTTAAATTTTTAAGTTGACGGGTAATGAAAGTTAAGTTGGTTATGGTCCAAAAACCCAATTCATGGATTATGATCAAGGAATGAGAATATTAATAAATAATAATTATATTTCAATATAATATGTATGTACTATATGTATGTATGGTTTAATGTTGATCAGATATAGCAAAGTATTAGAAAACCCTAAGTTTAAACCAATTAACCTAATTTAAAACCCTAATTGGTGATTAGCAAGCTCTAATGGAATTTAGCAAATCTTAAGATTAAAATTTATGAGAAATATATGAAATTGCCAAACTACCCTTAAAATTCAAATGGAAAAGACCAAAATACCCTTTAGTGTGTAAAATGACCAAATTACCCTTTTACTTAACTTGTAAGCAAAAAGATTTTCTAGAAGGCATGACTCGTCACTTGTTAGATCTTCCATGTGCCTAAAATCTCAGCCATCCTTATCCCAATTGACACCTTGCAAGCTTAGATTCATTGAATCAAATTATAAATGATAAATGAGAGAAAAAGTTTACCAAAGTTGTTCACTTACTATCTAACACTTAACCTAGCATATATCTCTCTAAAGCCATGAAATCCCTAAGTAATTCAGTCCCCAAACAACCCTATAGAACACCAAGATCAGTGTTATAGAGCAAGATCAAAGCAATTCCAAGAAAGAGGTATAACCCTAAAACCTAAATTTGATTCTTAAATCCATGTTAGATTTCTTGTTTATGTGTTTATTTAAGTGTTAGAAGATGTTATATGATGATCTATGATGTTACATCATAGATCTATAGCATCAAAGTGCTCAAAAATCAACTTTTCAAAACTATCCAAGAACCCTAGATTTATGGCCTGACAACCGAATGTCAGAGGCCATAGATCTTAGTCTGTTAATGATTTTGTATGTTTAATGTTTTAGATTTGTAGTTTGCTGTAAGAACTTTCATCTGGACTTGAAATCATGCTTAGATTATATCCAGAATGAAAGATATTCATGGTCAAACTCAGTTGATCGAGCATGACCAAGAGTTTCTGGGTAGCCCATAAACTCAAAATCAGTGTCTGACAAGGTTTTGTCAAGCCTTGATCTGTCAGGTGTTAAGTGTTTTGTTGACATTATTTTATCTAGTTTGTAGCCTGTTAGATAGACTCTAGCTCCATGCCTTTATTTCACTCAAACAATCATCAGATTGTAAGTAGTGGATGGTCAAAGTAGGTCGCTCGGCATTGACTTTCAAATTTCTGGGTAACCCATAATCTGTTCTTCGGTGTCTGACAAGATGTTCAAGGTCCCAGATCTTACATGTGTTTGATGATTTGCTTGTGTTAATGTTTTAAGGTTGTACTCTTGTATGTATACTACATATTCATGCTCATATATAACTTTGTTAACCAACAGAATGAAAAGTATGTAAGGTCAAACTAGCTAACTCGATCACGATAGCAGTTTTCTTGAAAACCCAGAAAACTCAAGAACACACTTCTGACATGCTTTGACCAGATACTAGATAGTGATTCTGATGTTGTTTGACTGACCTGATGAATGATAGTTATACCTTGACATGTGGACTACGAATCTGAACCCTTAGAACACCATAAAATCACACCGAACTTAATTAAATTAAGGCACAAAGTAGCTATCAAGCACTGTCTGGGTACCTTGACATGTGACCTCCAGATCTTGCATGTATGTTGCTTTATGACCCTGTTAGTTGATGATTTGTGTAGTATTACAACCATACTACATGACCATTACAAGACCTTGCCCAGAAACAACCTGACCAACAAGTCACAGACGGTTAAAGTAGGCACCATGAACAACGATCATCGTTGTTCTTGAGCCTCAAGAACACCTATCATGACAAAAAAGCGCCGCTAAAGCCTTTTGATTTGGATTTAATTATTTTTGTTTTCTAAATTCAAAAAAATTCTTTAAAAATAGAAATAAATTTCCAAAAATTACAAAATCAGTTTTAAAATTATTTTAAGTTATAAAATTAACTTTTGATAAATTGACATATTTTTCATTAATATTACTATTTATTTGAATATTAATGGTATTAAATTTATTTAATAAATGTATTAAATAAATGGGTTAAAAATGATTTTATATTATAAAAATTATTTTAAATGATAATAAGGTGTTTAAAAATATTTTCGTTATAAATCATGGTATTAATATTTTAAGGTAATTTTCATTAACAATTTATTATTAATGACAATAAGTTTATTTAATATTTAGATTAAATAAAATGGTTTTAATGATTTAAAAATCATTTAAAAGCGGATATAAATAATTTAAAATATTTTAAGTTATAATAAATGACTTTTAATATTTTCATGAATAATACATTAATATTTAAATATTAATGGTGATCATTTAAAAGTAGTTTTAAATATTTTAAAAATCATTTAAGGGTAAAATAAATGTTTTAAAAATATTTTGAGTTATTATTAATAACTTAGATATTTTCTCAAGTATTTCATTAATATTTTTATATTATTTAAATATTAATAGAATTATTATGTATTTAAATCATTTAAAAATGATTCTAGTAGTTGAAAAATTATGAAAAATTATAAAAATTATTTAAAAATTATTATAATACCTTAAAAAATAATATGATTACAATTTAATTTATCTATTATAGTATTGAAGTTACAGAATAGAGTTTAAGTAAATATAAACTCGATTATTATCCGATAAAGCCGTTGGTACACCGAAATGAATCTGAAGTTGACCCACACTTATATAGATTGACTTGATAAGTAATTATTTATGTTAGAATGACTATTATAACTACGTGACAATGTGTTTAAACTATATGATGACTGCAAATAGAAGTGTTATATGTTATGATAAATTATTCTGATTAAAAGAAAAATCTTATGAATGATAGGTTTCAATATAAAAGATAAAACTATGTTGTGTAAGAAGCAAATCAGGCAAGTATCCTTACTCTTTGTATTTACTTATACAACAATCCTGTGTAAGTCAGTTATCGAACCCTATTCGTTTACCATTATTGTAATAATGTATGATCAATATATACTCTATTGATAGATAGTTAAGTTAGATTATTCAAGTGCCCTCACTTGCATAATGATTGTATTTAATCACATGTTGACACATACCTACTAGTTTTTGGATATGTATATGTTATTTAAAAATATCGTTGACCAGAATAGAATATTATTGTCACTCAGTTGAATTATTCTAAGTCAGATTTCAGATTAATTATGAACATCCCGAACAGGGAAAACTTTTATGCGCCAAAGGCGGACCAGCTGAACGATTTATCGTTCAAACACGTAGTATTGGTCAAAACATGGCATAACGGGCTGATCACCCTCCGTGTCCCTAAAACATGACGGTTTTCAGATGAAGTTCTGTTTAATATTTTTGAAAATTAAAAATAAAATTTCATAGTTTGTCAAACTGTTTCTAAATTTATAGTCAGTACGTAGTTTCAAAAATGAAATAGAAATAATATGTCGTTCAGTATTGTTTCAGCTTACTTCACAACATTTACTTCGTTGTAGAAGTGTCCTCCAAAGAAAATATTTAAATCTTTCATATAATCTTTGTTCATTACTATTGCTTGCTGGGCACTCAAATTCTCATTCTTGCTTTAAATTTAAATGTTTTCAGCTCAGCTAGCATGATTAGAAGGTTCCAGCAAGGACAAAGGGAAGGGGAAGCTGAAGGAATAGGTTAAATTATGTTGTTATGATTGCTTGTAGTAAGATAATATAATATTTATCATGTAATGTAAGACTTAAAGGTTCTCGAGACTGGGAATGTAGATAACTTTGATGTAATAATTTTGTTTAATTAATACATTAAGTAGTTGAATGAATGCTATCATGGAGCACCAGGTATGAGTTTCAAGTACTCGAATTTGGGGGAGTCACAGATTCTCTTTTCTATTCACAAATAAACTCCTTTATTTTGAATAATATGAAATCTTATTTCACATCTAAATAAACTTCTTTATTTAAAGAAACATGGGAATCCAATTTCAACTCTAATTAGTTAGCATGAAATTTTAATTTTAAAATTTAAAATTTAAAATAAACCTTTTTCTATTTTAATATTAAAATATTTTTTTTATTTTAAGATTAAAATAATTTTTTTAATTATAAAATAATTAAGAATATTATATATATATATATATATATATATATAGTAACGTCATTATTATATGTTGATTTTGGTCCTTTTTAAAAAAAAAATTAATTTTGTAACGCCCGAGAAAAGTTTCTCGAGAAATTCCCGTAAAAACACTATTCATCCATTTCAGTTCGGGAATTAAGTTTGAAATTTCGAGAAACGCATAATGATAGAATATGAAGACGAGATGAAATATTTAATAATATTTCATTTATGGCAAACGAAGTTTTCGCCTGTGGACTTAAAACCTAGGGGTTGAGAAGAATGATTTCCGAGAAGGAAATGAGATATGTATAATGAATTACGATTATTATACGTACGTTATACGAGTGTGATACTATTTAGTATACGAGTATAGTATAAAAATTTAATACGAAGTACAATACGATTATCGTACGAGTATTATATGAAGAGAATAAGTGAATTATACATGTGGAATACGATCGGTGTTATTGGAATTATAGTTTAAGGACTTAATATGATCCAATTGGATTTGGATTATACCAAGCCCAAGTAATTGAGTAATCAAGCCCAATGAATTATGTATTTAAGCCCAAGTCAAGGCCCAACGTTAAGTTTAATTAAGCCTGATCCAAGAAACCGAACCGTGGATCGAATCGATGGGTCACGAAATGGGTAAAACTATTGGGTAACCCATGGGGATGACCCGTGAGCATGTGGGCCGGCCACTTGGTGTCCAAGTAAAGTGACCTACTTGATCACCAAGTAAATTACTTGGTGATGAAGTAGTGAATTGTAAGGAGGTGGGGAGAAGAGACCTTAATGCCTTCCATTTGAGTTTCCTATAAATAGAAGGCATATGTTGGTCATTTGGTGGTTTTCCAAGAGTTTTCCAACTTATTTGAGAGAGATAAAGAGCTAGAAACTAGTAATCATCCTCCCTTAATGCTTTTTATTAGAAGTTTTAGCAAGAGCACAAAGATCGGAAAGGTAATATTTCATTAATGTTAGCTTCCATTTTTTTGATTTCTTTGATTATAAAGAATCATAGATTGGTGGAGCATACCTCTTATGGAGGAATAAGGATGGCTTGTAATGAGTAAAACAATTATAAGTCATGTATAAATGTAAATCGTAAGGGTTTACGTAAGTTTAAACCGTAGGAAATATGGAATAATGAACATGGTTGTTGATGGACAAATTGAACATCATCGCTATTAGGATATGTGCATCTTGTTTGGTTAGGATGTAGATATGAAATCAATGGATTGTTCCATATAATTTGGCATATAGAACACTAGTAATGAAGTTATGGCGAATTTTACGGAAATAGACGTTAAACGTCGAAAACGTAGGAATTTCGGATTAGTAGTCGAAAGTTGTCGTGTTACTTGGAAATGTTAGTTTTCAATGTCAACACGTGAGATAGGGTATTTAAGAGTAGTGGACTCAAGAATCATCAGATTCTGACTTGAAACGAAGAAAACGAGTATTTAACGCTCGAAAGCGTTTAACGAACGCTCGATAATGAACTTAGAAGCGAATTTTGAGTTAACAGATTCATAATTATAAAATTCTTATATGAACGCGTAAAGTATGAAATTTATGAATTGTAGGCTTTTGAACGGACCAAATCGGACTTATAACGAAGAAGTTATGAAATCGGGAAGTTCACTAAAAATTTTATTTGTAAAATTTTTCTGGTGTTGAGGTCTGGCGCCGCAGCACCAGACAAGTCTTGTTGTGCCGCACCGCAACGCCATGCACAGTGTAATGACCTACTGAAGAGTGGCGCCGCAGCGCCATTCATACAAAGGAGTTTCGTGTCGTCGTGGCAACGGGGAGGCTTAGGTATCAGTAAAAACTAGTCTTGCATGACATGATGATGTTGTATATAGAGCCATGCTTGTGCATACGCCAAACAGAGAGTTGTTAGAAAAGTTAGGTTTTGAATTCAATTATTTCAAAACCAATATGATATACGTTTATATATTTAATGAACATACTAAAACTATTCCTATGTTACATATACTAGTGTATATGGTGATGAACTTATGAATTGAAGCGAATTGTTAGTATGGTAATGAAGAACATGAAGTGTTAATAAATAAACCGTGAACGGTAATCGACATTGGTACTTCACCAATGATGATCGGGTTCGGTTAATAATACAAGATCAGTAACAAGCCGGGTTGAAGGGTAGTAAGTCGAATTGACTTTATTAATGAAATGAAGTCAACTAAGACATAGAAAAGAAAGAAGTTGGTAGAAACAATGTTATTGATTGTGTGGTAGCTAATTACAGTGTTCTATGTGAATATATCATGTAGATTCTGTAAAGGCTGAGAACAGTCGAATAAGTTATTCGAAGACGCTTGAAGGCAAGTTTTCTTAAATGTTGGTCTAACCTTCGTGTTAGTCGAGTTTTTTGTGATTCATTGTAATGAGTTGCATGAATGATTTTAAAGAAAGGGTCGATACCAGTTTTAACTCGGCTAGACTATTCGTAAGAGATAGATTGATTTGTATACATATCTTTCTATATAGAAATGATAACGCTATCATGTGCCAAGTATTTGGTATGGATTCAAAGGTAAGTTTGTCTATGAACAAACAAAAGTATTTTTCATCGATTATTTGATGGGCATGCGAGTTTGCCAAAACTTAATCGTAAATACGTTTAACGGATGAATGTTGATCAACATAAAGTACTATAGGCTGATCACCTAGAAGTGCTCGTAAGAAATGTCGGATGTACAGCCTTAGTGCTGTGATGTCCTTTCAAGTATGAAAACAGAAAGATACTATTCATGGTCTTTCGACCGGTTCATATTTCCTAATCTATTATATACTTTAGGAATTGAGATTATGAATTGTTAAGTATTAATGTTTTGTAATACTTTATGACTACTTGTTCAATTATAGAAGATTGTCATATAATTCATGAATGTGGTATTAATATTATTCTTTGTTAAACTTGTTGAGCTTGTTATGCTCACTTCTTGCGTGAATTATATGATTGCAGTTAAAGCCGAGTGTACTGAGAATGATAAGAGATATAAAGGCAAGGCTAAGATGGATAATTAAACATCTTGTAATAGATTAGTATGATTGTATGTATTATACTTACGAACAACAAATGATGTAATCGGTTTATGAACTTGGGAAAGGGATTTTTACTATGATTGTAATAAAAAGATAGTTAATACATTCATTGTGTTGTGTTTGTAATGGAATGATTGTATAATTATGAATACCGTGTAGCGCCATATGTCGGGTAAGAAGATACCTGAATTTGGGGGCGTTACAGGTTTGTATCAAAGCATTAGGTTATAAAACTTAAGGGGGGAAGAACCTTAGGCTAATAACCTCGTAAGGAAGGTAAAGTCCGAAGAAAGTAAATTCGAGTCGAATGAGTTAATAAGGTATTGAGAAAACTTAGTACCGAACGATTTAAAAGATGGAAATTAATCCTAAATAAATTAAATGTGATTTGTGCTTATACTATTGTGTATTATGTACTAATCAAGATGTTATGTGTTTTGTAGATGTCAAACGATAGCTTGATGTATAGAGACATTCACGTGGTGAGTGAAGAGTCTGTGAACCGAGTGGAGATAGTACTTATGCCAGTGGTAGAGGTACCGATAGTGGTTCTAGAAGATTTTGATCCAGAATAGTACATTTCTGGGGAGGATTACTCTGAGGAAACAATGGGAATAACATCATACATGAATATGATGATAGGCGTGGAGGAGGATATGGAGGTAACGTCAATTAATACGGTGGTACCTACTCAGGAGTCAACACCTCCAGATGCAATAAGATCATTGTACCTGGCAGTACTTGATAGGAATGTGCATCTGCGCACTGTGGTGCAGACACATAACGAGGAGATTACCGCCCTATATGAGGCGAAGGAGTCTAAAGAGGCAGATTTTGAGTCTGAGCACTATGAGAAAGTGCTGATGACAGATAAGGCTATGGATTATAAGGAAGAGGTCGTAAAGCTTCGAAAGAAACTGGTTGAAAAAGACCAGAAGATAGCATGGAAGTCGTACATTCATGACTGTGCTCATGAGGATTTCAAGATGAAAATTGCTTGTTATTCTATTGAGTCAGGGCAGACTCGACATACGATTAGTTGAGATATTGTTTCGATTTTAGCAAATCAAAAACATGAGAATTCCAGTGTTAATAGATCATTAGATCTTTTTGGTATATGTGTAGTGACGTAAAACCCTCTTTTGTACAATTAAAGGTTAGAATTGAGTTTTATTTTAATTAAATAAATTTATTTAATTAATTATGCTCCCAATCTTAATCGGAATAATTAATTAAAATCTTTTAATTAACTTGCCTCCTAATCTTATTAGGAATATATGAGAGTACTTTTATTAATTAATTTCCAAACTCCTTTAGGATTTAAATAATAATAATAGTAATAATAATAATAAGACTCCTCTTATTAATTTATATGTAATATTTTCAAAATATTAAATAATAAATATTAAGCTATTTAATTTATTCTATCACC
Organism: Panax quinquefolius; assembly: GCA_020205615.1. Lineage (NCBI taxonomy): Eukaryota > Viridiplantae > Streptophyta > Magnoliopsida > Apiales > Araliaceae > Panax > Panax quinquefolius. The sequence continues at coordinate 93,181,335 of CM035153.1, read as the reverse complement.
ATAGATTAAATTAAATATACTTAACTTATTATTACGATTATGCCATTAACTTCTTAAATAATTATTCTTCCTTTTATGGTGTGACCCTTTAGGTTCTCCATATTAAACTAGTTGTGAATAAATCAATTAGAACAATTATAATCTTATTTAAATAAATAAATTAAACTATTAATTTATTTAAATAAATAATATTTATTCTACAATAGGGATAAGCCTCCTAGCGATTAACGACTTTCTAGATAATATAGATTTCAACATTAATCATAAAAGAACCTTTGAGTAAATAGTTACTGAAGACAATTCAATCCTTCCACCATACTGATATCACGATTAAATATAAGACATGGAATTCTTTGTCAAGTCTTATTTTATTTAACTATATGTATTTTGACTCTTAAATGCACAACTCCAAATAATGCAAATTAGAAACTCCTTTCTAATTTCATCCTGCCTTGGCCAAGGACTAATGGGTTGTCATTTATCGAATCACATAGGACATTTCTCTTCTTTTACTAGAAGTGGTATATTCTTTATTGATCATACATTATCTCCATGTACAACTTATTATACCCAAGCATACCCTTTGATATACCCTAAGGGTCTTAAGGAATAAGTCAAAATATAACTCATCATACACAAGATACTATGATGACCTCAAGTCCAAGGATCACTTATACTACTATCACTACAGGAATTCCTATTGACAGGCAATGTGACAACCCAGAAAATTGGATTGTCCAGAATTTAAGATTTAAAGAATTAGTTATTAATAAAATAAATTTTTATTAATACTATTCTGTGCTATGTGTTTATTAATCGTTCTAGAACCTAAGATGATTATTAATCGGGAGGATTTTGGCCACCAGCTAGACTGAATGGGTAAGAATTTTCAAGAAGAAAATAAAAATTTTCCGAGAACAAAATATTTCTAGGGAAAAGACGAAATATGCACTATTCACCCGACGAAACCTTAAGGGTTAGGGTTTGAATAACCTAAGCCTTTTTGAGAGTTCGGTATGTAGAAATGACATCCCGTCGAAAGATTTGACGATAAAATATCGTGAAAAGTTAAGTAAGCCGATAAAAGTTTTTCTCGAAAAACGTGCAAAAATCAGATGAAATAAAATAACGAAAAGTACTGTTATGTACTTTTCATTCATTTAACTACGTTAGGGGAAAACGTGAGGGAAAACGCTTAACGTGGAAAAGTGTTCTTCAGTTTTTCGGAGATCCAAAAAATACGTAAAAGTTAATCGGTAAAGGAAAGACGAAATATCCAAAAATATTTGGATTACGAGAATCTTGATTTTGAAGCTGTCGGACGAATTCATAAAGCGGAAGCATGAAGCTTCCAAAGGAAGCTTCGTGAATAGTAAGGAGGTCTATTGAGGAGGTGTGAATAGTAAGGAGGTTGGGGCAAAATGACTAAAATACCCCTAGCCTTGGTTGTCTATAAATAGGAAGCTTAACTCATTTGTTTAGGATTTTGAAAATCCTACAACTTTTGAGAGAGAGAGAGAGAGATTTTGGATGAAGAAGAGAAGAAAAAGGAAGAGGAAAAGCTTGCCCGAGTGCACGCTTTGTCGAACGGAGAAAGATTAAAGAAGAGAGGTAATCCGAAAACTAGCTTCTAGATAATGTTCATTAAGTTTATATGTTAAAAACATAGTTTAATGAGAATAAGAAGTAAAAGATGTTAGGAATGATTTCATATGGTTGAAATCATGAGAAAAGAAGAAATAAGAAATTTGAAGTTTATGTTAAAAATTTCTTAAGGAAGTATAAGATTCGTAATGAATTTGAACGATCCGAATGAATCATATGAATGATTCTGTGAAATAAGTAAGGAATGGTGTTCTATAACATCAAATTCCAAGAAAAAGTAAAAGCGTAAACAAAATATCGATTAAAAATGAAGAACGAACGAAGAACGCGAAGAACACCCGAAGAACGTTGTTGATGGACAAATTTAAAACCATCGTAGAATAATTGTTGTTGAAGGACAAGTTTAAAACCATCGCGTATAAGTTAGTTGCTAATTGCTTGGTTAGGAATGTTAGAAATGTTCATGAAGAACAGATTAAAACTAAGCTATAACGAAGTTATGACGAAAGATGAACGAGAAATAGAAAGTATTTAAATGAACCTGAACGTGTAGGGTTTCATAAGAATGTAAGAAAACATAAAAAATGTGAGTCATAGACTTAAGAACGAACGAATTCCGAGTTCGGATGACCGAATTACGGACGAATGAACGAAGAACGTTAATAACGTAAAATGAACGAAGAATGAAGATTAAGCCAATTGAATGGCATGTTAACAGATTCAGAACGAAGTTATGTTCATGGGTAATTGAAGTACGTAAGATAAGGAAGATAATGGCTTTGGAATGACCTCGTTCCAAGTTATAACGAATAAGTTATAGAATCGGGAAGTAAGCGTCTTAACCAATTTCTAAGAATTAGAAAAAATTTCTAGGTTTTGTGCTTTCGGTGTAGTGGCTGGGCCAACCCTTGGGAGGATGGCGGTTATAACATGAGGCCGAGCCATCACTACTTAATGAGTGGCGTTGCAACACGAGAAATAGAGAAGATAGTGGCGCCATATTTCGACCTCGGCGATTTGACATTGTAGAGTGGTGGCTGCAATGAAGAAGAAAAGAAGGGGCCCGGCGTCATGGCTTGGCGGTGTGAGGAAAAATCCATTGATGAGTTTTTAAGTGCTCAATTACTGGGGGATGTGCAAGAAAGAAATATGAACATGTAGTTCAAATAATGTATCACTTAATTAAGTGTATTAAACCTTAGATGAAGGTTGAACGAAAAGATTAAACGAGATTAAAAGACAAAGAATGTAGACGCGGGTTATGGAACCGATATCCGGGGACCGTAGTCGCGATAAACGAACGTAAGGGATTTCTATGATGGTTATTCCTTAGACGTTGATTGATGAGGGTAATAAATAACATTTTAATGTTATGACATGGTAATGAGAGATGAATGTAAAGCATATAGACGCTGTGAATGCAACGCAGTTGCGATGAACGATCGGTCTTAGCATACAACAAACCGTATGACTTTGACATTAAAAATGAATATTGAACATGAGGTTCAGGTGATAGTAATGAATGAAATCGATTAAAACCTTAGTTAAAGGTTGAATGAAAGATTAAGAGAGGAACAATGTAAACGTTGAATACGTAAACGATTCTCGTGAATCGTATTCAGGTCGAGCGAATGTTCTAAGTGTACATTGGTTGTATAACTTAGACATTGACGAACGTAGTAAGTAAGCTATGAATTATCAAGAAAGCCGTAGCGAATAGTAATAAGATTAACGAAAGTCGAATGTGAGTCAGAGGAGAATGTTAGAATGAAATGTAAGCGTTGAACACTTGAACCGACGTAAAGGTTAAGTGTACGCAAATATTAAACGGGTAGAACCTACACTCCGTGTATGGTTTGACCGTAGGATAACGAAGACCAATGATTAAACCTGTGAACAGTGAAGAAGCTGGATTAAAGACAAGCACGTATAACGTAAAGAAGCCGAGTTAATGTTTATAACTTGGAAGACGTTCCGTGTCGAATGGACCGAACGTTGTAAGATAAGTGTGACGCCCCCAAAATAGGTATACACCACACCCATTCTGAGTCGCCAAATACATGGTACAGAAACAACTACAACTTTATTATTACAACAGTAAAACTGTGAGTTTAAATACAAATATTATCTTTTAGACAATATCTATACTCAAATAAATCCCCATCACATTTATTGATACATTATTTTACAAAAATGGTGAGGACTACTAAACAACTCTCTCTAGAACCTTCATTCCATACCCCACTAGTACTCATTACATTCTCGCCTCACGAGAAGAAAAATGGAACAACAAGGAAAAGGGTGAGCTCAACTAGCCCGATAAAGAATATTATGACTAAGATAATATACAACAAATTATCGTTAGTCTCCAAGCGAGGGAAAAATCGATAGAATACAATGATAAATGACAAGTTTGAGATCAATATTAGCGTGGACATAATAATTCATAGAAGAGTTACGTAGAGAATGAAATCTACTATAATCTATGAATTTAACGATCCATCATCAATATTTTATCCTGTAACATCAATCAATATTCATCTCAAATCAAATATTCATCTTTGCACTTCTGAGGCCAAAGATATTCATCAATCGGTCGTGTTCATCTCAACACTGTTCATCTTTGCACTAAAGGCCAAAGATATTCATCAATCGGTCATGTTCATCTCAACACTGTTCATCTTTGCACTAAAGGCCAAAGATATTCATCGATCGGTCGTGTTCATTTAAAACATGCTCATCTTTTTGCACTCTGGGCCAAAGATATTCTTGAGAAATCATTCATCTTTGCACTCTGGGCCAAAGATATTCAATAATATCATCATTTAAAGGCGAGGATGATGAAAAATATTTTAAAAAGCGAATCCGATTGAAACAAAATGAAAAGTATTATGGATTAGTACTTTTAAACAATCAGGGAGTTCAAAAATACTTCATAAATAATCATTGGTGTAAAATTGAGAATGATCAAAACATGGATACAATCAAAGCTAGTATCCGAATAGATATTTTAGATGAAAAGAAAAATTTTCATTTTTAGATTGAATAGTCTAAGTATTCGTGAATAGTCTTAGTAGATATCGTGAATAGTCTTAGTATCGTGAATAAGTAACTCAGACACCAAAAGATAGAAATTCCCAAAAAAAACATTTTCACGCTTCATGAATAGTACTCGTGAATAGTAACTCGTGAATAGTAACTCATGAATAGTAACTCGTGAATAGTAACTCATGAATAGTAACCCAGATACATGAAAAAGTTCCAAATTTGATAAAAAGTTCTAAACGATATTTCAAAGATAATGATATTGAAGAAATAATATCATCGAGAAGAAAATAACATCCCTTACCTCAAAGAATCGATTACTTGCCGGAAGGAAGGTCGGAAGTGATCTTTGAATGAAACTTATCTTTGACAGCAACTCTCAAAGTATCTAAATACTCACAAAATACGCTCGATAATATAGAGATAAAGAGAAAACTTTGTTTACGGTGTGATTTTCAATTCTAACTTAGCCCTCTATTTATAGGAAAATGTTAGCCGTAGAAGCGAGACTTGACTGCTACACGATGGCTTTACACCGCTACTATTGCCACCCACCACATTTGAAATAAAATTCAGCACATTTTTCACCAACCACAAGTGGGGCCCACTCAATTCTAAATTTTCCACCAAAATCAATTATAAACCTAATTTAGAATCCGACACCTCTTAAAATTCACAACAAATCATTCGTGCATTTTTAGCGGTTCAAAATTTGTGGACATATACTCAACTTATGTATGTATAACATACCCAAAATTACCACAATCAGCGGTCGGATTAAAAATTATAACCCCATGATATATCTCAAAACCCCGATTTGATTTTTAACACCTCAATCAGATAAAATCTTGATAAAACACCTCAACATTAATTCCTTCATTAATAACCACATAAATAAATCCATCATTTATATTCATATAAAATAAATATTTCCTTATCATATGAATCAATAATTAATTATTCACAAATAATATTACGAGAATCACATTTATAATGACGAAATTTGTTCCCGGAAGAGGGGCTTTCGATAAGGATTTCTCCTTCTTGGCTTGGCCTTGATTAGGTGACCAAACCTCTCCTTAGGCGCGAACTTTCTAGACATTGCCAATAATGTTATCTAATAATATTATTCAAATAATATGAATTATTGATCGATAATGGGAAATCTTGTGCGATGACAATTATTGAACAATGATAATATAAAATACCAACGCAATGACAATTATTGAATCAATAAAATAAACTATTGAGCGGTAATTCTTTGTGAAAATTATTGAGTAGTGTCTTCTTACGTAAGGATCAATAATTCAACAATACATGCAATAATCTGGTGTACTTCTTTGTGCTGACCACGCGCGTATTCTTGTATTTAACCACGGGTATTCAACGGTCTTTAGCAGTAACAACTACGTAGTTATTTTTAACCAACTTATATTTGTCGTTTTCCTCATCAATCGCTTTCCATTATGGGGCCCACATTGTGGTCTGCTTGCAATCGTCATACGAATATTCTAGAAGCAGTCTGAATATTCCACGACCAAATGAATATTCAAGCGGTAATGAATATTTTATAACCACTTGCTTATTTTGAAATATTTGCGTATTTAACCCTTTACTATCCACATTAATCAAATCAACCCTTACTATTTCAAAATAATAAATAAAGAAAATTCCTTTTTATTTAAAAAATTTGAGGTCTTACAACCTCCCTCCTTATGAAATTTCGTCCTCGAAATTGGCGTAAATACACAGTGTTTTGAAAAGGTAAAGATACCTCGCTTTCATTTTCGTTTCCAACTCCCAGTCATTTCCTCAATAACATGGTTTCTCCACAAAACTTTAACTTATGGTATAACCTCGATACATAGGTCATGTTCTTTCCTCTACAAAATCTTGTGGTACCTCCTCGTGCGTTAAGTCTTGGCTATCTAAATGGGTTCTAACTTCAATAGCGTGTTTTGGTCGTCCACATATTTACGTAACATCGTCGATCGTGAAAAATGTTATGAACACGCGTCATACTTGGTGGTAAAACGAGTCTATAGGCCACAGTTCCTATTCGATCGAGAATTTCAAATGGATTAATAAATCGAAGGTTTGAGCTTTCCTCACCTCACCGATTCTCGCTTTTAAAATAACAACTTCTTGCACCTCCTTCTTCAAATTCATCAGCTCCGTTGTGTAGCTTGAACATCTTTAACTTTATCGATTAAAGTCGATTATACTCGTATATCATCACGTACTCGTATATCATCACGTGGGTACCTAGAGTTTTCATCTCCATCTCTATTATTTGTAAATTATACGAAATTAGTCTTTGTGATATCATTATTTTCGTGCTTATATCGATTTTCTACTCAACACGTCGGCTACCACGTTCGCTTTTCCGGGATGGCATGGGTGAACATATCTTTGAAATGAGTCTCCTCTTGAGTTCTTCAAAGCTCTTCCAACATTCCTTGCTCCATTCGAATTTTGTATCTCTACGAGTCAGTTGCGATAATGGAATAGCGATTCGAGAATATCCTTCAACGAATCTCGATAATAACCAACTAAGCTTGAAAGCTACGTATTTCGATTCTTGACTTAGGTTGCTCTCAATTGTGATTTCATATCCCAATCTTGGATATGTACGTCACAATGACACCTATCGATTTACTATCGCATGCGAATATGGCGTCCCCTACGAGAGAGTCGGCTTAGGTGCATTCCACAAAGGAAGTCACAAGATAAAGGCTCGGTACCAAATTTATATAGTTGAATTTTTAACTCACGAAGTTCAATAGGAGCCATTCGATATGAGATTTTAGAAATGAGTTTTGTACCGGGTTCAAAGTCGATACAAAATTTAATATCGGGCTTTGGGAGTAAGCAAGAAATTCTTTGAAATACGTCGGGAAAAATCAATAACAACAGAATATTATTCAAATCGGCGTGTCTTTATTCAAATCCATAACATGGACTAAGAAAACTTGACATCCGTAATAAGCGAATGACTTCATGGCTTGATATGAAAATGTTTGACTACAATGGTTTGATTGCTTGAGTTGAATAACGGGTTGCTTAGGAATATGAAAACTAATGACCTTACAAAAGCAATCAATTTTGGCGTGATGAGTAGTTAACAATCAATCCCCAAAAGCAAGTATCTTTAAAGAGATAAGGTCGGCAAGGTAAGGTAATGGTGCCAACTTGAATCAAACAAGATTTTTAAACAACGGATGTAATGAAAGTTTCTCTAGCAGAGTCTCCATAAATAGGTCAAAGTCTAATTTCTCCGTAGTCAAGTTCAAGCGTTGAGCGCAAGCAAGAGAGATAAAAGAATGGGGTAGAACCCCGGTATCTAGTAAGGTATAAACTTCGCAAGAATTTATAATTAACTAACGTGCTAACCGTTCGGGTTTCTCGTATTTTAATAGAAGTCACGACAAACGCTCTTCGAGAATCGTTGACTTTGACTTTTACGGGACATCCTTTTGAGTCACCGCCCATTGCACTAGGGTTTCGATATCGTCTAATCTCGGCGATATGTCCTTCTTTTCCACAATTATAGCATACCTTAAGCTGTTGTGGGCGCGTTTAAGGTGATATATCCCTCTTTCCGCATTTGTAACATATCGATAGATGGTCGTTCTCCTCCTTAAAACTAGTTTTCTCTTGGCGGCGGCGTCTTGAATGGTCGTTGTTGAATCTCCTCTTTTAAAATCTCCTCCAGGACTCGCTTCTTCTATTTTCATGGCCATGATTACCACCGGAGTGGTTCTAGCCTTTGTCCGTATTCTTCTTTCTCCTTTGGTTATCGTTATTACGATAGCGCTATTTTCGGTATGATCACGGTTATGGTCCCTCGGTTGAACGTACTTTCGTTATCTCGCTCTAACAATTGAGCCCACATTGACAACATCTGAATAGAGAGAAAATTTATGAGAAATGAGATCTTTGGCGTATGTCGGGTTTCAAACCTCTCGAAACACATCCAGCATATCGTTCCTCATTCTCCACCAAATGAGGTGCGAAACTGGATAACTCATGAACTTCGCCTCGTCTTTGGGACACCGTCATGTTATTACTGCTCGATCTAATAAACTCCACTTCCTTCGTATGACGAATACTTTCGGGGAAGTACTTGTCATTGAAGCTGCTTCAAACGTCTCCCATGACATCTTGAGTGCAATTTGGATGGGTACGCTTCACTGATTCCCACCAAGATGTCTGCCTCGCCACGGAACATAAAGGTAGCGAATGGAACCTTACATTTCTCGTGCATCCCAAGACATCGAATATCTTGGTAATTTGTTTGACCCATGTTTCCGCCGTGATCGGATCGGCTTTCCCTTAAATTCGGTGGTCCTGACTCTTTAAAGCTGCTTGTTTGTGACCACCGTGAATTGCTATCATTTCCTCCTCGTATTTTGAACACGAGTCTCCTCGTCGATTTTGCATGAGCTGCAAAAACTTCTAAACATCCCTCGTTCCTCATACGCTTTCGATTGGTGTTATTCACGGGAGGAACATTGCCCGACTGTTGCCACGTTCTCCTCGTTGGTAAAAGTCTGGGCATCTCCACGGTCTCATTTACTCCCTTCATTAATATTCTCGATTCGACATTCTCAAATCATTGTCATAAAAACAAGGGTTAATTAAGGAAATCAACAAATCACATAATACCCCTATATTATGACCAACCAACAAATAAGCTTAGGTAGGACACACTAGCGAAGGATTTACTCGTCTCTCCCCTCTAGTTCTATTCCCAGTTCTCGCCAGAGATCATATCCTAAGCTCGATACCAAGCTGTGGCGCCCCCAAAATAGGTATACACCACACCCATTACGAGTCGCCAAATACATAGTGCGAAACAACTACAACTTTATTATTACAACAGTATAAAGCGTGAGTTTAAATACAAATATTATCTTTTAGACAATATCTATACTCAAATAAATCCCCATCACATTTATTGATACATTATTTTACAAAAATGGTGAGGACTACTAAACAACTCTCTCTAGAACCTTCATTCCATACCCCCGAGCTAGTACTCGCTACATTCTCGCCTCACGAGAAGAAAAATGGAACAACAAGGAAAAGGGTGAGCTCAACTAGCCCGATAAAGAATATTATGACTAAGATAATATACAACAAATTATCGTTAGTCTCCAACGAGGAAAAATCGATAGAATCTGATAGACAACAAGTTTGAGATCAATATTCGCGTGACATAATAATTCATAGAAGAGTTACGTAGAGAATGAAATCTACTATAATCTATGAATTTAACGGTCCATCATCAATATTTTATCCTGTAACATCAATCGATATTCATCTCAAATCAAATATTCATCTTTGCACTTCTGAGGCCAAAGATATTCATCAATCGGTCGTGTTCATCTCAACACTGTTCATCTTTGCACTAAAGGCCAAAGATATTCATCAATCGGTCGTATTCATCTCAACACTGTTCATCTTTGCACTAAAGGCCAAAGATATTCATCGATCGGTCGTATTCATTTAAACACACCGCTCATCTTTGCACTACAAAGCCAAAGATATTCTTCAGAAATCATTCATCTTTGCTACTGGCCGAAGATATTCAATAATATCATCATTTAAAGGCGAGGATGATGAAAATATTTTAAAAAAAGCGAATCCGATTGAAACAAAATGAAAAGTATTATGGATTAGTACTTTAAACAATCCGAGTTCAAAAATACTTCATAAATAATCATAGTGGTGTAAAATTCGAGAATGATCAAAACATGGATACAATCAAAGCTAGTATCCGAATAGATATTTTAGATGAAAAGAAAAATTTTCATTTTTAGATTGAATAGTGCCGTATTAAGTGAATAGTCTCAGTATATCGTGAATAGTGCCGTATATCGTGAATAGTAACTCAGACACCAAAAGATAGAAATTCCACAAAAAAACATTTTCACGCTTCATGAATAGTACTTTCGTGAATAGTAACTCATGAATAGTAACTCATGAATAGTAACTCGTGAATAGTAACTCATGAATAGTAACCCAGAGCATGAAAAAGTTCCAAATTTGATAAAAAGTTCTAACCGATATTTGAGTAATAATGATATTGAAGAAATAATATCATCATCGAGAAGAAAATAACATCCCTTACCTCAAAGAATCGATTGCCGGAAGGAAAGGTCGGAAGTAATCTTTGAATGAAACTTGTCTTTGACAACAACTCTCAAAGTATCTAAATACTCACAAAATCGCTCAATAATATAGAGAGATAAAGAGAAAACTTTGTTTACGGTGTGATTTTCAATTCTAACAGCCCTCTATTTATAGGAAAATGTTAGCCGGCAAAGCGAGACTTGACACCTTTACTGATGGCTTTACCGCTACTATTGCCACCCACCACATTTGAAATAAAATTCAGCACACATTTTTCACCAACCACAAGTGGGGCCCACTCAATTCTAGAATTTTCCACCAAAATCAATTATAAACCTAATTTAGAATCAGAGCACCTCTTAAAATTCACAACAAATCATTCGTGCATTTTAACGGTTCAAAATTTGTGGACATATACTCAACTTATGTATGTATAACATACCCAAAAATTACCACAATCAAGCGGTCGGATTAAAAATTATAACCCCATGATATATCTCTAAAACCCACGATTTGATTTTTAACACCTCAATCAGATAAAATCGATAAAACACCTCAACATTAATTCCTTCATTAATAACCACATAAATAAATCCATCATTTATATTCATATAAAATAAATATTTCCTTATCATATGAATCAATAATTAATTATTCACAAATAATATTACGAGAATCACATTTATAATGACAGTGTTCCCAGGAAGAGGGGCTTTCGATAAGGATTTCTCCTCTCTGTGGTGTGCAATTAGGTGACCAAACCTCTCCTTAGAGCAGAACTTTCTAGACATTGCCAATAATGTTATCTAATAATATTATTCAAATAATATGAATTATTGATCGATAATGGAAAATCTTCATGCGATGACAATTATTGAACAATGATAATATAAAATACCAACGCGACAATTATTGAATCAATAAAATAAACTATTGAGCGATAATTCTTTGTGAAAATTATTGAGTAGTGTCTTCTTACGTAAGGATCGATAATTCAACAATATGTGCAATATCTGGTGTGTCTTCTTTGTGCGACCAGCGTATTCTTGTATTTAACCACCGGGTATTCAAGCCGATCTTACTTGGTAACAACTACTGGCAGTTATTTTTAACCAACTTATATTTGTCGTTTTCCTCATCCAATCGCTTTCCATTATGGGGCCCACACATGGCTGCGCCGTCGTACGAATATTCCCGAAGCGATTCTGAATATTCCACGACCAAATGAATATTCCCCGACAGTAATGAATATTTTATAACCACTTGCTTATTTTGAAATATTTGCGTATTTAACCCTTTACTATCCACCTTAATCAAATCAACCCTTACTATTTCAAAATAATAAATAAAGAAAATTCCTTTTTATTTAAAAAAATTTGAGGGTCTTCTGACCTCCCTCTTATGAAATTTCGTCCTCGAAATTGGCGTCACGATACTGGTGTTTGAAAAGGTAAAGATACCTCGCTTTCATTTTCGTTTCCAACTCCCGGTCATTTCCTCAATAGCATGGTTTCTCCACAAAACTTTAACTTATGGTATAACCTCGGTACATAGGTCGTGTTCTTTCCTCTACAAAATCTTGGCGGTACCTCCCGTCACGTTAAGTCTTGGCTATCTCGTGGGTTCTAACTTCGATAGCGTGTTTCGGGTTGTCCACATATTTACGTAACATCGATCACGTGAAAAGCGTTATGAACACGCGTCATACTTGGTGGTAAAAGCGAGTCTATAGGCCACGGTTCCTATTCGATCGAGAATTTCAAATGGATTAATAAATCGAAGGTTTGAGCTTTCCTCACCTCACCGATTCTCGCTTTTAAAATAACAACTTCTTGCACCTCCTTCTTCAAATTCATCGACTCGGGTGTGTAGCTTGAACATCTTTAACTTTATCGATTAAAAGTCGATTATACTCGTATATCATCACGTACTCAGTATATCATCACGTGGGTACCTAGAGTTTTCATCTCCATCTCTATTATTTGTAAATTATCTGAAATTAGTCTTTGTGATATCGTACTTTCGTGCTTGTATACGATTTTCTACTCAACACGTCGGCTACCACGTTCGCTTTTCGAGGATGGCATGGTCGAACATATCTTTGAAATGAGTCTCTCTTGAGTTCTTGAAGCTCTTCCAACATTCCTTGCTCCATTGAATTTTGTATCTCTCTGAGTCGATTGCGATAATGGAATAGCGATTCGAGAATATCCTTCAACGAATCTCCGATAATAACCAACTAAGCCTAGAAAGCTACGTATTTCGATTCTCGACTTAGGTTGCTCTCAATTGTGACTCATATCCCAATCTTGGATAAGACGTCACAATGACACCTATCGATTTTTACTATCGCACGAATATGGCGTCCCCTAGAGAGAGTGCGGCTTGGGTGCATTCCACAAAGGAAGTCACAAGATAAAGGCTCGGTACCAAATTCTATAGTTGAATTTTTAACTCACGAAGTTCAATAGGAGCCATTCGATATGAGATTTTAGAAATGAGTTTTTGTACCGGGTTCAAAGTCGATACAAAATTTAATATCGGGCTTTGGGAGTAAGCAAGAAATTCTTGAGAAATCGTCGGGGAAAATCAATAACAACGGGAATATTATTCAAATCGGCGTGTCTTTATTCAAATCCATAACATGGACTAAGAAAACTTGACATCCGTAATAAGCGAATGACTTCATGGCTTGATATGAAAATGTTTGACTACAATGGTTTGATTGCTTGAGTTGAATAACGGGTTGCTTAGGAATATGAAAACTAATGACCTTACAAAAGCAATCAATTTTGGCGTGATGAGTAGTTAACCAATCAATCCCCAAAAGCAAGTATCTTTAAAGAGATAAGGTCAGCGGTAAGGTAATGGTGCCAACTTGAATCAAACAAGATTTTTTAAACAACGGATGTAATGAAGTTTTTCTCTAACTAGAGTCTCCATAAATAGGTCAAAGTCTAATTTCTCCGTAGTCAAGTTCAAGCGTTGGTATAAGCAAAGAGATAAAAGAATGGGTAGAAGCAAATTATCTAGTAAGGTATAAACTTCGCAAGAATTTATAATTAACTAACTTGCGTGCTAACCGTTCGGGTTCCTCGTATTTTAATGGAAGGTCACGACAAAGCGCTCTTCCGAGAATCGTTGACTTTGACTTTTACGGGACATCCTTTTGAGTCACCGCCCATTGCACTAGGTTTCGATATCGTCTGATCTCGGCGATATGTCCTTCTTTTCCACAATTATAGCATACCTTAAAGCTGTTGTGGCGGTTTAAGGTGATATATCCCTCTTTCCGCATTTGTAACATATCTGACCGATGGTCGTTCTCCTCCCTTAAAACTAGTTACTCTTGGCGGCGGCGTCTTCAAATGGTCGTTGTTGAATCTCCTCTTTTAAAATCTCCTCCCAGGCTCGCTTCTTCTATTTTCATGGCCATGATTACCACCGGAGTGGTTACCGCCTTTGTCCAGTATTCTTCTTTCTCCATTTGGTTATCGTTATTCGATGATTTGCTTTATTTTGGTATGATCCACGGTTATGGTCCCTCGGTTGAGCGTCTTTCGTTATCTCGCTCTAACATTTGAGCCACATTGACAACATTGTCCGAATAGAGAAAATTTATGAGAAATGAGATCTTGGCGTATGTCGGGTTTCAAACCTCTCGAAACATCCGCGTCATCGTTCCTCATTCTCCACCAAATGAGGTGCTGAACACTGGATAACTCATGAACTTCGCCTCGTCTTTGGGACACCGTCGTGTTATTCTCGCTCGGTCTAATAAACTCCACTTCCTTCATATACGAATACTTTCGGGGAAGTACTTGTCATTGAATTTGTTCTGAAAGCGTCTCCTGGCATGACATCCGAGTGCAATTTGGATGGGTACGCTTCTGATTCACCACCGATGTCTGCCCGCCACGGAACATAAAGGTAGCGAATGGAACCTACGTTTCCTCCGTGCATCCAAGACATCGAATATCTTGGTAATTTGTTTGACCCATGTTTCCGCCGTGATCGGATCGGCTTTCCTTAAATGCGGTGGTCTGACTCTTTAAAGCTGCTTGGTTGTGACCACCCGTGAATTGCTATCATTTCTCTCTGTATTTTGAACACGAGTCTCCTAAATGCGATTTTGCATGAGCTATGAAAAACTTCTAAACATCCCTCGTTCCTCATACGCTTCGGTGGTGTTATTCACGGGAGGAACATTGCCCGACTGTTGCACGTTCTCCTCGTTGGTAAATACGAGGCATCTCCACGGTCTCATTTACTCCTTTATTAATATTCTCGATCGACATTCTCAAATCTTTGTCATAAAACAAGGGTTAATTAAGGAAATCAACAAATCACATAATACCCTATATTATGACCCGACCAACAAATAAGCTTAGGTAGGAGGACACACTAGCGAAGGATTTACTCGTCTCTCCCCTCCTAGTTCTATTCCCGTTCTCATGAGAGATCATATCCCTAAGCTACGATACCATTTGTGGCGCCCCAAAATAGGTATACACCACACCCATTCACGAGTCGCCAAATACATGGTGCGAGAAACAACTACAACTTTATTATTACAATGGTAAAAGCGTGAGTTTAAATACAAATATTATCTTTTAGACAATATCTATACTCAAATAAATCCCCATCACATTTATTGATACATTATTTTACAAAAATGGTGAGGACTACTAAACAACTCTCTCTAGAACCTTCATTCCATACCAGACTAGTACTCGCTACATTCTCGCCTCACGAGAAGAAAAATGGAACAACAAGGAAAAGGGTGAGCTCAACTAGCCCGATAAAGAATATTATGACTAAGATAATATACAACAAATTATCGTTAGTCTCCAGCGAGGAAAAAATCGATAGAATACTGATGAGCTGACAAGTTTGGATCAATATTACGCGGACATAATAATTCATAGAAGAGTTACGTAGAGAATGAAATCTACTATAATCTATGAATTTAACGATCCATCATCAATATTTTATCCATGTAACATCAATCGATATTCATCTCAAATCAAATATTCATCTTTGCACTTCTGAGCCCGAAGATATTCATCAATCGGTCGTATTCATCTCAACACTGTTCATCTTTTGCACTAAAGGCCAAAGATATTCATCAATCGGTCGTATTCATCTCAACACTTTGTTCATCTTTGCACTAAAGGCCAAAGATATTCATCGATCGGTCGTATTCATTTAAACACTGCTCATCTCTTTGCACTACTGGGCCAAAGATATTCTTGAAATCATTCATCTTTTGCACTACTGGGCCAAAGATATTCAATAATATCATCATTTAAGGCGAGGATGATGAAAAATATTTTAAAAAAGCGAATCCGATTGAAACAAAATGAAAAGTATTATGGATTAGTACTTTAAACAATCCGAGTTCAAAAATACTTCATAAATAATCAATGGTGTGTAAAATTCAAGAATGATCAAAACATGGATCTGATCAAAGCTAGTATCCGAATAGATATTTTAGATGAAAAGAAAAATTTCATTTTTGATTGAATAGTCCGATATTCGTGAATAGTCTTGAAGTATCGTGAATAGTCTTAGTATCGTGAATAGTAACTCAGACACCAAAAGATAGAAATTCCACAAAAAAACATTTTCACGCAACCATGAATAGTACTCGTGAATAGTAACTTCGTGAATAGTAACTCATGAATAGTAACTCGTGAATAGTAACTCATGAATAGTAACCCCAGAGCATGAAAAAGTTCCAAATTTGATAAAAAGTTCTAACCGATATTTGACGTAATGATATTGAAGAAATAATATCATCGAGAAGAAAATAACATCCCTTACCTCAAAGAATCGATTACCGGAAGGAAAGGTCGGAAGTGATCTTTGAATGAAACTTATCTTTGAGCACAACTCTCAAAGTATCTAAATACTCACAAAATACGCTCAATAATATAGAGATAAAGAGAGAAAACTTTGTTTACGGTGTGATTTTCAATTCTAACTTAGCCCTCTATTTATAGGAAAATGTTGGCCCAAGAAAGCGGACTTGACTGCTACACGATGGCTTTACCGCTACTATTGCCACCCACCACATTTGAAATAAAATTCAGCACATTTTTCACCAACCACAAGTGGGGCCCACTCAATTCTAGAATTTTCCACCAAAATCAATTATAAACCTAATTTAGAATCAAGACACCTCTTAAAATTCACAACAAATCATTTCGTGCATTTTAACGGTTCAAAATTTGTGGACATATACTCAACTTATGTATGTATAACATACCCAAAAATTACCACAATCCAGCGGTCGGATTAAAAATTATAACCCATAATATATCTCAAAACCCCCGATTTGATTTTTAACACCTCAATCAGATAAAATCTTGATAAAACACCTCAACATTAATTCCTTCATTAATAACCACATAAATAAATCCATCATTTATATTCATATAAAATAAATATTTCCTTATCATATGAATCAATAATTAATTATTCACAAATAATATACTGAGAATCACATTTATGATGACCAAATTTTCCCGGAAAGAGGGGCTTTCGATAAGGATTTCTCCTTCTTGGGCGCAATTAGGTGACCAAACCTCTCCTTAGGCAGAACTTTCTAGACATTGCCAATAATGTTATCTAATAATATTATTCAAATAATATGAATTATTGATCGATAATGGGAAATCTTGTGCGATGACAATTATTGAACAATGATAATATAAAATACCAATATGACAATTATTGAATCAATAAAATAAACTATTGAGCGGTAATTCTGTGTGAAAATTATTGAGTAGTGTCTTCTTACGTAAGGATCGATAATTCAACAATCGCATGCAATCTGGTGTCTTCTTGTGCGACCACGCCGCGTATTCTTGTATTTAACCACCGGGTATTCAACGATCTTAGCAGTAACAACTCACTGTAGTTATTTTTAACCAACTTATATTTGTCGTTTTCCTCATCCAATCGCTTTCCATTATGGGGCCCCACACATGGTTTTGCTTGCGGTAAATACGAATATTCCCGAAGCGATACGAATATTCCACGACCAAATGAATATTCCCCGACAGTAATGAATATTTTATAACCACTTGCTTATTTTGAAATATTTGCGTATTTAACCCTTTACTATCCACATTAATCAAATCAACCCTTACTATTTCAAAATAATAAATAAAGAAAATTCCTTTTTATTTAAAAAAATTTCGGGGTCTTACAATAAGTAAAAGGTAAAGTAAAATGCTTAATGCTATAAATGCATAGAATGAATATGGAATGATCGTTCTGAGTATACAAAGGACTGTATGACTTGGATGATATGAATAAATCCCGAGGTATGGCATTTAGTTGCCAAAAAGCTATAAGGAATAAGAATTTGACTTAAAAAACATTATAGTTTAATAGTTTGGATAAGTTAAGATAAGTTAGGTTGCAGTACAATTGTAACCTTTGATGGTTAACATATGGGAGCTGGGCTAAACAATTCCTTCAGAGAGAGAAGGTGTATACAAAACTGGCAACCTATCTAACTCATTGTTATGGGCAGTGTAGATGAGACGGGAACTTGTTTGTTAGTTATTTGTGGGAAACCACTCAGAGTACCATATGGAATACTAGTAGAGAAACGATGTGTGCTAAATCCTAGAGAAGTTATAAGAAGAATATATGAATGTACGTCATCAATGATGATGAACTTATTGAGTAAGACATCTCCGTATGTCATGAAGCCATTAACCGGTAAGGAAGTTGGTCACGTAAACTTAGTTTGTAATAACGTGAACCCTAAGAAGTAAAGTTAAGTAAACCAATGTGTAAAGTCAAGTATATGACTAATTGGTGTATGTGTTATTTCCTTATGTGCTACATAGGAATTGGAATGAGCAGGTCAGTGTAAACTATAAGTTGTAGCTGTGTGTAAGACAAGTTTTCCTAACTTCATTCATATTTTAATGAATGCTAGTTTCTAAAACTTCTCAAATGATGAACTTGAGAAGTTCTGTCTATGTGCAAATGTGTGATATTTGTACAAGGTGTTAGAATCTATGAGGCCTTGTGCCATAATTTGAACACTTCGGTGTTTCTGTGAGATGAACTGTTCTATGATTGAACTGTTCAATATGAGAATGTTCTGTTTATACATGAACCGTTATTGTTAAGTCTGTGCTATTGATTCTAGCTAGAGAGAATGTGTATGAAAGAGAGTAGAGAATGAATGTATTTCAAAGTGAATGTGACTAATGTTTTAAAAATGATAGGAATCGAGATTATTCCTATTATTCAAGCTGCTTCATAACCGTTGTTCGGTTATTGAAGTCTTAAAAGAATGTTTGAATTCTTAAAGTTGTTTGTTCAACTGTTATGACTGCTAGGCAATTGAATGCTCACACTTGCTTTAAATAAAAACATTTTTAGCGAATGATGTTAGAAGAACTTAAGGATCCCGTAAAGATCAAGTTGATCGGTATCCAGAAGAAGTACCATTCATTATATGAATGAGCGTAAAGATCAAGCGAAGACTTGTAATATAGAATGATAGAATTAAACTATAGAATAGTTTAATGAATTAATATGTATCCTTGGTGGCGGATAAAAGTCAATTATACAAGATGTAAAGAATAATGTAATTATCATTATTTGTAATGAAAGAGGTTATAAGGTTTTAGAACCTGGGATTTGAGAATGTATGTTGTTATATTTAGCTATATAATGATGTATGTTTGGAAGAAGATGGGATCGTGACATACGGAATCCGGGTGTGAAAATAGACCGGATTTCGGTGCATTACAGGCAACTAAAACTCCATTAGGTATTCCTTAGCGAGCCATGTTCAGTGAACTTATGCTCCAATAAGCACCTACATACTTGCTTTAGTGTCTCCACACAAATGATCATGAGATCAATCACCCTCATCCAATGAGCAAGCAACGTATGTACTAATCTATCCGAATTCACTAATCCCCAATTTAGTAATCCAACGATTGGAAACTATTTTAGTTTTAAGCTTTCTAAGAATTTAGATCTCATTAGAATGATCATCATCATTATTCTAAAAGCATTGCTTAAAACTATGAGTTTATCACATTTTATAAAGCAGCATCATGTAGATAATTAAAAGCCTTTAATAAATTAATACTTTTTATTAATAAATGAATAAGATTGTTACAAAGTATGTAAAGTCCCCAAATCCAGGCACTTCAAACCCGAATTCAGTGCTTCACAATACCATTTCTATGAGCAGAAATATACTAATAATAATAACACTAATATAAATATTAAGCTTAATTTACATAATTATTGTAGACACTCAAAATTTTCTGCACTCCTATTACTGACATTGCAAGAGGGTAGATTCGTCTTTTAGAGATAACCTTGAAAGACAGCTTACAACCATTCTGGATACTACCAGAAGATCAGCTCCAAACCCGAAACACAAACCGGGAACATCAGCTCCATTAGGATACTACCTAAGCTCAACTCAAACCCGAACCTGACACAGGAATGTCATTTCCAAATCTCGGAGATAACCCCGAGATATGCAGATCAAAAGACCGGCAACAACACCAGAGAGGACAGTTCTATCTCGGCGATAACACCGCGACGTTCAGTTCCAGTCCCAGAGACAACACTGGGAGTAGCAACCCCATCCTTGGTGATAGCCCCAAGAGATGTCATTGCAGTTCCGGTGATAACACCAGAAATGCTTGTTTCAAACACATGCGATCAGGTTCAACCACATACATCCTGTCAAAGCACACATACCTCGAGACGAGAACATACATGAGATGACATCGAGGCACACAAACAAGCGATCAATCGAGATATAACCACGAGCAAGCGTCACGCTTTCCGCTTAAGCCGTGATAACCCGGTGCGAGTCACAACGTCATCGACCACGTCAACAAGATGATATCGCGATATACCAACAAGTGGTCCAATCTCAATTTGTAACCTTGAAGCGGCGGCTACTTTCAACTCAACCCGACGATAACTGAAAGAAGGAGTCACACATCATCTTGTTCATCCGACCAAATGATATGCGTCGTCTCAACACTTCATTCATACATACATACATACAACAATGTCCCACAATAATCGAGGAATGACAATTACGAGTGACTATTACGTGTGGTAGTACTTTGGATAGACTTTGAAGCTTGAAGACCATGGGCATGTAGACCCTCTTCGACCCGTATAACCTCTAATCCATGTCATTCGTAACTCTCGACACAAGCGATCCGAAGAAGTACAGATATACTTCGTTTGGATGCTCGGATTGAATTTTTGTAAGTTCGATTGGACATTACAATGCACGAGTGCACGTACTATGAGACAACGGGACCCGCGAAAGCCCAGGCCCACCACGACCCGATCGCGAGTTTAAGCTGCCGGTGTCATCGTGAAGTGACGACTGGCCATCCATCTATAAATATAGAGAATTGACCATTTGAGAAGAGAGAGAGAAAGAAAAAGGCGAGGAAGCCCTGTCTATTATACTCTGCATACACATCTTTTGAGTGTTTCCTCTTCTTTAAACACTAGTTAGCTCACATATATCTACTTTTTATCCGGCGGGAGCTGACTGTTTATCCATTTAAAGTCAAAGAAGTCTACTTTAGCAGTCCATTGTAAACCTTCTTACATTTCATAAAGCCTCTTTCTTCTATTATCACACACTGTTGTAGGCATTTAGAGTCGTGTGAGTGTGTTTGCCCAGACTTCGGTCCGTGGTTTTCATTTCTGTCAATATATATATATATATACTAATATATGTATATATTTTGTATATATGGACTAACATTATCGAGTTATGCCTCGATTGAGCCTAAACTTCGGTCTGGAGAGTTTATTTGCTTTTGTATATATATATACTTATATATATAAACTGTGGTCAGAATCTGTCTGATGAGCCTAGACTTCGGTCTGGTGCTTTTAATTGCTTTTATATATATATTTATATATATATAATTATTGTCAGACATATCTGATGAGCCTGGATTTTACATCCGGTGCATTTACTCGCTTTTCTATATATATACATATATATAATTGCTGTCGGACATATCCGATGAGCCTGGATTCACATCCAGTGCATTTACTACTTTTATATATATATTTGTATATATATATATATATATATATTTATATTTCTGTCAAGCCTGGAGTTTCCTCCGTGGCTATTCTGACTTTTATTTACATTAAAATCTGCGCTGGAGTTCACTTCGTGGCAATTGATCGCTTTTACAGCTTTATTTACATTTTGTCCCGCTTGGAGTTCACTTCGTGGCGGTTGATAATGTTTTTATATATATATTTACAACTTTTATATATATATAACTGCTTACTACTTTCCATACAAATTGCAGTATCTTGTGAGCCTAGGAATCATGTGATCACAGGTTCAGTCTACTGAATCTAGATTCGGTTCCCATGATGGACATTTTACCGTCATGGCGACTTGTACATTATTTTACGATGTCTCGAGTTTCCTTGGATGATTTGTCATGCCCATGAGGAGTTTAAGCTTCTTGTATATTGTTTTTCGAGGATGCTTCGCATCTCAAAAATAAAAGCAAACAAGCCGAACATTTAATAAAAAATGAAAGTATGAAAAGGTCTCAATTTCTATTGAGCATAAGGTTTGAAAAACCTCTTTTATAAAACTTCATTGCTAAATCTTGGTTAAAACTGAATTTTCATATAAAATTCAAACCTTGTGTATATAGGTGCGAACAAGGCCTCGCACTACTTTCATATAATTGCACATTGATCCACACACACACACACATTCATATAACAATTTTTTTTGAGAAGTGGCGGTCACCGTGGTAACACGGATGTCGGGGGGTTGCCTAACACCTTCCCTCCGCATAATCAAGCCCCCGAACCCTTAATGAATCTAGATTTCATAGACCCGTCTAGCAGTGCCAAATCACTGGGTCAATGTGTAAACCTTTTCGGTTGCGTTGGTGCAACCAGTTAAAAACACCAACTGGCGACTCTTAAAGTCAATCATCGACATTATACATGTCAGACCTTTTTCACTTGTTTTTTCAAACAAATCTCACATTAACATGAGAACACCAAAAGACAAGTAACGAAAAGGGACACTCAAAAATCCCGGCGTCGACAACAATTATCAGTCTAGATTCCAAGTCGTAACCTTTAATCATTCCTTACAATACATGATAATAGATATATAACATTGCCTTAATAATATTAAACTATTACATAAGATAACATTAAAATCATTCAAAGAACCTTTCCTTTCCTTGTTCTTAGCAAGAGCCTTGAGTTGTTCACACTTAGTGAAAATATTTAAATTAAGCAAGGATGAGCATTTGAGTGCCCAATGAAGTAATAATAATTATAAATATTATTTGAAAGGTTTAAATATTTTCTTTGTACTACCTTCTACAACAAGTCAATAGTTGTGAAGTAATACGAGGCAAATAATAATAACATAACAACCCTCTTTCAAATTTTGAAACTATGTCTTGACTATAAATAGGGTTAAGGGACATACTATGAACATTGTTTTCATTTTGAAAAGGTTAAGCGAACTTCATCATCTCAGAGCCGTCATAACTTACGGGCACGAGGGTGATCAGCCCGTTGTACCCTGTATTGATCAATACTACATGCAAGAACGATGTTATCGTTCACTCTATCCACCTTGAGTGCATAAAAGTTTTCCCGTGTAAGGGATGTTCATACTTGTCGGGGTTTCAAACCAAAGCAATTCGGTTGGATAATAATAAGGTTTTATCTTGTTCAACAATAATCTATAATTCAACATATATATATATATATATATACGGTAATTAACAAAGGTGTATCAACATGTGATTAAATGCAATGATTATCCAAGTGGGGACACTTGTATAACCATTTATAGAAATTAACGAACATAATATATATCTGAATTACCATATACTAACATGTTGACAATCAATGAGCGTATATACTATAGGGTTAATAATCTGTACAGTAATAATATAATTCTGAAACATTCTTACTCATGTCCATTGCATAAAGAAAATGCAAAGGTAGGATACTTGCCTGATGTGCTGCTTACAATACGGAACTTAGTTTTATCTTTTATATCACAACCTATCATTAATCAGATCATTCGATTCGATTAGAACAATATACTATAACATATAATCTTTGCATTTCGCATGATCGACATAACCTAATCACATTATCATACATATTCAGCTTATTATTGCATCACAAACAAACATTAATCTGATCAAAATATCTAAGTCAGATTAATTTCTAAAATATGTGATTTATCACAAGCGACTTTATCGGGTAATTATCGAATTTAAGACTCTATTCTGTAACTCAATATCTATAACTATCAGCCGTATTATTTTAAATGACTCAATAAACATTTATTATTTTATCACGAATTTTCAAACACCGAAATCATTATTAAATGATTCAAATATCAAATAATTCTATTATCATTTAATTATTATTAAACTATTAATGCAACCATTGCCAAAATATTAAAGTTATTTATAATAACTAAAAATATTTTTAAAACATTTATATTACCCTTAAATGTTTTTTAAAACATTTAAAATCATTTTAAATAATAACCATTAATATTAAAATATTAATGTACTATTTTTTAAAATATTAAAAGTCATTAAGTATAACTTAAAATATTTTTAATTTACTTAATATTCTTATTTAAGACATCATTTAACTATTTATTTCCTTTTATTCATAACTTCATCATTTTTAGGAAAAATAGCAAACGGATTCCAAAAATTCTTCTTTTTTTGATTTGGATAGTATATGACCCAACAATGATCCCCAAATTTTTCTGGAATTTTAGAAAATGATTTACTATTTTTAAAGTGCCCAAAACACTCGGATCTTGCTTCATTTTTCATAAATTGAGTTTTGCTCAGAAATATCTGAAATATTTAGGGTATACTCTCATAACATATATGAACCTACAGTAAAAGGTTCGGATTTTTCCCATGCATACACTGTGAGATATTCGGGTGTTAATATTTAGGAGTCCTTTACGGAAATAGCCATTACGCACAACCTATAAATCAAAACGTGTTCGTTCTTTTTCCTACACGTAGATAACTTCTCAAGGTACCTCTATGATTTTTTCCAGATTTTTAAAAGGCTTCCAACTGTCCGAAATAGTCTTAAGAAAAACGGGGATAGTAGCTTTTTAGGGTTTTGAAACCTTAACTTTCTATGTGGACTGTTTTGGGGAAAACATCCCCCATGGCTTCGATACATGGTAGAATTGTGTTTTACCACTTGGGTTTACTAGATAACTCATGTATCTAGCACCCCCCATCGACGGATCACAAATCCAAGTTGTAAAACTTGAGTTACACAAGATTTAGTGGAAGAAAAACAAGGGTTTCACCCCTTGGAGAACATATGCTCATTTCCTTCCTCTAAACCTTTGATCTAACACTCAAGATACTTAGTTCCATATATGATGATATGTAGAACTAGGGTATCTTGAGTATTAGTTCATAACCCCAACAAAATCAAGCTATAATACAAAATAGAAGAAGAAGATGAAGATTAGGTTATACCTTGATTTTGTGGCAACCTTCCTTGATTTACCAAAGTAGAGTATAAACTTAGGGTTCATAATCAAACTAGCACACTAAAAACTGAACCTTCTTTCTCTCTTTTCTCTCTTGTATGTTGCTAGTTTGGGAGAAAAAGAAGAAGAAGAATGATAGGAGAAATGAAAATGTCTAGCAAATGAATGTGTGATTAAACTATTATCCCCCATACTTTTGTTGTCCCATGGATAAAAGACTTCACCTTATCTCTTTCAATTAAGCCTAATCACGTGATTAAAGGTGCTAATTAAGCTTTCCACCAATGGGAGCATGACACACTTGTCCTTGTATGTAACACTTCTAGTTATGGAACTTGATTAGCTTAATTTTGTTTCCTTAAATGGCCTAATGTGGCCGGCCCCCTTGCCCCAATATCTACTCCATTTTGCATTTATTTTAATGCAAAAATTTGATTAATCAAAGGTCTAAAATACCCTTAATCAAGTGGGATAAGTATTGGTTTGCATTTTATTTCTTTTGGGCTTCTCCTTTAATTGTTTTGGGCCATGTAATGAACATAGTCTAACAATTTTAATATATGCTACCCAAATTGTTTATTTAGGATTTCCATTCCCAATCTTATGAAATTTAATTACTTATACATGTGACTTTAGCTCATAACCTAATTAGGTTTACTAGAAATAGGCTTAAAATTATTAGTCACTTAAAATAACAAGATTATCCATTTAAGTTAGTATACATATTAAATACTAACATTTCCTTATTACCATAATCCTTAGGTTATTTAATTGTCTCACCTAATGTATAATTAGGTTACGAAGCTTTCCTTTAGGGTTTAAAATAAAATAAAATTAGTTCCTAAAATTTGTAATTAGGGTTTCACACAGTAATATAAGGGTTTGTCACATAACACCATAATTGACCAACCCTTATCGGTCCACATATATCTGATGACATATTTATAGCTTTGAAAAATCAAAATATAATTAATATTATATTATTATTCTCATACCTTGATCAAAATCCAAAAAATTAGGGTTTGGATTCCATATCCGATTTATCTCATTATACTTAACATTATTAATTAAGTTAAAATAATTAACTTAATAATACGAACAAAATTCATATAATAAAATAATTATAATAATAATTTAAAAATCATTTCATATATTATATAAATAATATATGATTATATTTTCTTGGAAAATAATTACACTACAAGAAATCACACATTTTATGACGAAATTTTTGTCACGCACAAATTTTTGTCACAATGTGTTAATTAATAATTATGAAATTCATAATCGTCACTAAAACTTTTACTTTTGTGACTGACTTTTACTTTATTACTATTAATCATTTATATAAGTCACTAATTTACACATTTGATGACGATTAACAAAATTAAATCACAAGTTATTTTGGAGGTAGAATTTCGTACCAAAATTTTGGAGGGAAACCTTTTAGTGACATTTTGTAATAATTGATGACAATATTTATTGCCACAAAATATTTTTTTCGATGACAACATAATAGTTTGTCAATAATTATTTGTAAAATTTAGTGACAATGTGCTTTCGTCACTAATGTTCACATTTAGTGACGCCAAATACAAATTCGGCATAATTTTATTTAGAGGCAAAATTTTGGAGCAAAATTTTTTAAAGACGAAAAAATAATAATTTATGACAATTTGTATTGTCATAAATACTAATTTCATATGATGAGATAATAGTTCGTCACTAATTAGATGAGTGGATAAGTGATAAAAATGATTTGTCATAAATTCTTATATTTAGTGACAAAGTATGTAATATCGTCACAATTTTATTTGGAGGCAAAATTTTTGTGAAAATTTTTTTAGGGAAATTTTTTAAAGTCGAAAAAATAATAATTTATGACAATTTTTATTGTCATA
Source organism: Panax quinquefolius (assembly GCA_020205615.1). Taxonomy (NCBI): domain Eukaryota; kingdom Viridiplantae; phylum Streptophyta; class Magnoliopsida; order Apiales; family Araliaceae; genus Panax; species Panax quinquefolius. Next base: position 93,154,050 of record CM035153.1, on the reverse strand, counting down.
AATACCAATTTTATATGACGAGATAATAGTTCGTCACTAATTAGATGAGTGGATAAGTGACAAAAATGGTTAGTCATAAATTCTTATATTTAGTGACAGTACGTAATATCGTCACAATTTTATTTAGAGGCAAAAAATTTAAGAAATTTTGGAGGCAAATTTTGTAAAGACAAAAAATTAATAAATTATGACAATTTTTATTGTCACAAATACCAATTTTATATGACGAGATAATAGTGTGTCACTAATTAGATGAGTGGATAATAAGTGACAACACTGGTTCGTCATAAATTATTTTATTTAATGACAAAGTATGCAATGACGTCACATTTTTATATGGAGGCAGAAATTTTCCCAAACAAATTTGTATCCAAGCGACGTCACCGGTCTTTCTTTTATCATTGGCAACCTCTATTACCAACCGCACTGATTAAGTCGCACTAATGGTTCCAACGTAAACGTTTCCTCTTCTATTAATCCCACTACAAAAAAAATAGACATTTGGCAACGATATATCGGGCAATGACTTATAAAGTTGTTGTAAAAAATGCATATTTAGCAACAAAAATTTCATTCATTTCAGTTTCTGAAAGGCTTTCATTTTTCGTAACGAAATTCATAGGTTGTTGCAAAATTTCGTTGTCAATTTAGTAGTGGAAAAAAAATAATTTCCTGCCTATTTAATTTTTTTTGATGCCGATGTTATTTCTCCTCATCTTGGGCAAAAAATTATTTTTTTGCTATATTTCGTATTCTAATATGGGCTACAATCATTGTCAACAATTTTTTTTCGTTGCGTATTTTGTATAAGTTTTTGCAACGACTAGTAAATTGTTGCCAAAAATTAAGATAAACCTAATAAGCATGTTTTGACCTTCTTTTTTTTTCTTCCCAAAACGCATTATTTTTCATTTCAAAATTATTATTTATTTGGACGCAAACTTATACAGTGAAATGTTAAATTTAAATATTATTTCATTCAAAATAGGCCCAAAAAAGTTAGATTCAAATATTATTTTATTCAGAATCTAATTTATTAAGATGTATTACTCAATTTTATCAAACGCAGCCTACTTTGAAAACACTTGGGCAATGACTGATTTGAAACAAACATTTTTTTTAACTTAAGTTTGAAATAATTTTTCTTTTGAAAGATTCCATAACATTATCTATGTTTTTTTTTTAAAAACTTAAATATCATAAAAAAGATTAGTTTATAAATGAAAAAATAAAATTTAAGCCTTGTATTCAAAATAATATTTTATCTTTTATATTGGTTTTGTAATATTAATAATGTAAATGATACAATAGACATTATAAAAGATTTATTTATTTGATATAATTTTAGTTAAAATCTATTCATTTTGAATAAAAAGTTTGGTAAAAGTGCCCAAAATTTTCGTCAATTTCTTATCTTTTTCTTATTTATTAAGAAGTTCAATAACAAAAGATTGAATAAAAACAAAAATTCTCGTATTTTTCTTAGTTGTATTTTGTTAGGTATATTTTATATTTTAAAACTTAGTAAGACAATGTAGGTGAAAATGTAAAATTATGGGGAGCATATACTTATATATAAAACTTAAAAAAAAGCCAAAGTCGTGCTCTATATTTAGCTTGGAACCTCGTCCACTCGCCGGACTGTCACCGCTCCCGTTCTCGCTCCCGTCGCCACCGCTCCCGTTCTCGCTCCCGTCGCCACCGCACTCCCTCGCCTGACCCGGCGCGGAAGCGCCACAAGCGCGACGAGAGCAGCGAGTAGGACAGGCGGTGGGATGTCGCCGCGGTGGTGTCAGACTTCGTTAACGGCATCGTGAAGGAGCAGAAGCAACAGAAAGCGGGTGGAGTGAATGATGACGTGGAGATGGATCCGGATGAGGTGGAGATGATGAAGATGATGGGGATTCCGGTAGGGTATGATTCGACCAAGGGGAGGCCTGTGGCTGGTAATGATGTTAGTGGAGTGAGAGCGGTGACGAAGAGGATGCCTAGACAGTATATGAATCGTCGCGGTGGGTTTAATCGACCTTTTCCTACTGAACGTAATCGTTGATTTTGATTTCTCAGAGGTTAGGGTTTATTCATTCTTATATTTTCTTATTTTTCCCCTTTATTAGCAATTTAATTATATTATACTGTTTTTCCCCCTTAATAGAAAATTAATTGTAATAATAAGATGTCCACCATTGTGTTATATTTTTATATTCAGCTTCTTGCTGAAGCACTTCAATATTAGTATTTTGTATTCATTTGTGCTTTTTCTCCCTGTTGGTTAGAGGTTAAGTGGTTTCTTTTGAATCATTTAACCCGTTGAGAAACTGATAATTTATAACCATCTCATTGTGACCATTGTCCGTTTTCTTTCTTCCTCTGGTTATGTTTTCCAAAAAAAATTTCTGGCACATTTGTCTTGAATCTGTGCGGCAATGATTAAGAATCTTGTTCAGTTCACCTCCATGTGTACAGTGATGCATATTCTCTGTGTTTTTTTTCTTTCTGTTTATGTTATTTCTCTGTCCAATGTTATGACTATAGTTTTTCATAAAATTGGGTAATGTTTGTATTGTACTTGTTCAAAATTAGCTGCTACATAAATTAAGTGCAAGAATGAAGTTGCTAGGTTTTTTTCCTTATTTTTTTTGGGATTTGTTCTAAGCATGCTTTAGCTTGGAATTTTCAATACATAATGAGAAAAACCTATTGATCTGCTCTGGCTTCTTTAGTTGGAAAATCCACATGGATCTTCTCCAAAAAGACATCACCAGCTTTTGATTCCGGAGAGTTTTTGGGAGTGGTAGGCTTAATTATTGGAACTATTTGCAAATTTACATCGCTGTTTCATACTTCTTTTAAGATCTTTTAAACATTAAGGATCACCACACAAAAGCTTCAAACCTGTTTAATTACTTGCAACTATTAACAGTTCAACTTTGACAATGGTTTAAATAATATGATATCCACCCCAATACAAGAAAACTTAACTTTCCGAGACTCCTCATGGTAGGATTCCCTTTTCAAAAGTTAAGCGACCAGATTCTTATCATGTTTCACCTTCAACTTCCAACTTCTAAATTATCATCTAATCATACCATTCAAGATTAGGCCGAAAGAAGATGCAAGCTTGGATTTCCGCCAGAAGAACCTAAGTCAGCAGTTGTTAGGCAATTAATCTGGTCAAAACTGTAACTTAATTTGCAATTCCATTCTTCTCTCTCCAAGTAAAAGAGCTATGAAATCAGGAGTTGAAACAGGGGTTAGTATTGAAAAAAAGAAGAAGAAAAATTCTGTTTGTATTTGATGCATTTAATCATAAGGTTGAACTTTGATCTGAATTGAAGCATAGGGTCATATGGGTGTTTTTTTAAATAAATATTTTTTAATGTGATCTGAATTGGTACGTTTGTTTGGTTTAGAATGAAATTAGGCACTATTGGGTTTTTGAGTTTATTTTGAAGTGTGAAATTTGATGGCATTATTGAGCTTAGTGTTTATTCTGAGCTTACAATTGAAATAAACATATCTTTTTTATATGGGTATATTTTTTTTCTGCTCAGAAGTAATAATAAGATTGCTAGTTTTTTCTGCTCAGATGTTACTATTGCAGGAGTTGCGAAAGCATTTGGAATCCGAACGGTTCGTCATATCCATTGAAGAGATCCTTCCCATGTGATATATATAGTCTGGCCTATCCTTCATTTATGACTTCTAGATAGTATTGGTGTTTCTTCAATTGAATGTGTAAAACTAATGCTTCGCATCTCTGACCCTTACATGATCATCTTCTAAATTTGATATTATAGAGGAAAGTGACTTAGTTATCATTCCTAAATTTTCTATTAAAATTTTAACTGTATGAGAACTTATCCTGGAAAAAATACGAATACATTGAGCATTCTATATTGCGAATCTGTAATATTGACCCATATCTAATATGTTCGATGCAGGCACCTGATGAGGAGTTCGAAGAATATCTAAGCCATCTTATTGGTGAAAAATGCACTGGTGATCGCAATGAGGTAATTTTTATGTCGAATTTTATTTGTTTCAGGGTTTCCTTGTATTACATAATATTTGTTGCATGAGTGGATAGGGAGACTTGCTCTGCGTTTTGATGTTTATTGAAATAAGGTAGACATACATATTTTGAAAGGATTGCTTATTTGCTTCACAAATATCTGAGGGGGAGAATGATATGTAGGCATGACATTTTAAAGTGATGAATCATGAATTAGACTCCTTAATGCACAGGGTACTGGAAATCATAAATGGGAGTATAATATCAATCAGTGACGTTTACATGCGTTAGTTGTTTTATATTATAGTGCTGCATATGTGGTCTGTATACAAATTGGTTTAACCAATGGTCTTTTAGTAGTACTGGAATATGGATGTTGCAAAGCATGGCAACTCAGCAGACAAATTGATTTCTTCACCTATCAAAAATTTGGGGATATTATGAAGCTAATACCAGGGCTTTAAATCTTATCATATTGTGAAGAATGAGTGAATAATGCAACACCCGTTTTTGTATTTCATTTATTCTTATATTGCTTTGTACTATGGTTGCTTTTAAGTTATGCAGCATGAGATTGATCTAATACTTTCTTTTCCATAAATGGCTCAGCTGCCTGAGGGTATTACAGAATTACTGCACTGATAATGTTGGTGCGACTGTGATCGGTGAAACATTTGTTGCATGTAATGTCTGTGCATGTCCAGTTTGCAGGCCGTGCTATGAGTATGAGTGGAAGCATGGGAATCAGTCTTGTCCTCAGTGCAAAACCAGATACCAGAGACTTCAAGGTTGTTATAGTATAATTTGATAGTCCATGATGGATCCAAATCTTGGAAAATATGTCTGTTATGTTCAGTTTCCTCAAAGATTTGATGGTATTGATAGGAATGATCGATATGCCAACCGAAAGACTGTTTTCTTTGACGTGAGTTCTTTTGTCCTTAGAATATTGCAATGCACATCTTTTTCAAACTGTGGTAACTCTAACAAACAATTTGAATAATCAATTTATTGTATGTGCTATGGTCAAGTTGTTTTGTACCTAAAATACATCCATGTTCTATTTAATTAACTGTGTCAGCAGACCATACTCCATTTCCTCTGATAAAATTATACGGTATATCTGACCTTATTAGTTTCTTTCCGGTGTCAGATAAATTTGAGAGGTTTGGATGGCATTCAAGGACCAGTCTATGTGGGTACTGGATGTGTCTTTAATAGAACAACATTATACGGTTATGAGCCTCCTCTCAAACCTAAGAATAAAAGGCCTGGATTTTTCTCTTCCTTATGTGGTGAATCGCGAAAGAGAATTACTAGATCAAGCAAGAAAAGTTCAGACAAAATGAAATCGAGCAAGAATGTTGATATCCTGTGTCAATATTTATCTTAGAAGATATAGAAGAGGGGGTGGAAGGTACCAATAAGGTACCATTTTTTATTCTTTAGAAGCAGTGTCAGTTAACTTTCCAGTTGAGCTTTATCTGTTACTTTTAGGTATATAATTGACAATATGTGCTCGGCATGTAAACTGAAGGAAATGATTGCATTTATCTTTTTATATATTGTAAATTTAAATATTTAATCAACCAAAATTGGTTGGTCATTACTCGTTAACCAGTATTAATCCTTAATAATCAATGATGTCGGAGTGGGCAAACTGTGTAAGGTATTAACTTCGGCTTTCACTTTAATAATTATTAATAGCTCTTTATGTGACCAGTTCTATCATCATCACAAGTATTTAATTAGTGACAGAGAAAAATATGTCATAGAAAGTAATTCTTTGGTGATAAACTATCTATTTTATATTCATTTAGTCACAACAATTAATTTTATTATTATTAATAACTCTTTCTGTGATGAGATGTATCGTCACCATAAGTATTCAATTAGTGACATTAAAGAATGTATCTCAAAAAATAACTCTTTGGTGATAAATTATTTTGTAATATTATTTAAAATATGAAATGACAACGACATAATTGTCATGTTAAATATATTATTAGGTGACGAATTGTTCTGTCATCATTTATGTTCTTATTTTTAGTGACGATAAACACAATAACATAACGAAAGAATAATCATAAATATGACAATATTGTCGTCATTAAAATTAGATGATTTAAATAGAGCAACATATTTTCGTCACTAAAACAATATCATTTAATGACAAAAAATGATTTTTGTCATTAAATGCACCAAGTTTTTATGACGAAACATAATATAGAGTGACGAAAGTTTCATTCAAATAGTGACGCTATTAACGTCACTAAAAGTAATTAATTATAGTGACAATGATCTAGATCGTCACCATAAGTTAAAATATTTAGTGACAACATTAAATATTGTCAAATAAACCTAATACCACGCTCATATGGTGACGGTCTCTGTGACGATTAACAATCGTCACCAAATGTTTTAGTGACGAAAAATGAATTTTATATGACAAATTTTAGCGTCATTTTTTTGTGTAATTTTTTGTAGTGTTAATAAAAATATTTCTACTATAAAATTAATTATTATAATAATATAGTTTATAACAATCAATAATTCTAAAATAAAATTATTTAAAATCATTCATGTAATAAATATATCACATAAATACATACACACATTATCTTGGCACATATTTCCCATATTTATTTTAATAAATACAAAAAAAAATTTATACGCAAAATTTCTAATTTATTTGTATAGAAAATATCGGGTTGTTACATTCATCCTCCCTTATAAAGATTTCGTCCCCGGAATCACCATTTTAAAACCTACACATACAGGTGTACGTAGCATATACAATCATTGTAAGTAGATCTTGATCATAAATGATCGTACTGATCTTTAACCTATTCACGTAAAGCTTGTCTATCTGATTAAACAGAAATTTGATTTCTAAAAGAACTCAAATTCTTTCTTCAAAATTTCTTTATAAAATAATTTACTATATATATGAAAATCATGCATAAGAAAATAAAAGTTATACAAATAATACCTGGAATTGCACCACCAGCTGCTATGGTATCCTCGGCCAAGTCGTCATGTTGTAGACCACTTCTTTGTTGATTTCGCTAAACTTCTTTGGATGATGTTGGTCCGTGATTGCGAGTTCCACCGCCTTTCCAATATTCACACTCCCCCGCCCGTCCTCCTCTTGATCCTTCACCTTGTGCTCGATCGATCCACACAGTAAAACACACAATTGTTCATCCTAGGATTGGGGCGGGTTGGGAGAGATATGGCCCGCCCGCACTTGCACTTGTAGCACACAAACTTCCCCTTTAAACATTCTCCAGTGGTTCTCTCCACAGTTTCCACCTTTGCATGACTTGCTTCTTAACTCCTTCTGTTTTACCGCACACTTCTAAAATTGCTTCCCTTCCTTTTGCTACTACCACCACTACTCCCACTATTAACTTCCACCTTTCCAGTTCCTTCGACCTTACTCTTATTCTTTCTCTCCTTATTGTAGAGGCTCATGGCCTCACTCCCCTCCTTAGCAATAATAGCCTTCTCGTGAAAGTGTCGAAATGTAGGGGATCTGCAACACCGCCACCTTGTTGTAGAGCTAGGGTTTTAATCTCAGCTCAAACCTTCTAGCTTTCCTAGCCTCCGTATTAACTTGATGCGGAGCAAACCTAACCAACTCATTGAATTTTGCGGCGTATTCCGACACCGTCATATCCTCCTGTTTCAACTCTAAAATTTTTACCTCCATCCTAGCCTGCATATTAGATGAAAAATAGTTCTCGAAGAACAGTGTCTTAAACATATCCCACGCAACAACACCCTCTCCTACCCTCGCCTGATTCACTTTCCACCAAAAAATTGCCTCATCCTTCATCATGTAGGTGGCAAAAGCGGTCTTTTGCCCCTCAGCTACCCTAGCTACCACGAATGCTTTTTCAATCTCTTTAAACCAAGTCTGTGCTTCAACAGGGTCAGTTGTCCCTTTGAATTCGGGCGGTCCCACAGCCTTGAAATCTTTAAAGTTGTCTAGTTGGTTGTTCGGCTGGTTCCATGCGACTGGCATTCCTTGCTGCATAGCTTGTGCTACCATGTTTGCAAAGTGCTACATCGGGTCTGCTTGTTGTTGTCCCTTAACGTTATTGACAGACTTTTTTGCCCTTTGGTTTCGAGTTTGACGTCTTGGTGGCATTATCTGGTTAAGTAAAACCATATATTATTCTTTACATTCTAAATCTTATCATATAAGTTTAGTATATTAACTCATTTCATTACTCAAACTTAGATTCATATTCATTTATCGAATACTTTACATAGCATAGCACATACTGCTTTAAACATCATTCATCCCTTTATGACTACAAAAGTCGGGAGTTACAGCCTTGACTAATACCAAAAGTTAGGAACATTACATTACACAGACATACTTAACATTAAACAGATCTACACAATAGAACTTATACTACCTATTCACTACTCCCTTTTCTTGGACAACCTTTCGCTTGATGACCTTCTATCCCACAGATAAAACATGCTCCTAATTTATAGTCGGGACAATACAGAGTGGTATGTTCCTCATAGCCACAAAGGTAACATATTCTTTTCCCTTTCTTCTTATCAGATTTTCCTAAGTTATAGTCTTCTATCTTTCTTTTCCCCTTCTTGCTCAGAGCTGCACACGATGTGTTGCTTGTGGCTCCCATCTGATCTATTTGGATTTTAAGCTTATCTTGTTCTTCTATTGTTTCTATTAACGCCTGCCGCAGTTGACTATTTAACAGCTTTTCTATTTCCCATAGCTTTTCCAGAGAAGAAACCTTGTTCCTCAGATCCTGCACCTCTGTTAATGCTTGTTCAGCTTCAACTTTAGTGTCCGAATCACTATCTGTCAGCTCCACCATCTCCGGATCTGGGTACTACGTTTTCTACATTAACCACTTCGTCTGAGTTGTTATCATTGTGAGCCTCTATTTTTGATTTATTGGCTTCGATATTAGCTCGGGGTATGGATTTGATCCTTCTTCATGCTATAAGCATATAACAAGCCTTTTCCACCAGACATCTACACACATAAATTATCCTGATTAGCATATAGTATATACACACAGCAAATAATAGTTTTATATAAGTTATCTTTTATTTTGTTTGGCAATGAATTTAGTCAATTCATCTCCATATAAAGTCTATATGAGTTATTTATATTTTCAATGTTTCCCTCTGTTTTAAGGTTATAGCCTAAGGTCTATCCCACCTAAGGTTTCTAACCCTAAGCTTTGATACCAACCTATAAAGCCCCCAAATCCAGGTACTTGAAACCCGAATTCAGTGCTTCATGATACAATTTCTATGAGCAGAAATATACTAATAATAATAACACTAATATAAATATAAAGCTTAATTTACATAATTATCAGAGTCTAGCTCCCAAGTACGTAACCTTTAATCATTCCTTACAATACATGATAATAGATATATAACATTGCCTTAATAATATTAAACTATTACATAAGATAACATTAAAATCATTCAACAACCTTTCCCTTTCCTTTGTTCTTAGCAGAGCCTTCAGGTTGTTCACACTTAGCTGAAAATATTTAAATTAAGCAAGGATGAGCATTTGAGTGCCCAACAAGTAATAACAATTATAAATATTAGCTGAAAGGTTTAAATGTTTTCTTTGTACTACCCTTCTACAACAAGTCAATAGTTGTGAAGTAATCTGAACCGATAATAATAACATAACAACCCTCTTTCAAAATTTTGAAATTACGTACTGACTATAAATAAGGTTAAGGGGACATACTATGAACATTATTTTCATTTTCGAAAAGGTTAAACAGAACTTCATCTGTAAACCGTCATAAATTACGAGCACGGGGGTGATCAGCCCGTTGTACCCTGTATTGATCAATACTACATGCAAGAACGATGTTATCGTTCACTCTATCCACCTTGAGTGCATAAAAATTTTCCCGTGTAAGGGATGTTCATACTTGTCGGGGTTTCAAACCAAAGCAATTCGGTTGGATAATAATAAGGTTTTATCTTGTTCAACAATAATCTATAATTCAACATATTTATATATATACGGTAATTAACAAAGGTGTATCAACATGTGATTAAATGCAATGATTATCCAAGTGGGGACACTTGTATAACTATTTATAGAAATTAACGAACAAAATATATATCTGAATTACAATATACTAACATGTTGACAATCAATGAGCGTATATAATATAGGGTTAATAATGCATGCGGTAATAATATAATTCTGAAACATTCTTACTCATATCTATCAGATAAAGAAAATGCAAAGGTAGGATACTTGCCTGATGTGCTGCCTACAATACGTAACTTAGTTTTATCTTTTATATCACGACCAATCATTAATCAGATCATTCGTTCGATTAGAACAATATACTATAATATATAGTACTGCATTTCGCAGTTAGCACTAACCTAATCACATTTTCACACATGTTTAACAGTTATTGCATCACAAACAAATATTAATACTGACCAAAATATCTAAGTCAAGATCAATTTTCGAAATACGATTTCAAAAAGCGACAACTTTATCGAGGTAATTATCGAGTCTAAGACTCTATCTTGTAACTCAATATCTGTAACTATCAGTCATATTATTTTAAATGACTCAATAAACATTTAATATTTTATCACGAATTTTCAAACACCGAAATCATTATTAAATGATTCAAATATCAAATAATTCTATTATCATTTAATTATTATTAAACTATTAATGAAACCATTGCCAAAATATTAAAGTTATTTATAATAACTCAAAATATTTTTAAAACATTTATATTACCTTTAAATGTTTTTTAAAACATTTAAAATTATTTTTAAATAATTACCATTAATATTAAAATATTAATGTACTATTTCTTAAAATATTAAAAGCCATTAAGTATAACTTAAAATATTTTTAATTTACTTAATATTATTAATCTTGATATTATTTAATTTACCTCTTAGTATTATTAGTTCACTAATAATACTTTGATTCGCTTACTAATATTATTAACATCTTAATAATATTTTAATACCTTACTAATATTATTAATCTCTTAATAATATTTTAATCATGCATTAATATTATTACTTTATTAATATTTACTTATGCTTTAGTATCATCAATCAATTAATAATACTTTTAACCATTTACCAATAGTATTAATATTTTATTCATTTACTAATATTATTAATCATTTAATAATATTTTATTCATTTACTAATGTTATTACATTTTTAATAATATTTTATTTAATCTCGAATAATATTATTATTTACTTAAGAATATTTTAATCATTTAATAATACTTTAATTTAACATTATTGATCTTTGAATATTATTTTAATCTAAGATTAATATTTTAATCTAATATTATTAATCATTTAATAATACTTTAATCATTTCTTAATGCTTAAATTAAATATTATTAACCACTTATTTAATATCCATAAAAGGACATAAATAATATTTTTTATTATAAATTACCAAAATATCCTAAAATAGTCATAACATTATATATTAGGAGTATTCAAGCATTAAAATCACATTTTTCTTATTTAAGACATCATTTAACTATTTATTTCCTTTTATTCATAACTTCATTATTTTTAGGAAAAATAGCAAACTGATTCCAAAAATTCTTCTTTTCTGGATTTGGACAGTATATGACCCAACAATGATCCCCACATTTTTCTGGAATTTTAAAAAATGATTTACTATTTTTAAAGTGCACAGAACACTCGTATCTTGCTTCATTTTTCATAAATTGAGTTTTGCTTAGAAATATCTGAAAATTTTAAGGTATACTCTCATAACATATATGAACCTACTGTAAAACTTTCGGATTTTTCCCATGCATACACTGTGAGATATTCGGGTGTTAATATTTAGGAGTCCTTTACGAAAATAGCCATTACGCACAACCTATAACTCGAAACGTGTCCGTTCTTTTCCCTACACGTAGTTAACTTCTCAAGGCACCTCTGTGATTTTTCCCTGATTTTTAAAAGACTTTCAACTGTCCTAAGAAAAATGGGGACATTAGCTTTTTAGGGTTTTGAAACCTTAACTTTCTATGTGGACTGTTTTGGGGAAAATAGCCCCCATGGCTTCAATACATGCTAGATTTGTCTTCTACCACTTGGTTTTACTAGATAACTCATGTATCTAGCACCCCCCATCGACGGATCACAAATCCAAGTTGTAAAACTTGAGTTACACAAGATTTAGTGGAAAAAAAATAAGGGTTTCACCCCTTGAAGAACATATGCTCATTTCCTTCCTCTAAACCTTTGATTTAACACGCAAGATACTTAGTTCCATACATGATGATATATAGAACTAGGGTATCTTGAGTATTAGTTCATAACCCCAACAAAATCAAGCTATAATACAAAATAGAAGAAGAAGATGAAGATTATGTTATACCTTGATTTTGTGGCAACCTTCCTTGATTTACCAAAGTAGAGTATAAACTTAGGGTGCATAATCAAACTAGCACACCTCTCTCTCTCACTAAAAATCGAACCCTCTCTCTCTTTTCTCTCTTGTATGTTGCTAGTTTGGGAGAAAAAGAAGAAGAAAAATGATAGGAGAAATGAAAATGTCTAAATGAATGTGTGATTAAACTATTATCCCCCATACTTTTGTTGTCCCACGGATAAAAGACTTCACCTTATCTCTTTCAATTAAGGCTAATCATGTGATTAAGGGTGCTAATGAAGCTTTCCACCCATGGGAGCATGACATACTTGTCCTTGTATGTAAGACTTCTACTTATGGAACATGATTAGCTTAATTTTGTTTCCTTAAATGGCCTAATGTGGTCGGTCCCCCTTGCCCCAATATCTACTCCATTTTGCATTTATTTTAATGCACAAATTTGATTAATCAAAGGTTTAAAATACCCTTAATCAAGTGGGCTAAGTATTGATTTGCATTTTATTTCTTTTGGGCTTCTCTTTTAATTGTTTTGGGCCATGTAATGAACATAGTCTAACAATTTTAATATATGCTACCCAAATTGTTTATTTAGGGTTTCCATTCCCAATCTTATGAAATTTAATTACTTATACATGTGACTTTAGCTCATAACCTAATTAGGTTTACTAGAAATAGACTTAAAATTATTAGTCACTTGAAATAACAAGATTATCCACTTAAGTTAGTATACATATTAAATACTAACCTTTCCTTATTACCATAACCCTTAGGTTATTTAATTATCTCACCTAATGTATAATTAGGTTACGAAGCTTTCCTTTAGGGTTTAAAATAAAATAAAATTAGTTCCTAAAATTTGTAATTAGGGTTTCACATAGTAATACAAGGGTTTGTCACATAACACCATAATTGACTAACCCTTATCGGTCCACATATCTGATATATATTTATAGATTGAAAAATCAAAATATAATTAATATTATATTATTATTCTTATGCTTTGATCAAAATCCAAAAAAAATTAGGGTTTGGATTTCACATCTAATTTATCCGTCATACTTAACATTATTAATTAAGTTAAAATAATTAACTTAATAATCGAACAAAATTCATATAATAAAATAATTATTATAATAATTTAAAATTATTTCATATATTATATAAATAATATATGATTATATTTTCTTGGAAAATAATTAATAAAAACATTTATACTATAAAATTAATTATTATAATAATATAATTTATAACAATCAATAATTCTAAAATAAAATTATTTAAAATCATTCATGTAATAAATATATCACATGAATACATACACACATTATCTTGGCACATATTCCCCAAATTTATTTTAATAAATAAATAAAAAATTTATACGCAAAATTTCTAATTTATTTGTATAGAAAATATCGGGTTGTTACAAAGTATATGCTTTATCATCAAACATGATTGGCTTATGTGCATACTACTTTCACTTTCAACAGTTTACTCACTTAAATAAACAATTAAATTCATTTAATTCAAATAATCAAATAAAAATTTAATTCGCATAAAATTTGATTTTCCTCAGGCGTTACAATCAAGTGTTAGCACGAGATGGAGCGTAAAATGCACTCGTGAAGAAATAAAGTATGAATTAAACTCCATACGGACCCTCGAGCTTTGTAAATATGTGGTTTTAGCTGGAATTGTTGTGTTTACAAAATAGTTGTTTTGAATGGTGAGTTTTGCCTCCTAAGAAGTAAATTATGAAATCTAGTTTGATTTGTAGTTGGTTGGAGCTAGTAAACGATCACACACACACTCCATGGGTAATGATGGGTTTAGATTGCCTGATTGATTCCATTTATTAGTTTGCATTGATGAGATATTCTGTTTGAGTTTCTTGAGGATATCTTTGAGGCTTGTTGTTAATATTCATACTGATTTGTTGCCAGATTTATAGGATTGTAGAGTATAGTTCACATTTGCATCAATGTTTTTTTTGTTGTATTACATTGTTTTGTTTTGCTTGATGACAAGCAAATGTTTAAAGTTTGGGGGTATTTGATGAGTGGGTTTTATACCCAAGAATCGAGTGTATTTGAGCTTAATCTTTTGATTGGTTTTTTAAGTGTTGTGTGTGCATTTCATACATTTTATGTTTTTTGGTAGGCTATTACACTACATTGGCATGAAGAAGCAAGGAAAAGCAATTCAAACATCTTTTGGACTAAAATATGAATGAAAATGCAAGAAGGGAAGATTATAGGGCTTTTAAAACAAAGTTGGATGCATGTTCTTGGCTTAGAACTTGGATTTTATTATAGATCTACTTCTTAGCTTTCCGAAACATCATGAATCATCCCAATCGAAGTTCGAATGCGATAGTTATGACATTTTTATCAACAAAGATCAAAGCTGAGAGTTGTCATGCTTGCCGTTTACATATCAACCACTTGAAACCAAATTTTGACCTTGATCTGGCCAAAATCTGTGAATTCTCAAAGAATGAAAGTTTTATATCTCGTCAATATCTTCGATTTGATAGGTGGAAGGCCCCCTAATTCTAGTAGATCAAAAGTTATGTCTGTTTTGCGAAAGAACGTTGCAGTAGAAAATTGACCAGCGCGGGGGGCGCCAGAAATGAACTAAAAGCGGCGCGTAGCATGGGGCGCATTAAAAATTGGACTATCAGATTTTTTGCTACTTTAGCATGGGGCGCGTCCAAAATGGCCTGGGGGCAACGCTAGGCGCGCCGGACAGTGGGCATATAGCTTATTTGGGTGTTATGTTGTCCAATTTAAGCTAGAATAGGATTGTTAGTTACCTAACTTGCTAAGGTTTGCATTAGGACAATATATACTTGATTATAACTTGGATTTGAGAGACTTCTTCTAGACTTTTGACTACAATTCAAGGAGATCCACCTTGTGGAGAATTGGAGTTTGCATTGGAGAACATTGAAGGCAGGGATTGGAGTTTGAAGATTTGAGATTCCTCGACAGAGTTTTTCTTCTTCTCTTAACTTCATTATTTGTACTTATGATGCTATTTAATTTTGATCTTCTTTTTTCTATTATGATGATGAACTAATTTCCCAATTAGGGGTACAATAAAACCTTTTGCGATTCAATAAATCAATTATCATTATTTTCACTTGTTGATCCTATTGAGTTGATTATTATATTTTGTGCATAATCTATTAATTGTATAGCTAGCAATTAATTTAATATCTTTGATGGAATTGAAAGATGAAATCTTAGATTATATCTTAATATAATAACGTATGAATTTGTTGATTCTTGTTAAGGAAAACATAACAATGTATGAGATGAAAGTACTTGTATACCATATGTAACTGTGTTAGGAGTTTGTGCTTAATGAATCTGTTTTAAGTATCTTACATGAAAGTAGCAAAATAACTAAAATAGGTCTTTTTATTAATCATTGGACAAATCTTAATAAATTGATAGGCAATCCTAGTTGGCAATTCATTGAATTAAATAAGTGGAAATAAGCTAAGACAGTTATTGTTGAGAAATTGGGGAAATTGTATTCCTATGTCTTTATCGTCCGGTGATCAATAATTGTTAGTTAATTTAGTATTTTTTTTTATTTGTTCTTAATTAAAATAATTTTCACAAAACAATTGAAGTGTCTGCTTAAGTGAATTTGAATTGATAAAAACTTGTTAATTAGATTAATTATTAGTAACTGTTCTTTATGGGGTTGACAACCTTTATTATCACTTTATTACTTAATTGACCGTGTGCACTTGCGCATATTTGTCATTATATAAATCGGATAACAATAGTCGCTTAATATTTACAAAACTTAGAAAGAAAACTAGATTTAAATAAATCTTAGCCATTCTAGCTCAACGGTTCCAATTTTACAACTTTTGAACTGGTAAAAAGTTAGATATGGCTAGATTTAGATAAATCTAGTTCACAAATTTTAAATATTACAACTTTACATTGAATGAATAGTTAAAACTGATATTTAATCATAATAAACAATTATCATATATATATATATATATATATATATATATATATATATAAAAAGGGGAAAACCACAGATTTGTAATCTAGGCCTAAATAACTCGTACAAATATATATAGATATATACTTATATATACATATATTAAAGCAAGAAAAGCCAGAGATTTTCAATCCAGGCATATTTAGGACATATATATATATATATATATATATATATATATATATATATATAAGCTTCAGATCTGAAAGAATATTATAATGTGTAGCGAGGAGGGCTTTAGACTGCTTTTGAAGCTTGAAAACTCAGTTTCCACCAATTAAAACTTCATATGTTGTAATATATATGTATAAAAGTGTTTACACAAAAGAATATCAGAGTTTAGAACATTGTTGGAGTGGTTAAGAGCTGAAATGAGCAGAATTCCCTCTATTTTCTTTTTTTAGAATGGTCGATGGGGGGGGGTGGTCTAGTAATAGACCAAATCAACATGCAGTCTCACTCGCTGGTGACAGGGTTAGCTCAAATTTCGTTGGTCCATTTGTCTCAAAGTACATGCACTCTAACCAACGCGCTATTTGCTCAAACCTTCATAACTTTCAATCCGGGAATCCGATGGAGGCGTGCTATTCCTTTCTAGAAAGCCCTTTCTAAGATGTACACAATAACATGGGATTTGATTTTTTTGAATCCGGGAAGATGGCTCCATGACCAGATCTTTGAATCTTTACAGTCCATCCGTTGAGCTGTCTTGCGCTATTTTAACCCGGGATTAGATTTATGGTCCTGCATGACCTTCATGACAGTGATTTAACTTGATTTGATGTTGAGTTGGAAAAATTACTCTTTTTCCCTCCCGGGTTGGTTTCAGGCTTAACGTGATGACATTTATCTTCCTCGGGGTTATCTTCGAGGTATGACTGCTAGTGCTTCCTGTGTGTATTCAGGGTTGATTTGATGATTTCCCGGGGTCATCACCGGGATTTGACTTGATCTCTTGGGGTTGTCATCAAGATTTTTCTTGATCTCCCGGGGTTATGGCCAGGGTTTGTCTTGATTTCCTGGGGTTATCACTAGTGTTTGACTTGATCTCCCGGGGTTGTCACCGGGGTTTGACTTGATCTCCCAGGGTTATCACCGGGGTTTGGCTTGATTGTTGTCACCAGGGTTTTTCTTGATGATTTTGACTTTCAGAGTTGTCTCTGGAAGATAAAAGACAATTCTACCCCCTGCATGGTTAGTAATAAGAATGCAAAATTTTGAGTGTCTATATATGCCCCTCTTGATCATGTTTATGCAATGTAATGGAATGAACATGATAAAGATTACTAGACACTTGATATATGACAACATTAAATGATGTTATGCAATGCAATATAATATGATGTTATGGACTCTGATAGTTTTTGTTTGGAGTTACTTCCAACGGTATTCTATCACTGACTGCTCCTGCCATTTCTATTAGGGATGGATTTGTCAATAATGGTCTCCACTGAACTGTCTTGATGTATACTCGAACGGTAGTTTACACAACCTTTCATCATGTAACTTTCTCGATGCCTACTCGAATGGTATTTTTGCAAAGCTTTCATCACCGGATCTTTCCCGATGCTACATTGGGTTGAAGCCAACAGTTTAAAATGTTTGTCAGTTCTATTAAGACTGATTCGATGACATGTTGTAGAGATGTTTTCAATCCCTGTTGGGGAGAGTTTGTGACGACCCCAAAATAGGTCCATTCCATCCAACCCATTCTGAGTCGCCAAATACATGGTACAGAAACAACTACAACTTTATTATCACAACAATAAAACTGTGAGTTTAAATACAAATATTATCTTCTAGACAATATCTATACTCAAATAAATCCCCATCACATTTAATTATTGATACATTATTTTACAAAAATGGTGAGGACTACTAAACAACTCTCTCTAGAACCTTCATTCCATACCCCGACTAGTACTCGCTACATTCTCGCCTCCTGAGAAGAAAAATGGAACAACAAGGAAAAGGGTGAGCTCAACTAGCCCAGTAAAGAATGTTATGACTAAGATAATATACAACAAATTATCGTTAGTCTCCAACAGGAAAAATCGATAGAATACAATAGACAACAAGTTTTCAGATCAATATTCATGGTGAAATAATAATTCATAGAAGAGTTACGTAGAGAATGAAATCTACTATAATCTATGAAGATTTTAATTCATCATCAATATTTTATCACCGTAACATCAATCAATTTTCATCTCAAATCAAATATTCATCTTTGCACTGAGCCAAAGATATTCATCAATCGGTCGTATTCATCTCAACACACTGTTCATCTTTGCACTAAAGGCCAAAGATATTCATCATCGGTCGTATTCATTTAAACACCGCTCATCTTTGCACTACTGTGCCAAAGATATTCTTCAGAAATCATTCATCTTTGCACTACTGAGCCAAAGATATTCAATAATATCATCATTTAAGACCGAGGATGATGAAAAATATTTTTAAAGAAACGAATCCAAAGTGAAACAAAATGACAAGGATTAAGGATTAAGGATTCGTACTTTGTTTTATCCATGTCCAACAATACCTCAAAATAATCATAGTGGTGTAAAATTCAAGAATAATCAAAACATGGATACAATCAAAGCTAGTATCCGAATAGATATTTTGGACGAAAAGAAGAAATTTTATTTTTCGATGAATAGTGCCTTGATATCGTGAATAGTGTCAGATATCGTGAATAGTCAGATATCGTGAATAGTAACTCGACACCAAAAGATAGAAATTCCACAAAAACATCTTCACGCTTCCTTGAATAGTATTCGTGAATAGTAACTAGTGAATAGTAACTCATGAATAGTAACTCGTGAATAGTAACTCATGAATAGTAACCCGACATGAAAAAGTTCCAAATTTGATAAAACCTCGGATCAACATTTCAAAGATAATGATATTGAAGAAATAATATCATTCTGAAAAAAATAATATCCCTTACCTCAAAGAATCGGTACTTCTAGTGAAAAACAGGATATAGTCTTTCAAGGAACTTGCACCTGATCTAACAATACTCAAAGTATACTCAAAATACTCACAAAATACACTCGATAATATAGAGAGAGAAAGAGAGAAAACTTGTTTACGGTGTGATTTTCAATTCTAACTTAGCCCTCTATTTATAGGAAAATGTTAGCTTACCAAAGCAGACTTGACTCTGCTACTCGATGGCTTTACTCGCTACTATTGCCACCCACCACATTTGAAATAAAATTCAGCACATTTTTCACCAACCACAAGTGGGGCCCACTCAATTCTAGAATTTTCCACCAAAATCAATTATAAACCTAATTTAGAATCCGACACCTCTTAAAATTCACAACAAATCATTCGTGCATTTTAATTCGGTTCAAAATTTGTGGACATATACTCAACTTATGTATGTATAACATATCCAAAATTACAACGATCCAACTATTCGGATTAAAAATTATAACCCCTTAATATATCTCAAAACCCACGATTTGATTTTTAACACCTCAATCGATAAAATCCGATAAAACACCTCAACATTAATTCCTTCATTAATAACCACATAAATAAATCCATCATTTATATTCATATAAAATAAATATTTCCTTATCATATGAATCAATAATTAATTATTCACAAATAATATTACGTAATCACAATTATAACAACCAACATTTCCAGGAAAGAGGGGCTTTCAATAAGGATCTCTCTCATCTTTGGCAATTAGGTGACCAAACCTCTCCTTAGATGTAACTTTCTAGACATTGCCAATAATGTTATCTAATAATATTATTCAAATAATATGAATTATTGATCCGATAATGGGAAATCATGCGGTGACAATTATTGAACAACAATAATATAAAATATCAACGCAAAGAATTATTGAATCAATAAAATAAAATATTGAGCGAAGAACTCACCGTGAAAATTATTGAGTAGTGCCATCTTACGTAAGGATCAATAATTCAACAATCATGTGTAATACCTGGTGTATTTCTTTATGCAACCACGCCAGACATCTTTGTATTTTAACCACCGGGTATTCCAGCGATCTTAACGGTAATAACTACGCCGTTATTTATAACCACCCAAACTTTGTCGTTTTCCTCATCCAATCACTTTACATTATGGGGCCCACACATGGGTACAAGCGTCGTCGCATGCGAATATTCCCGACAAAGATTTTAATATTCTACGACCAAACGAATATTCCCTCGACAAAAATGAATATTTTATAACCACTTGCTGCTTTTTGAAATATTTGCGTATTTAACCCTTAACTATCCACATTAATCAAATCAACCCTTACTATTTCAAAATAATAAATAAAGGAAATTCCTTTTATTTAAAAAATTTGAGGGTCTTACAACCTCCCTCCTTATGAAATTTCGTCCTCGAAATTGGACGCGACGCACAGTGTTTGAAAAGGTAAAGATACCTCGCTTTCATTTCCGTTTCCAATTCCCGGTCATTTCCTCTATAGCATGGTTTCTCCACAAAACTTTAACTTATGGTATAACCTCAGTACATAGGTCGTATTCTTTCCTCTACAAAATCTTGACGGTACCTCCTCAGACGTTAAGTCTTTGGCTATCTCGTCCGGTTCTAACTCAATAGCGTGTTCGGGTCGTCCACATATTTACGTAACATCGATACGTGAAAAACGTTATGAACACGCGTCATACTTGGTGGTAAAACGAGTCTATAGGCCACAGTTCCTATTCGATCGAGAATTTCAAATGGATTAATAAATCGAAGGTTTGAGCTTTCCTCACCTCACCGATTCTCGCTTTTAAAATAACAACTTCTTGCACCTCCTTCTTCAAATTCATCAGCTTCGGTGTGTAGCTTGAACAGCTTTAACTTTATCGATTAAAGTCGATTATACTCGTATATCATCACGTACTCGTATATCATCACGTGGGTACCTAGAGTTTTCATCTCCATCTCTATTATTTGTATATTATACGAAATGAGTCTTTGACAATATCGTACTCGTACTTGTATACGATTTTCTACTCAACACGTCAGCTACCACGTTCGCTTTTCCAGGATGGCATGGTCAGAACATATGCTGAAATGAGTCTCCTCTTGAGTTCTTCGAAGCTCTTCCCACATTCCTTGCTCCATTTGAATTTTGTATCTCTATGAGTCAGCTACGTTAATGGAATAGCGATTCGAGAATATCCTTCAACGAATCTCGATAATAACCAACTAAGCCTCAGAAAGCTACGTATTTCGATTCTTGACTTAGGTTGCTCTCAATCGTGACTCATATCCCAATCTTGGATATGACGTCACAATGACACCTATCGCTTTACTATCGCATCTAATATGACATCCCTTACGAGAGAGTGCGGCTTAGGTGAATTCCACAAAGGAAGTCACAAGATAAAGGCTCATGTACCAAATTCTATAGTTGATTTTTTAACTCACGAAGTTCAATAGAGCCATTCGATATGAGATTTTAGAAATGAGTTTTGTACCGGGTTCAAAGTCGATACAAAATTTAATATCGATCTTTGGGAGTAAGCAATAAATTCTTGAGAAATACGTCGGGAAAAATCAATAACAACAAGAATATTATTCAAATCGGCGTGTCTTTATTCAAATCCATAACATGGACTAAGAAAACTTGACATCCGTAATAAACGAATGACTTCATGGCTTGATATGAAAATGTTTGACTACAATGGTTTGACTGCTTGAGTTCGAATAACAGGTTGCTTAGGAATATGAAAACTAACAACCTTACAAAAGCAATCAATTTTGGCATGATGAGTAGTTAACCAATCAATCCCCAAAAGCAAGTATCTTTAAAGAGATAAGGTCACGGTGTAAGGTAATGGTGCCAACTTGAATCAAACAAGATTTTTTAAACAACGGATGTAATGAAAGTTTCTCCTAACGGAGTCTCCATAAATAGGTCAAAGTCTAATTTCTCCGTAGTCAAGTTCAAACGTTGAGCGCAAGCAAGAGAGATAAAAGAATGGGTAGGACCGATATCTAGTAAGGTATAAACTTCGCAAGAATTTATAATTAACTAACCCGTGCTAACTTCGTTCGGGTTCCTCGTATTTTGACCGGTCACGACAAACGCTCTTCCAGGAATCGTTGACTTTGACTTTTTCGGGACATCCTTTTGAGTCACCATTCCCGCTAGATCGGGTTTCGATATCGCATAATCTCGGCGATATGTCCTTCTTTTCCACAATTATAGCATACCTTAAACTGTTGTGGGCGGTTTGCCAATGATATGTCCCTCTTTCCGATTTGTAACATACGACCGATGGTCTTTCTCCTCCTTGGAACTAGTTTTCTTTGGGCCGACGTCTTCACATGGTCGTTGTTGAATCTCCTCTTTTAAAATCTCCTCCCGACTCGCTTCTTCTATTTTCATGGTCACGATTACCACGGAGAGAGTGGTTACCGCCTTTGTCCGTATTCTTCTTTCTCCATTTGGTTATCATTATTTCGATGATCGCTATCTTGAGATGATCTGGTTATGGTCCCTCGGTTGAACGTATCTCGTTATCTCGCTCTAATATTTGAGCCCTGCATTACAACATCTCGAATAGAGAGAAAATTTATGAGAAATGAGATCTTCGACGTATGCCGGGTTTCAAACCTCTCGTAAACATCCGCCGTCATCGTTCCTCATTCTCCACCAAATGAGGTGCAAACTGGATAACTCCGCAAACTTCGCCTCGTCTTTGGGACACCGCCATGTTATTCTCGCTCCAATCTAATAAACTCCACTTCCTTCATATGAATGAATACTTTCGGGGAAGTACTTGTCATTGAACTATTTCAAACGTCTCCGGCCGATGTCTTTGAGTACGGTGAATGGATTTCATGATTCCAAGATGTCGCTTCGCCACGGAACATAAAAGTAGCGAATGGAACTTTCTGTTCCTCCGTGTATCCCAAGACATCGAATATCTTGGTAATTTGCTTGACCCATGTTTCCGCCATGATCGGATCTCGCTTTCCCTGCACTCGGTGGTCCCAACTCTTTGAAGCGCTTGTCATGTGTGACCACCCGTGAATTGCTATCATCTCCTCCTATATTTTGAACACGAGTCTCCTCGTCTGCGATTTTGCATGAACCGCAAAAAGCTTCTAAACATCCCTCGTTCCTCATCTCGCTCAATGGTGTTGTTCATGGGAGGAACATTGCCACTGTTGCACGCTCTCCTCGTTGGTAAATCACAGCATCTCCACGGTCTCATTTACTCTCCATCGTTAATATTCTCACGACATTCTCAAATACTGTCATAAAATAAGGGTTAATTAAGGAAATCAATCACATAATATCCCTATATACTGACCAACTAACAAATAAGCTTAGGTAGGACACACTAGCGAAGGATTTACTCGTCTCTCCCCTCCTAGTTCTATTCCCCGATCTCCGCCAGAGATCATATCCCTAAGCTCGATACCCGATGGCGACCCCAAAATAGGTCCATTCCATCCAACCCATTCTGAGTCGCCAAATACATGGTACAGAAACAACTACAACTTTATTATCACAACAATAAAACTGTGAGTTTAAATACAAATATTATCTTCTAGACAATATCTATACTCAAATAAATCCCCATCATATTTAATTATTGATACATTATTTTACAAAAATGGTGAGGACTACTAAACAACTCTCTCTAGAACCTTCATTCCATACCCCGACTAGTACTCGCTACATTCTCGCCTCCTGAGAAGAAAAATGGAACAACAAGGAAAAGGGTGAGCTCAACTAGCCCAAGAAGAATGTTATGACTAAGATAATATACAACAAATTATCGTTAGTCTCCAACAGGAAAAATCGATAGAATACAATAGACAACAAGTTTCGGATCAATATTCGCAATGAAATAATAATTCATAGAAGAGTTACGTAGAGAATGAAATCTACTATAATCTATGAATTTAACGGTCCATCATCAATATTTTATCCTCAGAACCTCAATCAATTTTCATCTCAAATCAAATATTCATCTTTGCACTACAGCCAAAGATATTCATCAATCGGTATGTTCATCTCAACACTGTTCATCTTTGCACTAAAGGCCAAAGATATTCATCGATCGGTCATGTTCATTTAAACACCGCTCATCTTTTCACTACATACAGCCAAAGATATTCTTCAGAAATCATTCATCTTTTGCACTACAGCCAAAGATATTCAATAATATCATCATTTAAGAGGCGAGGATGAAGAAAAATAATTTTAAAGAACGAATCCGGTGAAACAAAATGACAAGGATTAAGGATTAAGGATTCAGTACTTTGTTTTATCCATGTCCAACAATACCTCAAAAATAATCATAGTGGTGTAAAATTCAAGAATAATCAAAACATAGATACAATCAAAGCTAGTATCCGAATAGATATTTTGACGAAAAGAAGAAATTTTATTTTTCGATGAATAGTGCCAGATATCGTGAATAGTGCCAGTATCGTGAATATAGTAATCGTGAATAGTAACTCCGACACCAAAAGATAGAAATTCCACAAAAACATCTTCACGCTTCATGAATAGTATTCGTGAATAGTAAATCGTGAATAGTAACTCATGAATAGTAACTCGTGAATAGTAACTCATGAATAGTAACCCCACATGAAAAAGTTCCAAATTTGATAAAAACCTCGGATCAACATTTCAAAGATAATGATATTGAAGAAATAATATCATTACGAAAAAAATAATATCCCTTACCTCAAAGAATCAAGACTTCTAGTTGAAAAACCTGGGATATAGTCTTTGAAGGAACTTGCAACCGCCTAACAATACTCAAAGTATACTCAAAATACTCACAAAATACACTCGATAATATAGAGAGAGAAAGAGAGAAAACTTGTTTCGGTGTGATTTTCAATTCTAACCAAGCCCTCTATTTATAGAAAATGTTAGCTTTCAAGAAGCGAGACTTGACTGCTACACCGATGGCTTTACTCGCTACTATTGCCACCCACCACATTTGAAATAAAATTCAGCACATTTTTCACCAACCACAAGTGGGGCCCACTCAATTCTAGAATTTTCCACCAAAATCAATTATAAACCTAATTTCCGAATCCGACACCTCTTAAAATTCACAACAAATCATTCGTGCATTTTTAGCGGTTCAAAATTTGTGGACATATACTCAACTTATGTATGTATAACATATCCAAAAATTACAACGATCCAGCGGTCGGATTAAAAATTATAACCCCATGCAATATATCTCAAAACCCCCGATTTGATTTTTAACACCTCCAACTCGATAAAATCGATAAAACACCTCAACATTAATTCCTTCATTAATAACCACATAAATAAATCCATCATTTATATTCATATAAAATAAATATTTCCTTATCATATGAATCAATAATTAATTATTCACAAATAATATTTGTAATCACAATTATGACAACCAGTCGCTCCTCAGAAAGAGGGGCTTTCAATAAGGATCTCTCCTTCATTGGCGCCGCAATTAGGTGACCAAGCCTCTCCTTAGATGTAACTTTCTAGACATTGCCAATAATGTTATCTAATAATATTATTCAAATAATATGAATTATTGATCCGATAATGGGAAATCATGGCAAGTGACAATTATTGAACAACAATAATATAAAATATCAACGCAAAGAATTATTGAATCAATAAAATAAAATATTGAGCAAGAACTCATTGTGAAAATTATTGAAAAAGTGCCATCTTACGTAAGGATCAATAATTCAACAATACTGCGTAACACCGTGTGCTCTTTGTGCAACCACGCCAGACATCAGTATTTTAACCACCGGGTATTCCAATGGCCTTAGCAGTAATAACTACGAGCCTTTAAGCAGTAATAACCACGCCGTTATTTATAACCACCCAAACTTTGTCGTTTTCCTCATCCAATCGCTTTCGTTATGGGGCCCACACATGGTCAAGCGTCGTCGCATACGAATATTCCCGACAAGATTTAATATTCTACGACCAAACGAATATTCCCCGACAAAAATGAATATTTTATAACCACTTGCTTATTTTGAAATATTTGCGTATTTAACCCTTAACTATCCACATTAATCAAATCAACCCTTACTATTTCAAAATAATAAATAAAGGAAATTCCTTTTTATTTAAAAAAAATTCGGGGTCTTACAGAGTTTCCTATGGCTGATACCATTGGACCTTTTTGAATTTGACGTCGGGGTGTTAACCAACGTTCTTTGTCTTCAGATATGCTTTCTGACTTTACCTCCACTGGGGATGTTCCTCTTCTAATGAGTGACCTCATTGGGGATTCCTGATGCCTATCTGGATGATAGTTTACATCACGGATCCCTCCTGATGCTATGCTGGGGCTATCACCAATGTTTTGGATTATTATCTAGTTGACGCCAATGTTGTTGTCAGGGATAAAGCTTACAATGGTAATTTCTAAAACATCATTCCTATGCCTACTCAAACAGTAGTTTACAATGGTCTGGAAATCACCAAGCTTTCATAGTGCCTTGGTTGGAGATTTATATAACAGATTCCATCATTGGTCCTCCCCGATAAAGATAATTTCCCATGATTTTCATCATCAGATCTTTCCTAATGCTACGCTAGAGTTGTCACCAACGGTTTGCAATATCAGATACTCTGACCTTTGTTGTTTGAAGCAGTTCTCAACGACTTACATCACCGAATCTTTCCCGATGCTACGCTGGAGTTGTCGCGACCAGTTTGTAATATTAGACACTCTAACCTTCGTTGAAGTAGTTCACAATGGCTTACATCAC
The DNA here is from genome assembly GCA_020205615.1 of Panax quinquefolius. Lineage (NCBI taxonomy): Eukaryota > Viridiplantae > Streptophyta > Magnoliopsida > Apiales > Araliaceae > Panax > Panax quinquefolius. The sequence continues at coordinate 93,126,803 of CM035153.1, read as the reverse complement.
CGGATCTTTCCCAAAGATACGCTGGAGTTGTCGTCAATGTTTTGCAATATTAGACACTTTGACATTCGTTAAAGCAGTTCTCAATGACTTACATCACCGAATCTTTCCCGATGCTACGCTAGAGTTGTCGCCAACAGTTTGTAATATTAGATACTTTGACCTTCATTGAAGTAGTTCTCAATGGCTTACATCACCAGATCTTTCTCGATGCTATATCAGACATCTCTGATATCTCTGTTGGGGGTATCTTTCTTACAAGTTATACCCTTAAACAAATCTAGATATTTTGACGTATTCAAGACCAATGATTCATGACACCGGACCTTCTCGATGCTTTGACAAGGGCAGTTTTCAACAATCTCTATTGCAAACACTCAAAAATTTGCATTCCTGTTATTAACCTTGAAGGAGGGCAAAATCGTCTTCTAGTGATAACCCTGGAAGTCAAATCAGCTCAATCCCAGAGACAACCATGGGATACTCAGTTTTAAATCTCAAAGACATCCCTGAGATATTCAGTTGCAATCCCGGAGACAACCCCAGGAGATTCAGTTCCAACCTCAGAGATAACCCCTAGGGATGCAGTTCTAGTTTTGTAGATAACCTCAAAAAAGTCAGTTTTAACCTTAGATACAACCCCGAGGCACTCAGTTTCAACCCCGGAGATAATCTCGGGAGGTCAAGCACACCTCAGAGACAACCTTAAGGACATTTAGCATTCACAACAACCCAATCTCAGAGATAACCCTGAGCAACGACTGCTACATCTGTGAAAAGCCGGAGATAACCTCGGTGAGGAAAAAAATCATCATTTTGCCACATCGATACTACATTCACATCATCTCAACATCATTTTAACCCATATTTCATATAGAAGTGTCCCACAAGGACCATAGCTCAAAATCCCAAGTGACTACTACACAAGACAACACACCAGATAGAATTTGAAGACTTGAAGATCTGGTCATGGACCCATCTTCCCGGCTTCGTACAACCTCTTATCCCATGTCATTGTGTAGCTCTCAACAACAACATTCCGAAAAGGTACATCACGCCTCTATCGAATGCCCAGATTTAAAGTTATGAAGGTTCGAGCGGATAGCACGTTGCACGAGTGCACGTATTACTGTAACAACAGGACCTGCGCGTGGCACAGGGCAACCCGGCGACCCTGTGTAGATCCATGGTTGTCGGCGTGTGAACTGTGGCCATCTTGTCTTTAAAAATGAGCCTTTGGTTGCTCATTTGAAAAAAAAAGAAATAGAAAAAGGAAAGAAAACTCTATCCATTTTAGCCTTTAAACACTTCTAGAGTGCTCTAAACTAGGTGATTCTCCTTTCTAAACACTTTAAGCTCGTGTTTTGATACATACTGAAATTTAATCAGTGGAAACCGAGTTTTCAGGTGTCAAAAGCTATCTGAAGTCTTCTTGGCAGCCCACTATAAGATATTTCAGATTTTTAAGCTTTTTATCACTTCTGTGTATATATATCTACTAACGTTGAGAGTCGTGTTGTGTGGGTATGCCTGGATCGTCGATCCATGGCTTTTTATTGCTTATATATATATATATATATATATATATATATATATTTAGGGATTTTGACATAAAAATGCAGCGAAAATAAAAAATTATAAAGCTAAATCTGAAACCTTAAAACAGGATCTATGCGAAAACATAATAATTCAGTGTTTAGATATTATACCGATTATAGACTTTTCTAAAATGCTTCAAATCTTCAACTTGATTCCTCGCGGATTACGCCTCTACTAAGATTCACACAAACGCCTGTGAATCGTCACACGATCTACAGTGAAGAGAACTGCGGTACTAGCCACCAATGATCAGGATTTTCAAAGGTTTTCTCTCTAGTCTCTCTCTAAGAGCAGCTAGGGTTTATGAGGTTATGATGATTATTCCTAAAATGGATGATACATATCATATATATAGCGGTTAAAAGGAATTAATCAAAAACCTAAAATAAAATCTGAATATATATATCTATATATATATATATATATCTTAATTAAGTCTTACTTAATTAATATACCTCTATATAAATTATCCTATTAATTTAAATTCATAATTTAAATACTATCAATCATATTGACATATTTAAATATTTACAATTTAAATTAATTCCCTTTTACTTATGTTCTATGTGTGTGACCTTGTAGGTTATTATTACGTTGGCAATAATTTTAAAATCATATTATAAAATTATAAACAGTGAGCGACATCTAGTAATGCATCACTTCTACCCAAGTAATAATAAGATCGACAATTCGATGCAACCTTTTCGTGACCAATATTTCAATGCAATTTAATTCTTTTAACCTTAAAATCCTAGATGAAACTCGAGTCATGGAATGTGTCATACACTTCATAATTTAATATGAGTTTTTCTTGATCAATGAGTAGACTATATGAAACAAATCTCTATTTAAGCATGGCCATGCATTTCATAGTCCTACTCAATCAAGAGGCCTATAGATATCACCCCTAATACATAGGAGGGTTAAATTCCATCTAGATCACTCATATTTCTCACACGATTCATGATGTACCTGTAACACCCCCATATCTATACGCCCACGGTATCTGATATGGTGTTTACAAAAAATCAACATAATGCTTTTAAATCTATACACCCATGGTATCTGATTATAAGATTACATTAAATAGAGGGACTAGCAGATATAATTCCCATAGATCCAAAATTCACAAAGTATCCATAATGTATGTATGTCAATTCTCAAGAGAACTTTTACTGTGTTTGGATACCCTCACTTGGATATATGAACTGTATCTGTGACTAGAGTTTATCTATCCAAAATTCAGAGTATCAGTAATAACATGAGCAGTCCATATTACTAATACCCTCACCAAGATGTATAGTCTAAGCCAAATGAATTTATACTATCGTATCGATAGTAACTATCTATCCGAAATCCAGAGTATCAATAACAACATGAACAGTCCATGCTATTAATACCCTCACTCAGATAAATAGTTCCCAAGGATCTCAACTAGATTTGAAGAAGTCTAATTTTACATCTATGTATGTAAGAAAACACGGTTGCGGAAATAAAGATGTTATATATATATATATATATAATAATATTAAGATTCGATTACATGATTGTCATAACGAGTTCTTATTACAAGGTATTCAAACAGATAAGAATATAATCTAATCTATGTAGGGACGCTTCCCTTTATCTACTACAGATGTTCCAGGATTACCATCTAAAACTGCAAAGGGAATAATTTGCAAGGGTGAGCTATGACATGCTCAACAAGTTATGTATTTATAACAATATAGGATTTGAAGAAATATAACAGTTCAAATTTCGACTGATAGTTCTACCATTTCTAGATTTCTCTTTATTTCAACCATTTCTGGAATTTTTCTTTATTTTTGTCAGTCACATAGACTTAGAAATTTTGTTCAGGTGTGAGATAGGGGATCAACCTATTCAACATCTTAGGAGTATACATATCATCCTACCAGTGCTCAAAATACACTAAACGTCAATATATGAATTGACTAAATTTCAATCCCTTACGGGATACCCAACTTCAGTATAAGATGTTTTACCAAAATAATTTGGTTTGACACAACAGTTTATGCTCAATAAACAATATCATATGAATAAACGATTCATTTTTGAGTTATGCTGAAACTATAGAAATAACTTTACAATAATTGGTAATTCAAGTTTAGGTGTTGTATATTATATCAACAGCATATCAAGATAAAAATCTTGTTCAATGAATAAACAGGGTTTAAGAAATTTGATTTAAAAGAAATTTAAGGATAGAGAAATTGCCTAAGCGTAGATCAGTCAAGTTATGTTATTCAATCGTTAATAAATACCTACGAAGTTCATATATATAAATCTAACACGTTAGTATTGATAACAATACTCAATTATAACATTAATATAATATCAGGTTAGATTAATTGGGTTTTGTGTAACCTTTGATAAATGGACTAATTTTATTTATAAAATTTAATTATAATTTAAAATACCTTTTTAGAAATTTTAAAGTATTTAAAACATTTATTTTGATTTTTAAATCATTTATTTCTATTTATAAGTAATTAATATTTACTTAAAATTTTACAAAAACATTGATTATTATTTTTAAATAATTTATATTCCTTTATTATAATTTTTATATCATTAATAATATTTTTCCATAATTATTTAGTATTTAAAAATAATTTATTCTAATTTCTTTATTAATAAATTAATTATTAATAATATCAAAATAATATAAAATATTTATTAAATTTATGTAAAAAATCGTAATTTATTTATAATAATTTAATATAATTTTTAAAAGCTGTTTTTATATTTATTTATTAATTATTTCTAATTTTTATAATTTATTTTTAGAAAAATATTTTGTGTCTATCGTTAAAGCCCTTTCAGTGGATGTGAAGTGTCACTTTGTAGGTGTTCTTGAAGTTTCAGGCAGCCGGTTTAGTGGTAGTCGAGTAATTGGTTTGACCATTAATTATAAGGCTACTACTAATGATTTTTGGTTTGTTCAAGAGTTGATGTTGTAGTACTAATACAGTAGTGTAACATCAAAAAAATTCTAGGCTTTAACCTACATATAACAAGAAGTTATAGAGGCTCAAAGTCACTGTCAAAGCTGTTCTTGAGTTTCTGGGTAACCCAGAATAGTAGTCATGGCCGGTCAACGATTTTGTGGCTTAAATATCTTTGATTCTGTGTATTAGATGTGTGTGATGTTTGTTGTAACATGTTGTATATATGTCAGGGTACATATATATAACATTAACATGAACAAAGCATAAATCTAAGGTCTCTAATTATGCTGGTCAAAGTACAGCCAAACGTTGTTCTTCGTGTTCTTCAGTTTTCTGGAAAACCTAGAAAACTTTGTCAAGCTTGGTCAACGACTTTTGACCATTAATTCCAGTAAACCTATACGTTGTTTGTTCAATTAAAGATTATAGATATGTAGTACATATAACAGAGTATTGATCTATAACAAAAACATACAAAAATCAAAAATAGAAGATGATTAACAGATTGGTCAAAAGTAGCCGGTTCAACTGTTCTTGAGCTTTCTGGGTAACCTAGAAAACTGCAATCTGTGAACGGTCAACCCACTTTGACTACTTATAACTTGAAATCTATGGTTCAAATGAACCTGTTTTCTTTTCCAGATTAAAGACCTACCAACAGGTTACAAATATCAAATAATTACCAGACCAAAACATAAACGAAAATGAATCTTTAGCCCCTGACATTCGACTGTCAGACATAGTTTTCAAAATTTCCAGATTTCTTAAAACACTTAATTAAGGCATCTAGATGTTATGAAAACGTGTTCTACAATTCTAACATACTTTCTAACATACTAATACATGATTCTAAACATCTAAACAACAAATCTAACATAAGATCATAGAGCTAATTAAGAACTAGGGTTTGTACCTTTTCTTGAATAATTTTTGATTCTAACTTCTGATGTTGTTGCTGCTATCACCCAGGCTTGATTTGGTAGGTTTATAAGTGTATCTAGGCTTAGGAATTTCGTGAGTTTGCTTAGTCCTAAGGTTCCTATTTATAGAATTCTTCAACTTGGCTTTTTGGTCATTTTTGAGAACCTTGCCTCTACAAAGATCTGATCTGATGACTATTGTGATACTTGGCAGTGACAAGCATGTCATGTTCTACCTTGGAACTTTCAATGGTGACTCCTAACCTACTTGTGAGCTAGTTAGGTTTGTTTAGTAGCTTAATTAGGCTTTAATCTTCACTAATATTGATTAGAGTTTTGTTTCTAATGATTAGGAATGTTAAGTAATGTTAATTAGTACCTAATTGAAGTTTACTAACCACGATTAGGTGTTAACATAAGCAAATTAGAGTTAGTTTAGCTAATTAGGGTTAGGTTTACAAATTAGGGTTAGGGTTTTACTAATTAGGGTTAGGGTTTATTAATCTAGGATTGTTAACCTAAATTTCTCACTAATCCTAACAAGCATGACAAAGCATTTTGTCAGTGTAAGCACGACAAAGAAACTTGTCAAAATAATTTTACCGAAAAGTCCGAATATAGAAAATAAAATAAAAATTTAAGCACGAGGTGTCAAGCACGACGTTTTTCGGACAAAAATTTATTTGGTCCAATTTGTCAAACCAAGTATATATTAACACATAACACATTCAGAACGGAGAATTTTTATTTATATAACGGGATCGTATACATACGAGTCTTATTAGGGTTTTGGGTTTTTACATTCACCCCACTAATAAGAATTTCATCCTCGAAATTACAGTATAAGTAAAGTAAATAATTGAGGATAATTCTCACGCATTTTATCTTCAAGCTCCCATGTAGCTTCTTCAACGTTCTGATTCCTCCAAATTACTTTGACCGATGCTATCACTTTATTTCTCAGAACTTGCTCTTTACGGTCGATGATCTGCATAGGTTCTTCTACATAAGAAAGATCTTCCTCTATTTGGATTGGCTCATATTGTATAACGTGTTTATAATCAGGTTTATATGGTCGCCATACGGACACATGAAACACATTATGAATATGATTCAACTCAGGAGGTAGTGCTATTTCATAAGCAACTTCACCAACCCTTCTCAAAATTTTAAAATGTCCAATGAATCTCGGACTTAATTTTCCTTTCTTGCCAAAACGTATCTTGTCTTTCCAAGGATATACTTTCAAGAATACGTGACTTCCTACATTAAAGTTTTGTTGTTGACGATGTGGATCGGCGTATTTTCGTTGTCGATCTTGAGATGTCTGTAATCGTTCTGAATAATTTCGATAGTTTGGTTGTTTGTTGAATTATCTCAGGGTCCTAACATTTGTCTTTTTGAGACTTCATCCCAACATAAAGGTGTTCTACACTTACGCCTATATAAAGCTTCATAGGGTGGTATACCTATGCTAGCATGATAACTATTGTTATAGGCGAATTCAACTAAGGGTAACTGATCTTCCCAACTTCCTTTGAAATCTATAATATAAGTTCTTAGCATATCTTCTAAGGTTTGTATGGTTCTCTCACTCTGTCCATCAGTTTGAGGATGATAAGTTGTATTTAATCTTAGTTGTGTTCCTAAGTGTTTCTGAAGGCTTTTCCAAAAATTAAAAGTAAATCTTGGATCTCGATCTGATACTATGGACACAGGTACTCCATGTCTAGAGATAATTTCATTGATGTACAGTTTGGCAAGGTGATCTAGGTTATGAGTAATCTTAATAGGTAAAAAGTGAGCTAATTTTGTTAAATGGTCAACTATTACCCAAATGGCATTATGGCCCTTTTGTGTAGCTGGAAGACCAACAACAAAATCCATAGTTATATGTTCCCACTTCTACTCAGGAATTGGTAAGGGTTGAAGTAAACCACTCGGCTTTTGATGCTCAGCCTTAACCCTTTGACACATGAGACATTTACTTACCCATTCAGTTATTTCCCTTTTCATGTTCGACCACCAAAAGTGTCGACTTAAATCCTTATACATTTTTGTACTGCCAGGATGTATGGCAAATTTAGAATTATGAGCTTCGTTTAAAATTTCATCTTTTAAAGCTTAGTCTAACGGAACTCAGATTCTATTTTCATATCTTATTATTCCATCCGTATCTATTCGAAATTTATTATACTTATCATGTGTTGAATTAGATTCAAACTTCTGACATTCTTCATCCTTCTCCTATATCTCTTTAACTTTATTAAGCAGAGATGAAACTCTTTTTAAAATATACAATTTTTGGGTAGAGGTAGTTGGACATTCCACCTCAATTTCTAAATTTTCAAAGTCTTTTATTAATCTATTATTGGTGGTTAATACATTCAATTTTTCCTGATTCTTTCCACTTAACGCATCAACTACAACATTGGCTTTACCAAGATGATATAAGATTTCACAATCATAATCCTTTATCAGTTCTAACCATCGTCTTTGTCTTAAATTTAATTCATTTTGTGTAAAAATATATTTCAGACTTTTATGACATGTATATATCTCGCACTTCTCCCCGAACAAGTAATGTCTCCAAATTTTTTGAGCAAAAACTACCGCGGCTAACTCTAGGTCATGAGTAGGATACCTCTTCTTATAATCTTTGAGTTGTCGTGATGCATAAGCTATCACTTTCCCATGTTGCATTAACACACACCCTAAACCTTTGTGTGATGCGTCACTATATACTATAAGTCCTCCTGTATCATCTGGTAAGGATAACACTGGAGCCATGCTCAGTCGCTTCTTCAACTCTTGGAAGCTTTCCTCACATTTATCTGTCCAGAAATATTTCATCGTCTTTTGAGTTAAATTGGTTAATGGGGTTGCTATTTTTGAAAAATCTTTTATAAACCGTCGATAATAACCCATTAAACCGAGAAAACTTTATACTTCTGTTGGAGTTGTTGGTTGTTCCTAATTCACAACTGTTTCAATCTTAGCTGGATCTACAGATATTCCATTTTTGTCAATTACATGACCTAAAAATTGAACTCTCTTCAACCAGAATTTACACTTGGAAAACTTTGCATAAAGTTGTTCCTTTTGTAATATCTCCAATACGATTCTCAAGTGTTCAGTATGCTCTTCCCGTGTTTTCGAGCATACTAGAATATCGTCGATAAACACTACAAAAAATTTGTCCAAGCATGGTTTAATCACTCGATTCATTAAATCCATAAATGCTGCTGGTGCATTTGTTAATCCAAAAGACATTACAAGAAACTCATAATGTCCATAGCGTGTCCTAAATGCTATTTTTGGCACGTCCTCCTTTCTTACCTTTAATTGATGATAACCTGTTGTAAGGTCAATTTTTGAAAAATGTTCGGCCCCTTTTAATTGGTCAAAGAAATCATCAATTCTTGGTAAAGGATATTTATTTTTAATAGTTAACTTATTTAGCTCCCTATAGTCTATATATAGTCTCATAATTCCATCCTTCTTCTTTACAAATAAAACTGGTGCTCCTCAGGGTGAAACACTAGGTTCTATGTACTTTTTATCTAAGAGTTTCTGTAATTTTATAAGTAACTCTTTCAGTTCTATAGGTGCCATTATGTACGGTGCCTTAGAAACTGGTGTCGTTTCTGGTGCAAGATCAATGACGAACTCAATTTCCTATCCGGAGGAAAACACGGTAAGTCATAGGAAATACATTGGGAAAATCCTTAACTATAGGTATTTGATCTAGTTTTACTATTTCCTGTCGAGTATCAACTATATAGGCCAAATATCCAAAATAACCCTTTCTAAGTAATCTTTTCACTTTGAACTATAGTCAAACATCGAGATTGCTTAGGTGAACAACTCATCGTTGAACACTACCTTTGACTTCAAGCGTATCAAAAGGTTTATACGTTTTTGATGACAACCATTCATCGCGTTATGATTAACTAACCAATCCATTCCTAGAATTACATCAAATTCTCCCAACTGAATTGGTATCAAATCTACCTTAAAATTATGTCCTTTTATTACCACACTACAGTTTCTATTAGGAGTCTTAACCAGAATTCTTTCATTATTTGTAATTTCTACGCAGAATGGTTTGTCTAGATTTTTACAAGGTATATTCAAGTTTGTAGAGAAATTTCTAGACACAAAAGAACATGTAGCACCAGAATCGAATAACACATATGCATTTAAAGTGTTGATAGGGATGATACCTGTCACCACGTCCTGTGAAGCAACAACATCCCTCACCGACATATTAAATGTTATTGCGGTAGGTCGATTCTGAACCCCAACTGCAGCTATTGTTGATTGATTATTCTCTGGTATTCTAACCCCTTTTCCTCATTGATTCTTAGGTTTGGGACAGTTCTTTGAAAAATGGTCCAATGAACCACAATTAAAACATTTATTTTTCCTTGGAAGAGGACACTGTGGATAATAATGTCTCGACTGTCCACAATTAAAACATTTGTTATGAAAGCATTCTCCTCTATGTTTCTTACCACAATTAGGACAAGGTTTAATATTATTATTACTAAAGTTATTGTTAGTACTTCCTATCTTTTTCTCTGAGTTATTAGAAAAAGAATTATCCCATTTACGTTTGTTATTAAACCCACCTGAACTGGGTTCTGTCCTAATTTTTCCTTTATCATTCTGACTTCTCTTGTCCTTATGAAACTTAGCAAGACTTTCATTGTCACTTTTGGCTATAGTGGCCTTCTCTAGTATCTCAGAGAAAGTTTTTATTTGAAGCACTTACAATCTACTCCGAATATGAGGTTTTAAACCTTCCTGAAACCTACGAGTCTTTCTAAGTTCAGTGGTTACTTGATGAGGAGCAAAGCTGGATAGTTCATTAAACTTAGTCAGTATCTTTGAGTTACTGAGAAGATCTCCTTGTTTTAAGTCCAGAAATTTTATTTCCATTCGGTCTTTCAGGGATTGGGAAAAATATTTTTCTAAGAATAGCTCTTTGAATCTATCCCAAGGAATAATTTCAGTTTCTACCCGACCTTTGGTTGATTCCCACCAATAATTAGCCTCACCCTTCAAGAAAAAGGTTGCAAAAGTTGTCTTTTGGTTATTATTAACATTGGTTACTAGGAAAAATTTCTCTATCTCTGAAATCCAAATTTGTCCATCTACAGGTTCTGATGTACCTTTAAACTCAGGTGGTCCAACTAATTTAAAGTCTTTAAAAGTTGTGTTCTGGTTCATAGGTCTATTTACAACTCCTAGCATAAGGTCTACTAACTGCTGGGTAGAATTATCATCATTCATTTTTCTTTGGGGTCTTCTGGTTGGTGGCATGATTCTATATAAACCAATAAAAATTCACATAAGAATTTGAGTAACACAACATATTGTTTATTTTATATATCACAATAGTATTACACAACAACTTCATAATTAAACATACTACTTTTTACAAAGTACATATTACATTATAAACTTTTAATGTTTCTTTATTGTACTAATATAAAGCATTCAACCACCTATGCTACTCTCTAGAATTCATTGATATCATCAAAGGAAACCTGAATCATGTGACAAACCACAGATCGATCGATGAGATAAGCCGTCTTCTTCTCCTCTACCGGATATCGAACTACACGGCGCTGTAAATCATTAAAAGTATCTCGAACACCCAGAGATGTTTTAGAAGCCTTGACTGAATTTCCTTTCTGCCCCTATGTGCATGGTGCAGTTGTACTTTTAGTCGTTGAATATGTCCCCTCTCATGCTGTAGCATTCCCTCAGCTATATCATCCCTAAACCTCATTTTATTACCCTCATGTTCTGTTGTCTTCAACAGTGATGCCATTGCCTCATCATGCTCATCAATTAACTGTCCTGCCACTAGATCCTCCTCTTCCTCAACATCTAATAGTTGTTGATCATGAAGCAATTCCTCTTCTTCTGCATCACTGGCTATGTATGACTCTATTTGTGGTGGATTATTGGCTATTACCATTTCCTCAACATTGGAGTTGGCCATCTATAAAAGAAAACTCCCTAAATACTGGTCCAGAAATTTACATAACATAATAATTTTAATGTTATATTTTATGTGTACTTTTAAAATTTTTACGGACTCGAAGACTATATACTAAGATTTCTCTTCCTTATATCTATAGCCTTAAAGCATTGATACCAAAATTGTAACACCCCCATATCTATACGCCCACGGTATGTGATATGGTGTTTACAGAAAATCAACATAATACTTTTAAATCTATACACCCATGGTATCTGATTATAAGATTACATTAAATAGAGGGACTAACAGATATAATTCCCATAGATCCAAAATTCACAGTATCCCATAACAGATGTCAATTCTCAAGAGAACTTTTATTGTGTTTGGATATCCTCACTTGGATATATGAACTCTATCTGTGACTAGAGTCTATCTATCCAAAATTCAGAGTATCAGTAATAACATGAGCAGTCCATATTACTAATACCCTTACCCAGATGTATAGTCTAAGCCAAACGAATTTATACTATCGTATCGATAGTAACTATCTATCCGAAATCCAGAGTATCAATAACAACATGAACAGTCCATGCTATTAATACCCTCACTCAGATAAATAGTTCCCAAGGATCTTAACTAGATTTGAAGAAGTCTAATTTTACATCTATGTATGTAAGAAAACACGGTTGCAAAAATAAAGATGTTATATATATCATAATATTAAGATTCGATTACATGATTCTCATAACGAGTTCTTATTACAAGGTATTCAAACAGACAAGAATATAATCTAATCTATGTAGGGACGCTTCCCTTTATCTACTGCAGATGTTCTAGGATTACCATCTAAAATTGCAAAGGGAATAATTTGCAGGGGTGAGCTATGACATGCTCAGCAAGTTGTGTATTTATAACAATATAGGATTTGAAGAAATATAACAGTTCAAATTTCGACTGATAGTTTTACTATTTTTGGATTTCTCTTTATTTCAACCATTTCTGGAATTTTTCTTTATTTCTGTCAATCACACAGACTTAGAAATTTTATTCAGATGTGAGATAGGGGATCAGCCTATTCAACATCTTAGGAGTATGCATATCATCCTACCAGTGCTCAAAATACACTAAATGTCAATATATGTATTGACTAAATTTCAATCCTTTACGGGATATCCAAGTTCAGTATAAGATGTCTCACCAAAATAATTTGGTTTGACACAACAGTTTATGCTCAATAAACAATATCATATGAATAAACGATTCATTTTTGAGTTATGCTGAAACTATAGCAATAACTTTACAATAATTGGTAATTCAAGTTTAGGTGTAGTATATTATATCAATACACAACACGTTAGTATTGATAACAATACTCAATTATAACATTAATATAATATCGGGTTAGATTAATTGGGTTTTGTGTTTAATACCTTTGATAAATGGACTATATTTTATTTATTAAATTTAATTATAATTTAAAATACCTTTTTAGAAATTTTAAAGTATTTAAAACATTTATTTTGATTTTTAAATCATTTATTTCTATTTATAAGTAATTAATATTTACTTAAAATTTTACAAACACATTGATTATTATTTTTAAATAATTTATATTCCTTTATTATAATTTTTATATCATTAATAATATTTTTCCATAATTATTTAGTATTTAAAATAATTTATTCTAATTTCTTTATTAATAAATTAATTATTAATAATATCAAAATAATATAAAATATTTATTAAATTTATGTAAAAATATCGTAATTTATTTATAATAATTTAATATAATTTTTAAAAGCTGCTTTTTATATTTATTTATTAATTATTTCTAATTTTTATAATTTATTTTAGAAAAATATTTTTCGCATCTATCGCTAAAGCCCTTCAATGTGATGTAAAGTGTCATTGTAGGTGTTCTTGAGTTTCAGGCCAGTTTGAGTTTAGTCACGGGTGTATTTGGTTTGACGACCATTAATTATAAGGCTCTTCTGCTAATGATTTTTGGTTTGTTCAAGAGTTGATGTTGTAGTACTAATACAGTAGTGTAACATCAAACAAATTTTAGGCTTTAACCTACATATAAGAAGAAGTTATAGAGGCTCAAAGTCATTGTCAGAGCTGTTCTTGAGTTTCAGGTAACCTGAGCGAGTGAGTCATATTGGGTCAACGGTTTTGTGACTTAAATATCTTTGATTCTGTGTATGAGATGTGTGTGATGTTTGTTGTAACATGTAATATATATGTCAGGGTACATATATATAACATTAACATGAACAAAGCATAAATATAAGGTCTCTAATTATGCTGGTCAAAGTACAGCCAAACATTGTTCTTCGTGTTCTTCAGTTTTCTGGAAAACCTAGAAAACTTTGTCAAGCTCGGTCAACGACTTTTGACCATTAATTCCAGTAAACCTATACGTTGTTTGTTCAATTAAAGATCATAGATATGTAGTACATATAACAGAGTATTGATCTATAACAAAAACATACAAAAATCACAAATAGAAGACGATTAACAGAT